>VXAK01003938.1:77684-151884 GCA_013399435.1 Arenaria interpres | reverse complement strand
AGCGCCGGGAGCGGCGGCGCTGCGTGAGAAGTTGGCGGGCGCGGCACCTGTTGGCGCCGAGCGGCGGGGCCCGGCCCGGCCCGTACCCCCGGGGCGCCCGGCGGCTGTGGGGCGGGGGAGCGGGGGCAGATCCTCCTCTACCTCCGACAAGCAGAGGTTGCGTTTTTCGGGTTCTTTTTCCTCCCGTTTTGTACGTGCGTCTGTGTGTCCTACCTGCATCCGTGTGGCAAGAGCTGCGAGTTGTCGGTGAACGCAGAGGCGAGCCCGGCGGGTGGGGAAACGCTCTTCTGTTTGCACGAACAAATGGTTTAAATTGCAGCTAAGCGCCGGATTTCGGCTCGAGGGCGCGATGTTGGGTGTTTGGTGCTCAAGGGATAGATGCTTAAGGTGCTGAGAAGTATCGGGGGAAAAAAAAATTAAATAATAATCTTGGTGAATCCAGGTGAATTAGGTTTTCAGGCAGGCAGTGCTGTGTGTGCTTCAGGAAAAAGTCACACACGCTGAACGTCCATTTCATATTTTTCCAGGATCACTTCTTCTATTTGTGCGGGTACCTAACTGTGTATATGTAATTGGTTTTTTTTTCAAAATCACAGAATGGCCAAGGTTGGAAAGGAGCATTGAGATCATCGAGTCCAACCATTAAATGGAATGATTTGGATCCAAGTGCGAGCTCTTGCCAAAAAACATCCCTCGCTATTCAGAGGTGGAGGAATAGGGGCCAGGGAGGCCTTCCTGCACTGTTGCTGCATGAGCACTGGTTTCAGCTGGATCAGATTTGGTTTCTGCCAAATTTGATCCTTGCCGAGTCGTTCTGTTTCATTAATGCAATGGCTGTTTTGTCTTGTTCCCTTCCTAAAGCCTACTTCTGAGGGGGTGCCGGGCTCTGCCTTTCAGAAGGTAGCAGTGGACTGTCTAAGAATCTCCCCCATTTAGAGGTATTTCTAAGAAGAGTGGTTTGTTTTGTTGTTTTTTGAAGGAAAACTGGAATGGGGAGGAGGGAAGCATCATTTTTACTGATTTGAGGTCTTCCTGGGAAGTGAATTGTTCAAAGAAAACTCTGTACATGTCAGATCAATTTCCTGTGGTCCTTCTCAGCAGGATCAGTGGGCTCCCTGTGCCCATCTCTTGTTCCCAGGCACGGAGTTGAAGCGGACTGCCCCTGTTGCACAGCAGCAGAGATGCAGCACAGTGGCAGGTTTCACCAGTAACCAGAGTGGTGTGTGCCGAAGCTGGGACTGGTGCTGCCCTTTCCCTTTCTACAATCTCCCTTGTTCTTGCTCTCCCATACCCCACTTATCTTCTACTCTAATTCTGTGCATTTGGGGAGTCACAAAGCTGTGTACTTTAGTCCTCTCAGAAAAGCTCCCTGTATAAATGTGCCTTATATTTACTAAGGTTACTAGTGCAGCAATTTACAGTGAATTACGTGTGTTTCTTCCTGATCCTCTGGCGTTGATGTGTTATTTTTCAGTGTCACAGGTGACAAAGAATTATCTTTTTCATTGTTACTTTGGTCAATTTGGGGAATCTGCATTTCCTTAGGCAACATCTTTTTAAGGAAGAAAAGTACTTAGCTTAAAGCCCCTGCAGCAGGGAAGGCTGTCTGTGAAGCGAGGTTTGCCCTCTCTGCCATGGGTACAGATCCCCTGTCCCCGAGGAAGAAGAGGCAGAAGCCTTTGTCATGTTTCCCCTGCCCCCCTGTAGACACCAGCGCAGCAGCACGGGGATGGGGACAAGCTGCAAGAAGGCTGGGGTACGGTTACACGCAATCCTTCCTGTGGCCCAATCCACCTTTGGGAAGAAAGGATGGAATACCTTGGAGCTGTCTCTGCCACAGAGCCCTTTTTGGGGTGAGGGGAAGGTGGGGAGGCAGTTGGGGCTTGGAGTGCCTCTCCCAGCAGGGATGTGGGGCTCACCAAGTCTGCACGGCACAGGGCATGTGGAGGAGTCCTTGGGGAGGGGAGGATATTTGTGTAATTAACATTTTATGAGGTATAGGAGAGGATTTCTTGGCCTCTTCTTTTACTGGAGAAAACAAACCCAGTTGTTAGGTCATCGTGTACAGCGGATGTTACACTTACCTCTGTTACTGCCCTGTCATAGGCCTCTTGTACCTTGCTTTCTGAACAGGACAACCCTTTCCATTCCTGTCACCAGTGGCATTTACCCCCCAGAGTGTCACTACTCTAATTTAGATACTGCTTTTCTTCAACTTTCCCCTCCCCCCTGTCTTTTTTGTCTTTTTTTTTTTTGAATTGTCTCTGTGGCATCTCTGGTGATGTGGTGCATTGAGATGGCCTTCGGTAAGAGATATGTGAGAACAGAAGAGAATTATTGACCTGTGCTCTGTGCTTCTAACTGCCATCACACTTATTAACATCCTTGTGACCTACAATGGGGATTGCATTTTACCTGATGAATACCAGGTACATCAGTACTTTATACCAAAATAGGTAATGCCTCAACTGAGATGCTTAATGACGTTAAAACAGTGCTTATCCCTCAAGTTAATTTAGTTTCTACAGGATACTGTGGACTGTTTATGTTCCTATAAGTTGCTTTTGTGTATTATTCTTATGAGACCTTTGCAATGTTCATCGTGGACCCAAGTTGGCTTTGCTAGATGTCTTGTGAGACATCATAAATGATCTGTACCTTGGAGCCCTTCTGACATACACACGGGAACAGAAGGTGTGTGTAAGTTAGGTTGACGCTTTCAGCCTCAGTGATACTGTAGTGTGTTATGGAGGCTTAAAATCTGCCCCCCCCCCTTAAAGTGCACAAGGTGAAAGCATAAAGCCAGGCAATGCAGTAATTAACACTGTCTTTTAAGTGAAGTTTGGTGCATTTGCTAAAAGGTTCAGTGAGTGAAAGTTTGCACATCTGGATAGCTGTATCGGTGTGTTTACCTCTTCGGGCACCTGAGCACAAGGAACCCTGCTTTCTACAAGCACGGGGTATGCAAAGCTACGCGAATAAACTGCAGCTTTCACACTCAGCACCTCCCCTCCTTTTAAGATATCTGTGAGATGGTTTGTGCCTTGGAGGCCCTGAAACTATTCCGGCTGCCAGCAGAAAGATAAATTAAATGCCCCCTTTGAATGATTTATTTGATGCTGTAGAAAGGATAACGTTTTGCTGATAAAAATTGTTGTTGCGGAACAGGAGATTGGCAGGTAGTAATGCTAACAAATCTGTGCAGTGTAGATCCAGCATGAGGCCTTGGATGCCCAGCTTAAGCATCCGCATCTGAACATCTCAGCTGTAGTAGATTTATTAGCTGTGTCATGAAGAACAGCTTTTGACTGTAACAATTAAATCTGTTGTTAAAATAAGCCCTTTTGCATCTGTGTGTTCATCAGTTGTTGGTTGTGCAGGCTTGGGTGTCCTCTGTTCTGCCAGTGCTCTAATTGATTTTTGGTTAAGGTCAGGTGTGCTAATAAGCTTGTCTTGCATCTGGTCAAAGCCAATTAGCTAGTACATTTTTTTTTTTTTTTAAATTTTAAATCCTGATTTTAATTAAAGTAATCCTCAAGATACTATGCCAAAGATACTCAGCCACTGCTGAGCTGTGTGACTGGCTCGTTTCTGTATGGTGTTCGGTGATTTCAGAGTGCTCTTGTAGTCTAGGTAACCTCAGAAATAGCCTCTTCTTATAGGTAGAGACTTTTGCTTCCAGCTTAAAAGCTTGATTTTTGGGGGTGCTGAGCGCTGGGTCCAGGCTAAGAGCACTCAGTGCTTTTCAGCAGGGGTCTGGGGTTTGCTCTCGGATGCCCAGCAGTGAGCTGTCTCCCTCCCCGCTTCTGACACGCTAAAATTAATATCCATTTAACGACTGGCTGAAGCATCTCTGATGGAAAAAGCTGTAACAGTGAAAATTGCATCTGGGTTAATGGGAGCAGGGTTGAAACGTGTATTCAACTTGAAAAAATAGAGGTGCATAATAGGGAAAAACTGGGAAACTAGAGAAGAAAAAATGATGTCATGGTCTTCATTATGATGCAAATCGATATGAGCTGAACGGCACCTGCAGTCATAATGCCAGCTCTGTGCTTTTCAAGATTCATGTTTGCTATTTAATTTTTCCTTAAGTGATTTCTGTAATTTTTGTTTCATATTGAAAAGAAGGAATGTATTCCTTTAACTTGCAATATTTTTATGGTCAGGTATATCTCTGTACAGTAAAAATATTACTTTTAATTGTCAGGTAAATGTTCTTTTCTTCTTTTACATATAGAACAGGGAAAGGCTAGTGAGCGCTTGGGAGCGTGATCATTTCTGTGGATTTTTTTTGGTCTCATTTGTATATAGTTTACATATGAATTATGTGTTGATTATCTTCAAAAGCTCTTTGTAAACACCTGAGGCTTTGAAATGCAGTAAATTGAATTCTTTATGCTTAGTTTCAATGACTTAAAGTTGTATTTTTGTCATCTTTATTTCTATTGTGTTGTTAAAGAATATTTTTCTTTTTTTTTAGTAGAAAAACCCATGACATGCTTCAGGAGCCAGAGAAACAAATGGACAAGTTTAATATAGAAAGCAAAACCATTTAAATAATAAAAACAAATTTAATTGGTTTTGTGTTCTGTATTAATCTTCCAGGATTTCATGTCTGGGCAGTGATCATTCAAGTTGCTTTGAGCCTTTCGTTGCATTGGCAGTAGTTCAGGTCGCTTTTCCCACAACAGGGTGGTTGTCCTTGGGACCTTGAAGAAACCCTATAACCATGTCAGTATTAAGAAGTCCAAGACTGCCTGCATATTTAATGTATATTATTAGGAGCTGCGTAACTTCTGGAAAGCACTGGAATGGACAATAAACTGAGTTTGCTTAGGATGTGTTTGACTTAATGCTCATATTTTCCTGAAAGCATGGACTGCCTATGTCTATGCTGCAAAACTGGTGTGTGTGCAGAGGGTGCGCTTGGCGTTTTTGGACACCCAGCCACCTGAAGAGAGCTGCTGGATTTCCAGAAATCCCAGGCATAAGTGCAGAATCCTTTAATCCCTTTCTAATGAGATTTCTGGATGCTAGAGGATGCGCAATTAAGATACGCTGTACCCCGCTGTATCAGCACAGAGGAACCAGAGCGCAGGATAATCCCGCATCTCTTTTCCCACTTTCTCTTTGTGTATTCTCCATCTCAGGGTTCAAGAGGGATCCAAAGCCTTTATTAGCTGTGTGCCCTTTCTACAGCAAGGTAATCTGAAGGTATTAGAATCAAGAGGGTGTAGATTTGTGGTTTTGGTAGGTTGTTCCCACCAGCTCAAAACTGAATCCAGGTTACTTGCTCAGCATGAGCTTGCACGTGTGCCTGTGTACACCATGTATGTGCTGAGAAAGCTGAATTAATTGCCTGACTCCAGAGAGAGACCAACGTTTCAGTCACGGTCCTACTTGGAGAATCTGTGCATGACAGTGTTGAATGGGTGGTCACTTGGAAGCTTTGAGACTGATAGAACTGATTTATTCCACTTTTTTCTTTGAAAAGTGGGATTGCAACAAGCAAAACCACGTGGAGAATCAGGATTTAAAGATGCGTGAACCTCTTCTTGTCAAAAGCTGCCTTGATTATACTCTAAGACCTAAGACAAAACCTCTTTGATCCATAGTGTCAAATGTTAATAATGTGAGCTAGGAGGATGTAGGCATTCTCTTACATCACCGGTTCAGTGTTCACTGATGTAGAGCGTAACAGGGCATTGACCATTACTCTACCAGCTCTGCTTTCTTCTAAAGGTTAAAGTAATTTTCTCTGGCATCCTTTGATTCCTTCAAAATGGCTTGACCTATAATAAACAGAATCAAGAAGCTGAAAGAGCAGATCTGAGTTTAAGTGAGGATGTCTCGGATGCTCCAAGTACAAGCTTAAGTTCTGATGCCTGGCTCTGGTGTGGCACAGCCACAGGGACCAGCTGTGTAATCCAGATGTTGCAGAAATCCTGTTCTGTGTGCAGAAATCAGTGGTGTCCTCATCCAGGATATTGCTAGCAGTTAAGATGAGAATCATTTTCTGGAGAAGTCTTTCTGCTAGCTGCTTGGTGCAACTGGGTTAGATTTTTACTGGTGGAGTGGACATGGGGATTCCCTGGAGCTTTCTTATGGCTGCAGTAACAGTGCATAATGGCATTTCCAAGTCTTGTATAGCAGAAATTTCTGTGCCAACAAAGCTTTTGAAAATTCTGCGGAGATTTGGGCGTACTGGTTTTGTTAAGTGTTAATACTGCACTTTGGAGGAGACTGTTGTTCCAGAATTGCGCTTGTAATTGCTGTCAAAGATGCTAAAAGCAGTGATTCCGTTCCAGCAAAACTCTTAAGCGCTTGCTGCGCTTGGAGCACGTGTATATTGTTGCAGTAGCATCAGCAGGACTGTCCACTTGGTTAAATGAAATGTCTCAAAGCCTGGCACAAATGGGGCAAGAATGCTTTGCAATTCATAGGAATATGTCCTAAAAGAGCAAGAGAAAATCTACCATCAGTCATATTATTAATCCAGGGAAGGCTGAAACTGTGTGTTTTGGAGTCACTGTATTTCTATTGATTAATAGCATGACTGATTTCTCATAGGAGCCACTGAATGCTAGAAGAGGAGGATGTGGTAGGAGGGAGATAGTCGGGAAGGAAGAGTCGGATGTGGCTTATGTGATGCATGTATTTGTGCAGTATATTTACGTGCACGCTTGCACAGGGAGTGTTAGAAGATCCTTGAAATAATATCTTTGTGTTTTGTGTACCAATTAACTGTGAGACTAATTCTGTGAAATGCTTGCTTTTTTTTTTTAATCAATTACATGATTTTGAGCAGGTATAAGCTAAGGAGCTCACAAAGGAAGCAGATCTCACCCATTTCCATCTTTGTTGAATGTGGAAAGGAGGTTTGTAAGATGACTCCAAATGAACGCATTCATACGCATTAGATAAAGCAGGAGCCTTTCACAACACAGCTGACGGCAGGAACATCTGGGTCCTGTTGTACAGGGGTCCTGTTGTACACAGAAAATAGTTATGGATGGCAGGTAAGACGAACGAAGACTGAAGCAGCCAAACATAATGCTGGTTTAGGTGCCTGGTATTTCTTTAGCAGTAAGACCCCAACCCTGCCATATACTAAGCAGTAATGCTCTTGGCAGACTTGATGAGAACTGAGTTTCTGGGTAGCCCAATGGCATAGGGCCCTCAGAATCTATAAGCTAGAAAATCTAGACTGGTTATAGATTAGCCAAAAACAAGCTTAAAAAAATATCTAAGCTGAATTTCTCAATTCATTGATGAGCTCTAAACATTGGGCGCGACTGTTTTAGGTTTTGAAGGAAATAGGATGGATGCTGACCATTAGGAAGCCAGTTTCACCATTTAACTGCTTCTAACCTTATTCCCGTAGCAGGCAAAAGCCGAAAAACTCCAAGTGAATCAAAGGGTTGCATGTGATTTAGTAAAGCAGTGTGATGCTTTGGTAACCATTGGTACGCCATTGAATTAAGTCATTGATCAAAGAAGACATCAGAACATTCAAATAAAGCACAGTGATGTGGAAAGCAGAAAATTAGAACAGAGACCCAAGTAAATTCAGCAGCAACCACCCCTGTTAGCTTGCGATGTCTGTCGGCTGGGACTTACTTTCCTTGAAGGTATTTTCTGTCATGAATTGTGTTGTCTGCCTAAGCCGGTGAGGTCTGTTGGAGTCCTCTGTCTGTTGTTTTGGCAGGCTTCTTGGTTTGATGAGTGCAGTATCCTAAAGAGGATTAGTGTTAACCCACTGTTCTCAAGGGTGATGACTTTTAAAGGTGTCTTTTGAAACAGTGATGGCTCTCTGCTGTTTTAAGTGGATACATACTCAAGTGTGAAAGGAAGGTCCTTGAAAACTGTTTGTAAACCGATGATAGTCAAGTCACCCATTGATGGCTTGATCCTCTTCTCATGCCAGTGGATCCATCAGGAGTTGCTCCATTTCCATGGAGTAGCAGCAGGATCAATGCCTTCGGCAAGCATGATCCTGACATTACAAATGCATGTTGTTAGCACTTGGGTACAAAAAGGGTCAGAATGAAGTATGTGAACTCCTTACCATCTATTTTGAGGGTGCTGAGCGTCCATGGTCTGCTCTCCTGTTCCTTTTGGTGCTGCAGAGAGTAACGCGTGTCCCTACATTGAGCACTGAATAGGAGAAAAACCCATGCCCAGTTGAGACGCCAAGACCAGGAGCACTGAACGGTTCTTGAATGTATGCTCTGCAGCTTTGGAAGGATTATGGGGAGCAGAGGCAACACGAGGTGGAAGATGTCTCCTCGCAGATATGACCATGAGGTGTGTACACGGCAGGCAGAACTGATGCTGTCAGTGGTAGACGCTACCCACCATTTCTCTCACTGGTTCGCACACCCACACGATGCGTTTGGGTCTGTCTCACAGCACTGGCTGTTTGAAATGACACATACTCTTAGGCTGCATCTTTAGTTTTTCTATTCTGAAAACTGAATTCCACGCTCCTTATAGCTGCCAGAACCAAAACCTGCCAAGCAGCAGCTAATTACAAAACACTAATGTTACAGTTGCTTCAGAAAAGCTCAGTGCCTCTTTGCAGTAGGCTGTTGGATACAGAATCAATTCTTTTTGTTTTGCAAATAGATTATCTCCAGTTTGGAAATGTTTTAAAAAATTAAAAAAAACCTCATCTGGTTCTGTTTGTTTTAATTTTGCTTGTAAGCATTTCAAATGCTAGGAAAGGGAGACCAGTCTATGAATGAGCCATGCATTACTAAAACAAAACCAACCTTTTATTGATTTCTACTGTAGTTTTTTTTCTTTTCTGCCAAAACAGCTGGTTGAGCATTTGCAAAATATGGGAAGATGTGCTGAGCCTTGAGATGTGCTGGGTTCCAGGACTGATAACAGCTACCAGCTGCACGGAAGTAGAAAGGACAGCTGTGTCTCTCTGGCTCATGTGTAGGGGTGTTGAGGTGTACAACCAAACTGATGAGGAAGCAAAAATGTTAAAATAGAAAGGTTTAAAGAATTTCTGAAAGTGTAGCTGAACCCAAGGACGTGGAGCAGCTGATCGCACTAAATTCTCTTAGCCCCCAATTTCTTAAAGTAATGTGAGTAATCCTCTGAACTGCACCTCTGTTTAAATGAAGAATAAGTGTCTTGATAATCTGCGATAAGTGGCAAAGCATGTTGAAGTATCATAGTAGCTTTTCTTTAAAACTGAGCTCCACTTGAAATAAATTAGATTGCTCCTTTCCTCTCTCTGCCTTCTGCTCCTGGTAACTTTTTCTGGACCCTTCTCAGGGATTTTCTCCCACCTTTTCTCTTAGAAGAAGAACATTTTATACATGCATGCAAGGCAGGTCTACTGTCCTTTTTGGGTATCTTCTTTCTGTGTGTCTCATATCCTTCATCCTTACCTCTTGGAAATTGCTTCAGATGCTGTAGCTGCACCAGCTCAAGTCCAAAATCCACAAAGTTTTAAGCTTAGATTTGGAAGATGAGAGCCAAAGAGTAAATATTTCTTATGTTGAGGGACAGGAGATGAAAGTGGAACAGAGCAGCAGACTAAAACACTACAATTGCTGTAAGTGTAGTAAAAAGAGTGAGTGATGATAGATGTAGAATCTGTAGAATCCCCCAGGAATGGAAATGTCACCCCTTCTGCACCGTTTCATGTTTTGGTTGCTCTCCAGCTGTAGCAGAGCAGCTTACAACCTCAACTTGAAAAGTTCCAAATTCTCTTCTCTTCTCTAGGTGCTGAGCCTGGCAATGACGTGGGAGAAAAATAGTGAAAATGCATTCGCAAACACTCCTCTCTCTTTGTCTGTCCTATCAGATCTTTCCCCCCACAGATTTGGAGGAAAACTTTATCAAATATATGGTTATTAACATTAAGGCATGACAAATGGTGGTTCTGTAATAGGAACCAGGCTGTGAAATGGTTCATTCTGCATTGGTCTCGGAGCCATCTGAGTGAGCATGCTGTGAAACCGTGCAGATGGGCAAGGCGGTGGAATCCTGCGCTGATTTGTTGTCACGGTGGCAGATGTTTTATTCTCCTGGTGCATTCTCTGGCATTTCTCACAGACATGGAACAGAAGCAGAAGAAACTAAATTGCCATGCTTTCTCTCCCTTGCTGTCTAAGGTAGTTTGGCAACTCATTTCTCCTGTAATTCTATGTAGTATGAGAAGAGGTATGCACCTCCTGACTCCTCATACAACTGTGATTTATGCTCTCTCAGGTAACCACCTTTACCCAGCCACCTGTAATTTTCATGGTGCATCTCTTGCTTATCGCTTTAATGTACTTAGCATCCTTAATGGTGCTTTAAAGATAAGCATTTGTATGACTAAATAAACAATTCTCTAAAACATTTGTCTCCTGACCTCTGGTCCGCACAGTACATAATGGGCAGAGGAGGAGGAGGGCATGGAGAAGACAGAAGACAACATGCTGATGTCAGCTGCTGTCTAGGGTGCCACAGTAGTAACCCCTTGCTGTTCCTTAAAGCCTTCAGGTACCAGGATGTGCCTCAGGGAATGCTGAAGAAGTGAAGGGAAATGGGAGACGGCTAGCAAAGGTAGTTTTGGCCAAACTCTGATTTCTTCCTTGAGCACACAGCATGGAGTGATTTGAATTGATGTAGAGAATGCTGCCCAGCTCCGGCAGCCAGCACGTTATTTCTAAAACTGTTGGCTTTGGAAATAGCAGTTATTAAAAATCTTAAATTCACTCCTAGAGGAGAATAAATGGAATGAAGAGGGTCTCTTCTGAAATAAAAGTTGGTCATGTCCTGGCACCTGATCTTTGCCGTTAGAAAACTAATCACATAGTTTTATGCTGTAAGTTTAGCCTTGGCTCAGCAAGATTATAATTTCATTGCTAAAAACAGATTCAATAATTTTTTTAGTGTTAGCTTTTTTAATGGAATAAAAAAAAAATTACTCCATACCTTGTATATCATATAGGCTATCAGGGTAATTCAGCTGGACTCTACCACATCTATGATATCTTTTTTACATTACTATGTAACATTTAAGGTATGTATTCATTTCCTTCAAAATGAGTCTAGCAGGTGATCTTACTGAAGTTTGGAAAACGGAGACTGTCAGACTGCATCATTTCAGAAAAGTTTGGCCAGCTGGCAGAGCGGGGTGTGCTGTTCCCCGAAAATAAGCAGCATTTCTCTGAGCACTGATTTTGACAGAAATCCCAGCATCGGTTTAAGAGTAATACAGCTCATGTATAACTCTTTGCCCGAGGACCTTACTATGCTCCTGTCAGTCCTGGTAGCCATCCCGTTCACTGCCTGTCTGGCAGGAGGAGCAGAGCGGTGACAACAGAGGAGATGCTGCAGCTGTCACACCTATTTACAGCTTCTCAGGCACTGACATGAAGAATAAACAAACACGGTATTCATGCAGTTGCATAGCTAGCAATTTATTTTAAAAATCAGTCACTTGAAAAATACCAAGGCACAAATAAAATAGCTCTGTCAGCACTTTCTGTGTGGTTTGCAACCTAGTGCTTGACCTGCGGGTTTTCCTCTGTTTCTGTTTATTTAATTTAAGAGTTAAGGTAAATGCCGCGTCCTTACCCACTGAAAGCTCACGTTTCTCTGCCGAGTGAAGTTGTACCAAGATGGGCTGTAGCTCTCCAAATGCAGGAACATACTGATTCTTGTCCACGGCTCCCGTTTTATTCCCTGATCTTCTTACCCACTCTGCAGTGATAAGTAACTATTTTACATGTAGGCAAGTGATATTTACTGTGAAAAAGGCTGAGTGAATTCATAGTTGAGCAAATGTTTAAAGAAATAACAATTAGAGATTGCTTTCCTGTTTTGTTTGAAAACACAGGGGAAAGAAATTGAAAATATAAACATTTTCTCTTTAATAGCCAAGAAACAAAGGATTAGTGTTAACCCTTCCAGCATTTCATCCCTTCCAGCGTTGCATCCCCACAGATGTGGTCATGAAAGTGACTAAGTCACTAAATCTTTAATAAAGTGAAACAATGACTGGCAGTAGACTATTTGTTAACAAAGGAGTAAGTTGGGAAAGTTGACAGAATTAAAATCTGTGATCTGTTGTTGGGGCTGAAGTGGGACAATCCCAGATGACAGAAGGAGGGTGAGCCCCTGATAACCCACACAGGCACAGTATCTAGGGACATGGATGTTGTGCTCTGGTTTTCCTTCTGTCCCTGCTTTCCTGCTCCTCAGAGCTGCAGAGGGGACCACACGGAACAAGCATCTCATGGCAGGAGCTGTGCTTTTGGCTTGGAGATGAGAGCAATCATCCCTTGAGCGTAGCAGCTTGGTTAACAGCGTGATTGTTGGTAATCGCCCCTCAGCAGCTGGCTCTTGGAGATGTGCTCCAGCACAGTGGCTGCTACAAGGGGATTTTGTAATCAGGCTGACCTGCGGCCAGTGTTCCTAACTGGGACTTACTGGTCCCTTAGGATCTCACTTACTGGCCAGTTTCTGAAGTATGTGGGAAATGGCGTGATTACTCTTCCTTTCCTGCCTGCCCCATCAGCTAGTACCAAGTAAGTTGGGTGCTTGTCTCTTAGAACTGCTAAGGGATCTGTTTATTCAGTAACTTAAAAGCATCAAGGCATCATGCTATGTAGGATCCTGCATGTGGATGTGGTACCTCCTGATGTCATTCCTGCTAGTTCATCATAGCAGAGCTCTGCATTTCCCTGGAGGCACCACAATGTAGCTTACAAAACATAGCAGTCTGCATGCTTGGGCTTTTATTTTTCCTGCTTACATTTTTCCTACTGTTTTTCTAAATAATCATAAAGCAGACTTACTTTTGTGAGTCCAGGGATTGCTGGAACCAACACTTCAAGCAGCACAACTCCCATTCACCTTTCAAATATGCTACCATTTTTGCTGTAGGAGCATTTATTTCATACATAATCTGGGATTCATTTATTTTTGTAGGCCTGAATTCAACTGTGGGCTATGCTGCCCAAACCTAGCAATGGATTTAGGTTGTGGGAACCATCAGGAAAACCCTGACTTCTCCAGAATTGGATTTTATAATTTATTTTTTTTTCCACCTATTTCGGAGAATCCACTAAATAACCTCCAAATCTGTTCTTTGGAAAATGTGACAAATGAGCAAAGAGACAGGTTGATGGGAACAATTGCTGTTAAAAGGCAAGAGGCCAAACAGTAAGGGCGTATGTGCGTTCACGTCATGTAAACCTGATGCCTACCCGTGCTCGCTTTCCTCCCTGCCTGGGAAAGCCCCGCAGGGACAGGATGCCTCCTGACCTTATTGCCACTTAAGGACAGGGTTAGCCCTGGCCGTTTTGCCAGTGTGCAGGAGCAGACGGCTCCCCCTTCGCGCATCCCGGGCAGAACGGTGGCCCTTGAGCGCTGAGGAGCATGTGGGGAAGGAGGAGCGGATGGAGGGTGGCACTGCTCTCCATCTGCCGCTGCCCACTAGCATGGCTGCCCTTGTCTGCCCGAGCGGAAGAAGAGACTTTATCTGAAGAGAAAAAGGCAGAAAGGGTGTTGTTTGCCATACAGTCACTCCCACGTGTTGTTTGGGGGACTCCTCAGGTCCGCCTCCCTCTGCGTGCATATCCAGCACTCGATCCTGAGGGCAGCTGTAAAGCACTGGGGGGAATAAACACGTGCCCTGCCTCCGTGGCGTGCATATGTCCAAGGGAAAACAATGCCCCTGTTAAAATTGCACATGCCTGAGACGTATCGTAGAGTTGGAAGAATAAAAAACCAACATAGGAATCCCAAGCAGATGTAAATCAGTTTGCTGTTGCCATCTTCCAGGCGGTGTTGGGGTGCTTGGTCAATAGCCGCTTCTGCTGCGGAGTAGGCAGTGTGAATGCAGGGCCCACAAACTGTTCAGCAGCGGCACAGTCCCTGAATAAAAGGCAAATTAGCCTTGTACAGACTTGTGGAGAAAATACCAAGTGACTGATGAGCACTCTGCTGTTTGGCTGGATGCAGAGCAAACTGGGAGTGCTATGAAAATTTGGAAACCTGAAATGATGAACCAAAGAAACAAACTATTGGGTTTTTCTCTAAGTCTCTGGCATTTCCCTTGTCTATCTCAATTAGTTTCCTGGTTTCATATGAGGACCATTTATATCATAAAGAAACCTTTGTGCCAACCATTTCATCCATGGTTTTGTGTTTCTCTTCAAAATCTCATCTCCTAATTCCAGCTGGCCTACAATGACCTCTTACATTATCTATTTTATAGATTTCAGGGATGCCTATACCCATATATCCCCTCGACCCTGCATGTCGTTTCTCACAGACAGAAAAGCTACTTTATTGTTTTTTCCCAGAATACATTCTGAAAACTGTTCTTTTATAAAGCTAGCAAAATGCTGGGCAATGGCTGGGCTGCTGGTGCCTGTAATCTTCTAGTTGTAGTTTTGTCTTATTGCCATCTGTGGCCTTCTCCCATTCCTTTATTCTTAGGTTTTGATCAAGACCTCTTTATTTTCATAGTTCCTGTGGGATCCTTATATTTAACTAGAATTATTAGTCCCTGAAGTGAAAAAAAGGAAATATTTTCAAATCGGAAGTATTGCAATATTCACCCATTGAACACCATTTTCAAGGAATTTTACCTTTTTCTCCACATCTGTGGAGAAAACTAGTGTACCTGCATTTCCATATGTGCATCCATATATATCTGAAAGCTGTTGGCCCATCAATGATCCTCCCAAAATGTTCTCTGTTGTCACTGACTGTTTATCCTCCTGCTACTGGGTGTCAAGCGGCTGCTCCCTTTTCTTCTAAACAATGAATTGAGTTACACAGGAGCCTAATACCACCCTGGGTGCATCTTATTTTGTACCACCCTTTTCAGTGTCCTTCAAGTTATGGAAAAAGCCAAACAAAGAACAATCAGTAAAAAAAAGGAGATTAATTAGTTCAAATAATTGTGTGGGATAAACAGAGAACAACTTTGAAAGCTGCCAACAGTGCTGGTAAACCCTGTTAGTCCGTCAGTTTGAATGCTCTCGTCTCAGCAGCGATGCAAAGGAGCTCTCAAGTCAGTGAAGTCAACAGAGAAGAGCAATTGCTTTGTGGATACCCTAATTTGTGCAAACTTTCTTTCACTGAAGCAGTCTGAGTTCAAATGCCTCTTCGTTCAATTGTCAGGCAGCTCTCATGAGCATCCAAGTCAGCCCTGTGAGTGGGAAAGGGCAGTGTGTTTGCGTCTGTTCTCAACCATCTGCTGGTGTCCCCCTGCTCTTCTATCGATGTGGCATTTTTTGTAACGGATATAAAAAAAAAAATCATGTTGTTGTGTATGCATCTGTTTTCAGACTGGGATTTCAGAAGCATGCGTTTAGAGACAGCTTTTACGTATTGGTTCATTACAAAGACTCTATTTCAGGTTTTTGGTCTTTGTTATAGATTTTTCATGTTGTCACTGAGATTACAGTTGTCTTCTTACATGTATGTCAAGGTGGGATAAAGATATTTTTTTTTCCCCCTTTCCGGGCCATCTCTGATGAAAGGATAATAGTTTGTAGCTTTTCTGTACCTCCTCACTCCATCTTTTAAATCAAGTCCTCGGAGCAGCAAGTTCGGGCAAGCAGTAGGAGTTTGCAGTTGGCTAGGTGAAAGCTGAGGTGGTCTGACATTTTCAACACACGTAGAGGTCCTGAGGACAGGAATTGCATGTCTGTGCTGGCTCCATGGCTTTGGAGAGGGTAGAAAAAGCTCAGGTGCAGGATAAAAAATAGGGTGTCTAAAAAGAGGTGGCTATTGCCTTGAACTGAAGTCAGCATCCTTATATGTCAGATATGCTTGGAGTGGTTTGGATCCAGTAAGCATTGGTCTGGTTTAGATTAATTTATTTTCACTTTCAGTATCTTCATGGCAAAAAGAGGCAGATTTAATTCACCTGAAATCATGATAATAGCAGTTTGGTTTTTATTAAAATTACATTTAGTCTTTCTGGTAGCTTCTTTTCTGTCGTACCTTTTTCACTTGACAGAACAAGGTGGCCAGCAGGTGTAAAGGGTATCACCTGGAAGAGACTTTCTCAAATGTGTCTTTCATGCTTACTCATTTCTGAGCTGTGAAGACTAGCGCATTGGAGTTGCCCAAGTCAAACATTTACATTTATACTGTGGTACCAGGCGTTATCCTTAAGGTTATAGACCTCCTGCTTTGACATGAAAAGTATCCTTTCCTTATCTTATTCAGCACTTTGTGTACAAATGTTTGATTTTTCACTGAGAGATGTTAATAGCAACTGAAGCGTTTGTCGTAGTAACATCATGTCTCTTAATCAACAAAAGATCACAGTAACCTTTTGAAAAAGTAGAGTACATTAATATCAGGATAATTCACTACATAGATGTCAAATTTCTCATGCACAAAATATCTCGTTTGCATTTCTGCAAAGGAAAGAAACATGTCATCATCTAAATTACAGGCTTTAATGAAGGCCTAAAATGAAAATAATATGGATGAGTTAATATTTTAAGGCTGTCAACTCATACTTGGTTCATCTTGTCCTGTCTCTAGGTGCCCAAGAACAGCTGGCAGATGCCACTGCTGAATTTTCTTGCTTTTTCTATTGTCATAACTAGAGATCAACAGGGATCAGCTGTGTACTTTTCAGCCCCAGAATGCCAAGCAGCCTTTGACCAAAATCACTCATGATCTAAGCAATTGAGATGGATCAAAGACAGGAGAAAAGGTATTAAGTAGAGGAATTGGAGCACTAAGAGGCAAAATAGGCCCAAATGAAAAAAATTATGGAAAATAGAAGTGTAGTGGAAGCAAAGAAGGAAAGATGAGAGTGAGATGGGAGAAAGGATACAAGATGAAATGTGACTGAAGAGCAGATAATAGAATCATGGAATACCTCATGTCGGAAGGGACCTGTACGGATCATCGAGTCCAATTCCCTGCTCCTTGGTGCCAGGACCACTTCCTTGGGGAGCCTGTTCCAGTTGCCAACCACACTCTTAGCGAAGAGCCTTTTCCTAGTGTCCAGTCTGAACTTCCTGTGATAGAGCTTTATTCCGTTTCCTTGTGTCCTGTCGCTGGTCACCAGAGAGAGATCAGCACCCCCACCTCCACTGTCCTCCTTGAGGAAGGTTTAGAGTGCCATGAGGGCAACCTTCAGCCTTCTCCAAGCTGAGGAAGCCAAGTGACCTCTGCCGCTCCTCCTAAGTCTTGTTCTTGAGGTCTTTCACCATCTCGATCACCCTCCTCTGGAGACACTCGAAGAATTTGATGTCCTTATACTGGGGCACCCAAAACTGCAAACAGGTTTTGCTCTGCTTTCTCAGTTTGATTTTCTTCAGCATGCCCATCCTGAATAACTTGAGTGGTATTAGCTACATCTACCAGTCTTCACTGCTTGAAGACCGGTAAGGCTGTTTGCTCTGACACAAGTCTTTTGGGGAATGCCAATTTTCTTTTTCCTCTAGCTTAACCCCAAGAGAAGCCAATGGTGTAAAGAACTGACACGAGACAATTAGCTTTTGTCATAAGGTCCTTTCCCCTGCTGCAGCCCTATTGCAGCCCATACATGTAGTGTTTTCTGAAGAGAAGAAAGAGCACGCCCTTGTATTTTACCCTCTTGGTGAAAAGTGTTCAACACCAGCTTTTGGCTGATTTGAAGAAAAAAATCTATAGGAGTTACTCTTCTAACAGAAGTAGGAGAACAGCTCGCTAGGTTTTGAGTTTGTTCAGTGTTGTGAAGCCACATCTTCGCTAGCGCTGGTGAAACAAGATATAGATGGGAATGATTAAAAATTAACATCAGAATATTACTAGTGCATTATGGATCAAGAAGTTGGTACTCAAGTACGGGTTTTGGAGTTAGAGGTCAGCTGAACACTGGTAATCCTTCAGAGATTCATCAGCTGGTCTTGTGGTGGACACTGAATTAAGTGCAGAATACCCTGAAGACCTTACAATCGAAGCAGACAAGATCAGACAAGAAGGAGCTTAACATGTGAATCCGGGGGAAGGATTAAAGTCTGTAAAGAAAATTAGTTCCATTTTTCCTTTTTTTCCTGCTTCATTGTGCAAATAATCAGATTTGTAACACAGATCTTGTTGTGACACAAATCCTGACTGGCTCATTTTGCTGCTGTTCTCTGCATGTGAGCAGATTCTTGCTCAAAGCCCATTGACCCTTCATAGGCCAAGATCAGTTGGCAGCCAGGGCTTGGTTCCAAGTAATAGATAAGGATTTTCTTGACCCCAGATGGACTGTGTTTTTTATTGAGAGGTGCCAGTTGATTCTGAAGGCAGATGTGACCCAGTGATATTTCCTAAGCAATAAGTCATGCACTGTAATGCATTCTAGAAACCTTTTTTCTCTTTTTTTTTTTTCCCCTTTTTTTCCATTGCATCAGGTCAGCAACACTTGAATTAATTGTTAATGTTCCTTTTTTTTCTTTTTTTTTTTTTTTCTCTGTAAACTTGAAAAAGAAAGGATGCGTATTGGTCAGATTTACAGGGAATGTGTGTATCTATGGACAAAAGGTACTGGTGGTATTTTCAAAGCAGAACTTTGGCTTTCCTGTAGCTTCTCAAGGAGTGAGCACTTTCCTTCTGCGGGAACACAAGTGGTGCCTGCACAGCAGGACTTAGAGGGAAATGGGCCCTAATGGAAGGAGAGAAGTGGAAGCTAACTCTTCTGCTATGACTTCAACAACCCTTCCATCTCTGGGGCTGGCATACAAACTGCAGGCTCTGCCTTCACCTTGGAAATGGTGGCACTGGTTTTGTCATTATCAGTGCTGGGGGTAATTTAGTGCCTTGTGAGAAGGAAAATGTTGCTGTGGGCAGAGCTGCAACACACAGCTTGGGAGCCCTGCTTGGTATTTGAAGAACGTGTTTAACATCGCCGATGACCCTTATGTGTATGTGGCAATTGGTGTGTTCGTTCCTCTTTTCACGCTGAGGCTCTGTCTACCACCAGAATTGAAGGAGAAGGACAGAAGTTTTTGCTTCTGTTTTCCTCTTCCATCTCTATTTAAACCGTAAGAACAAGAAGCTGCTCTTAATGAAATGGGATGAAATTAGGTTAATGACAGCAGTGCTGCATAATTCCAGACTCGAGCTTCATTTTGATGTGTTCTTGTATGAGCTGGGCAGACCCAAGCTTGAGAAACATGGCGCTGGACTGGAGAATGAGTGTATTCATTTCGCATTTCATTCTTTGTAGATCTTGCAGCAGAAAGTTGAAGGTGACCAAGTCCCGCTGTAGAATCTTGCGGGGCTCATATTTGAAGTAATTAGAAAGACTCCCTTAAATATCTTGGGAGGGGGTTTACTCTGGGCCAATGTGAAATACACAAGGCGTATGTGACTTCCCAACAGATTGCCTTCCCCTGCAGGTATTTGTGAGGTACCTCTCCCTTCTGTCCCCTTGCATATCTGTGTCTTTCTTCTTGTGTCACTGACTCCTGTTACCCTTTCAGCAGCAGGTGATGATCCAGAAACCCAGATAGGGAAGAGGAGGAGCACACTGTGGCTTCCCAATCCACAATCAGGAGGGCCATTCATTCTACATGCAGAGGCTGTAACAGGCACCAGCACAGTCTAATGATTATTCCTCTTCCTGAAACTGTGTGGCGCAGTCTAATTCTCTTATCTCCATCGCAGTATCTGAATATCCCTGTTGGACTAAGCAGGGTGTTGGATTTTGTGAATATTCCTTAGTTGTGTCTTGTCAGTTTCGCCTGGAAGTGAATAAACCCTGCAGCCCTCTGAAATGGGTGACATGATTGTGTATGACAGTCATTAGTGGGTGAAACAGAAATCTGTCTACGAGCATCTGTTTTGAGGGAGCCAAATATAATTAAAGTTTAACCATGCTGCATTTGCTCTTTTATTTACTGGGACCAAGTCCTCCTCCTTAGGGATCACAGTCCCATTTCTTATGGTCCTTCTGAGGAGTTTGACTTGTTTGACTTGCTGCTTTTTGTTGTTTCATTTAGGTGTCTTTTGTATCACATGCTGGGACAAACAGGTTTCTTCAGAAATTCACTTCAGGGTAATGAAACCCTACCTTCTTGAATATCTTCAGGATTTTCCCAAGGGGTACCCATTCTGATTCCAGGTTGTTCTGCATGGGCAGACTCTACACGGCTATGTTTCCTAACATAAATCAGGTGAAAAAATGACAGGTGTGATTTTTTGCTTATAATTCCCCCAAATGAATATTTTATTATTGCAGTAAAAATCAATATAAAACTAATGCAAAGAGGAGACCTGGGTTCAGTGACCCAACTGCTTTGATTTTCTCATGCCTATATCAGACAAGTATGTCATCCATAGGTAAAGGATATTTGATAGCCATTGGTTGCCTACATTGCATTGGCTTTTGGTAGAAAGAGCCACTGATAATTCTAATGACTAGTTTCAGTTGTAAATTTATTACACTGTAGTCAAAGTGCCCAGGCGAGACTGAGACCTCACTGTGGCAGGCTTGGTGTAAACTAAAACTAAATGAAACTACAGTGGAACTGAAATGTTCTGCCAAAAAGCCCTCTGAACTTTTATGAAGAAGTAAGAACATCAAAAAAAGGAGAGGAAAGAAGCACAGAGAAATTTAAGTTTCTGAAGGTTCTGACTCAGACAATAGCAAGGGTGCAAATAAGAGTCTCTTGATGAGCACCAGCCTCCTTGCCCATGGCGCCCAGTACGTCTCAAACTATTCATTTCCAAGTGGGTGGCTGTCTACGGTCACTAGTGTTTCTGCTCTGAAGCCAGTACAGCTTTTCCACTGGCTTCTACAAGCTCTCTAGATTGTGCTGTAATGGAATGTGGTTTGGAATTGGCCTGAAACCACATCATACTAATTTCTTAAATTTGGTTTGTTTGTTTCACTGACTTGTATTCATACCAACAATGTGGAAGTAAAAGGTTCAAGAGAAATTTGCACATTTCCCACACAAGCCAAGCCTGAAAGATTTTTTTAGTATTTTATAATTTCCCACTTCTCTATGTCACTTGTTCCTGAACTGAGCTGGAGCTTATTTTTTTTCGGTGAGTCTCTAAGCTGGGCCGTCGTCTTGCATCGATGTACTGCATTTTATCAGTTACATTTCCATGGTGGTGTTTGAGCAACAGAATGGATTAAATGTGGTTTTATTCTGTAGTTAATTCTGTGTACTTGCCAATAAATAAATAATGTCTTTCCTTAACTTAGAGGAACTTCACGTAATGGTAAATCACAGATTAAAGGAATTATGTTCTCCTTTAAGGATGTAAAGCAAGGATTGATTTTGTACTGTCCGTCCAGTCAGGGAGTGTGTTATGATATTATGGCATGCTTCTGGTTGATTTTCAAGGGAGAACTGGATCAGGTTTTGAATGTGCTGGGAGGAAAGCACTCAGAGCAGCATCTGTGCTTTTACGGGGTGCTAAGATCTTACTTAGGCCTTTGAGAAACTTTCCATGGAAGGTTTTCTTGAGTTGAGGCCTGCCAATGAATATGTGGAAAACATTGTTTTATTTAGAATGTTTTAAATTTTCTAACTTGACCTCATTTTAACTTGGGGGAACATGGTCATCTGTTTATTATGGTCATCTATTTGTTATCTGATACTGCTTTTATCGCTTTGACTAAGTTTTCAGCGTATAATCATTCACACTACAAAAGGACTCATGATTTGCGGGGACTTTCAAAATGACAAAATGCAGAATTGCTTTAAAAAAATGCTAATTTCTTTTGAAAAACCCTTCCCTTTTTCTCTGCTATTCCTTGTATTATTAGTTTATTGATTTAAGATGGGTCTGTGTTGATAATTTTAGATGTATTTGCGTCTGCTACTTTTTTACCGCCATTCTAAAGACTTTAATATAATAATGGGAGTAGAAAATAACTTCCTACCAGCACATAACAAGGTAAAAGTTTCTCGTATAAACTTGCAAATGAGCAATGTTTCTTGTATAAACTTGCAAATAACTAAACCCTCAAGATTAGGTACTTACATTCCCATATATTTCCAATGGAGAGCAATAGGTGTCTTCTCAAAGGAAACCTTGATGTCCAGTTAAAATTTATGTATTTGCCTCCTTTTGACTGGATGGTGAGTTTGAGAACATTTTAAAGCTATCTGCTTCTGAGGGTGCAAACCAGATGGAGTGAACCTCTGTCTGTGTTTTTTTTCTGAGAGCATATAGTTGTTTCTTGGGGTATCTGTTGCAATCAGTTTTCTTTGTTACTTTCCTTCCTAAGCTCTCAGTACCTCGTTGTGTTACGCGTTTATTCATGCAAGACACAGAATGGTGGTGGGGGACGCATAAGTCTCTGATAGGTGATATAAGTCTCTTATAGGTGATTAAAGGGATGCTTCCCTTTTTACAAGTACTAGATGTTTGCACTGTTGTTACTGAAAGACTCCTCTGCTGCTTAGTAATACTCCTGTGTTGGACTTTTGACGAGTGATGCTCAGCTTGAAAAAGGCTTGAGCTGCAATTCTGAGGACTTCAGCATGGCTGGGGTGAGCCCCTCTGTGGGCAGATGGATAGCTGTCAGGCTGCTGGGGCGAAGGAGATTCCTCTTTCTCCCCAGGAGGAAACAACCTCCAGAATATTTCAGGGTTAGCTCAGATCAAATATCCTTTGCCTGCCACCTTTCTGTAAGAGGTCTCCTTTTATTAGGCGGTCCATCTGAGTTCAAAGGCGGCACTAAAAGGTGTAGGGATATCCCTAAACTTCCACTTTTAACTGGGCTGCGCCTGTATCAGAACCAGTGGCTCCTCGGTGAGAATCTTTGTGACCTCTTCAGTTTTTATTTCGTTCATCATTTAATCTTTTTACTGTACGCTCATTGATGCCATGAAAAAATGAGATTATTATATTTTACTTACTTTGGCTTCAGTGAGGTCATAATTAAAACCTCAGCATGGGTATTATAATCTAGAACAGTGAATTTATTATTTGCCTGAGTGTATAACCTTTGGACTGAAGAATCCATGCAGCTCTTCAGCTGTGTTGGGAACTGCACTGCCATGCATGTGCTAAGGTCTCCTGTAGCTGAGAGAGTTATGCTTCTCCCATATTTTTTTTTTTTTTTTGCAACTGCTTTTGTATGACTTGTACTAAGGACTTAACAAAACAGAGTTTGGGGTTTGGGTGCAGTTCACTTGCCTGATACTTTAGCTTACTTTTTGCATTCCAATAGTTGATGTTTATTCTCAGACTGCTTTTGGCCAGATTGAGTATTCTAAAATTACATTTGTGGGTGCAAGATACTACCACAAAATTGTGCATGTAGTCACATATGTGCATGTACAAGTGAGTATCAATCTAAGGGTATGCACGTGAACTTGTCTTGCTTCACCCAGAACTTTGTCTCTTATAGCACCAAGGTATACCTTTGCTATTTTGGTGTTTTGTTGGTTTGACCATCTGAAGTTCAGAGGGCTCTGAACTTCAGGCTTGAAGAAGCATCTGTGTATTTACTTTGGCTCGCAGGCTCTGGAAAAACCCTGCTTCACCTTAGAGTCAGCCCATTTTCTGATTACTTTTCGACACCCTTTACCTGAAAGAGTTTGTAACTGGTGTGCTGTTCTGGTGGTGGTTATTTCTTCTGTACCTGCATTGTGTCAGACCCAGGGACAGCTGTCAAGCTCAGGGGCAATAACATTTCTCTCCTGTTTCTGTACTTTAAAAACATTGCTCCAAACACCCTAAGCTCCTAAGACACTGGGGAAATGCAAACTTCCATCTTCTGTAAGGTGTGGGAGGCCACTGAATCTCTCCTTCTGTCTGAACTGTTACATCTTTTCAGGCCAGTAGTGATTCCAGAGTTAGATTCCACTGAATAAAATGGGAGAAAAAATGCAAATACAATACATTTTTACTTTATTTTCTTTGTTCCCTGCTCAGCCTTCCATAACAAAAAAATAACTGAACAAGCTTTTACAGAAATCACTTTTGGGTAGGAAAAAGAAATCATTCCCGAGGAAAGCTGTTACATATTCATGTCTTTAATTATCTTGTGCAGCCTCACCAACTGCAAGAGTTCAAAGCATAAATATCGAATTGCAAATAGAAGTATAATAAATTATACATTGATTTGTGCCCATTCTGTGCATATGTCAGCCACCAAGGAGTGCTATTTTGCCTACACATATATAGACACGCTTATCTGGAGAGAAAGAATCAATGTATAATTTATTATAGTTTTCTGTAATATGGTCTGAACTGTTTGAGCAATCTTTAACATAAGCACACAAACACAGATGGCTTGGCTGTTCTGTTTTTGTTTGGCGTGATAAAGATGTCATCAGCTGCTGTCTAGTTCAGCCACAGTTAATCATCCCTTGATGGTCTTAGTACACGAGCAAAAACGTAGGTTGTGAGAATGTGGGTTTGTGAGAACATATGGAATATTTGGCTCTCGCGATGGCTGTTATCACAGTTTGATGAAGGTTTCTGCCCCGCCAGAAGAGCCAGTGAAATGTCCCGTATGGATGCTCCTCTTACTTCAAAGCCAAGTGATCCAGGCTTATTTTAAGCCATTTGTGAAATGTGTTGATGCTATGCCTGCTGACTTTGCACCAAAGTGGATGAGAAACACATGTTACTTCTCTTCCTCAGGCTTTGCTGTGGGAACAGTAAATCCTAGAAGATGGTTGAAATAGTTGCCTGGTGGCACTGAGTTCTTAAGCACTCTCAATTTACATGTTATTGAGCTTTTAGTCTCTTCATGATATTCAATAAATAGTTGTGTTGGAAGAAAGTTTTTTTAGTGCGATGAATGCTACTCTACAAGTACTAGATATTAGGAAATTGCCACGTTTTTTCACCTTCTCATTTTTATTGCTGTGCGTATTGTGTGGTTAGCTCACTCGTAAGACAAAAACGTAAGACAATAGGATTAATTTTTAAGCAAATTGTGTGTCGTCTTCCTCAGGTATAAACCACTACTGAAGCATTGCAGAGTAATTTGAGGGGGATGGGCAGTCTATAGGTTGTTCGAGCCATATGTTGAGCCCGATGGGCCTGATGGGATCAAGATGTATGGCAACCTGCCAGATGTTGGTATTCTATCAAGTGAAGTATGTGCAGTAGGGAGAACATTTGGCAGTCCTGCTTTCTCCCTGGAAGCTGCTCTCTATGCTTTACTTGACCTTTGTGCTGGCCAGTACCTTTAAGGTTTGCAGACGTGAAGAGGGCTAACACTTGACAGCTTTTTCTCCATTTTTTGTGCATCTTGACTGGCATACATTGTTTTTTGTTGACTGTCAGGCTTTTTGTGTGTCTTTGAACTAGTTGCCAAGAAAGCAAGCAAAAATGTTTACAAAAATAGCCTTAAATAAGACGTGAGAGATATGCCTCAAATATTCTGTTAACATATCTCTGCCTCTTCCACCCTTTTTTGTTGATGAAAATCCAATGCAACATGAGAATGAAAGGGAAAGAAAAAGAATAAATAGGAAAAAAATGTTGGATGAAAATGACATAAAGCTGAAATAAAATTGCATACATCATTATATGTTTTCTCTCTCCTCTGCTTTTTCAAGGGAGCCTGATAGCATTTATAAACTTAAGGAAAGTAATCACTGTGGAATAAGTTGAGACTATTAAATTTTTTTAATTTCCCTTTTGAGGCTTTCTATTGGATGCCTACGAATATTTTCTGTGGGAGAATTAATCTCTGGAAGTCATCATAGAATAATTTTTTCCCAGTGGGTTTGCATTATGATGGGGGGACTGACCTAACTCTTATGTTATCATATTTGAAGATAGATTCCAGGTGGCCCTCTCAAAGGTGCTGAAAATGAGGCGTTTATATGGTATCATTAGGTACAGCAGAGCTGCAATGGTAGTGATTACTTCCCTCAATAGGCAATTTATCTTTGTAGTACAACCATCACTGTGTCAAATACATCAGATGTATAGTCTGAAAGCTTTTGAGTCTGCATGGAATAGTAAGTAATTTCTCCGATGAAACAGAGCTAAGCCATATTATGCCCGTTAGTGTGGTTTAGTAAAACCTCAGCCAATTAATTTTTCATGGGCTGTGTAGCAGGGATTGGAGTTAGCACGCAGGATTTTTTTTCTTGCTACTGGGTTTTTGTTTGAAAAGCGGTCAGCATATGCAACATAGAGGGATTTGTATGTAATTATTTTTTTCTCTAGAAGAATAAGATGATGTCCAAAATGTTGCATCCTTTAGGTCTAGCCCTGAACACCTGCCCCTTGAAATTCTTTTAGTGTTTGTGAGAAGCATCCTGATTACTGAATACTGAGGGATACGGTGATTTACAAAATCACTGCTTTTGCCTATGCCTGAAGCCTAGCACCTTAAACAGTTTTTCATCTGGAACTAGTTCTAGTTTTGAAATTGTGTCGTTGCTTCTGTTACTGTGAATGGCTGCCAATTCCCATTCTCTGGCAACAACCTGGCATTTCGTTGGGCTAAGGAAAAGGAGCAGAAGGAAATTCAAAAGAATACGAAGGTCAGCCCCTTCCTCTGGAACCGAGATACCTTGTCCATGACAGTAAATTGATAATGAGGCATCATCCTTTTTTCAGAGATGAACATGTCTGCAAAGACGACAGTGGAGGAAGGGACTGTGCAGCTCTTGTGCACTTTGAAAAATGGGATTAGGCTTCGCTCATTTTTTTTCCTATACATCCGCTCTTGAGCTCTGCTCTGTGGTTTCCCTCTTGCACCTCATCATTTGACTTTTCTGTTTCTGGTGGAAAAGCCTTTTCCTCTCACAGGTATGAAGTGTCATTACAACCAGCTTGTGCTAATCTTCTTTTCCTCTTTATCCTCCGGCACGTGGAGAGCCACTTTCTCTGTAAGAACAACTGGAACTTCCACTGATACCGTGTAGCTGCGTGCTTGCTTCCAGTCAGCGGTATCTCCTTGTGGCTTTAGAGCAAACCTGTCCCTTGATCCCTTGAGACATTAAAACATTATGCCCTAGGCAGTGTTCCTTTCTCTTCCCCCAGATTGTTCCTAGTTTTTTGTTTCGTTTTGTTTTGTTTTTTTTTTTTCACTGGAGGCACTTGAGACCAGAAAGGAATCGCCAGCCTAGGTCAGAGCAGGAGAGCACGTAAGTCCAGTTAAATTCACTAGTTTGGCTTTGAAGTTAGCAATGCCAAAAATATCAGAAGGTTGTGCAAGAAACCCTCCAATGGGTGGAATAATCAGCACCTCTTTCTTCTCACATATGATTAAAGGGTTTAAACTTAGAGGCTTGGTGTTTGAAGCCCTTCCAGAATCATGTTCAATATTAAACTGATACAGCTTTGCAGGATGCTCTTATCTCTAAAGGAATTCCTAATCTCCCTGAGTTTCCCCGTGTGACTACACATGGTGTGAAAAGGTTCTCTGTTTTGCCAGTTTTGAAAATCATAAGCAGATTTTAATAGTTCTGACTCACAATAACACTAACAGTTTTATGGCCTTCTACTGAGTTTTTCCATATTGATAAATATTTGCCTTTCTGGTTTCCTCTGTTTGTATTTTTTCTTCTATGTCCATGTGTTCCTGGAAGCATGAAAGTTATTAACTGTGTGTAAAGGGGAGTGACGCATCTTCTCCTTCCCCAGCATGGTGTCCACAATAGGATGCTTGCCTCAGTTATGTTACTTAGGTGGAAGGTCGGCTAGTGCTGCTGCTCCAACAGTTGTTCCTGGCACATCCAGATAGTTTAAAGCAGGACTGCTTGATTACCCTGCACACTTTACTGATACCCCCGCTCCAATTTAGACTATACAGATTCACAATTTAAATTGTATGTGACTTAGATTTGCAGCTTCTTCATACAGTTTGTTTGCATTTTTCTTCAACACTGGCAAAGCTTCCTCTTCTCATTGATGCGACATTGCTGGCACTGGCTGGAAAGAGAGAAGAAATTCTTGGAACCAGGGATAGGATGAGGAACTCCTCTGTTTCCATTTTGGACTTGTCAGCAATAAAAAGGCTTTTGTTTGTTCTCAGTCTTCCACGCTTGGAAGTTGAAATCCAACAGCAGTTGGTTGAGAATAATAGTTTAAAAGCAGTAGGGTTCTTTGAAATAATAAAACCTATCTGAAGGAATCACTAGGCAGATGTAAATTGTGAGAATGGAATCACAGCATGTTTGTCATTAGGGTATCTCGGACGCTACCTATGCAGAAATACGAGAGTGAAAAAATCGGGTGAAAACACCTTCATGCCAGTTATTCACACTGTTTCTTGCAGCTGATTCAGCAGAAAAGCTTTCCACAGAGAGGTGCTCCGGTCTGCACAAGGCATGTGCTCATACGAGGCACCTGAGGAATAACATGAATTGGAAGAAAAGCAGAGACTGATAGAATTAAGAGTTTTTAACAAGATTAGAAATAACAGGTGAAATCCTGATGCTTCCAAGTTAGAGTGAACATTTTCCATTGCCACTGGTAGGGTGAGCATTTTGACAACTATATTTTGAAAATAAGCAGCTGTGTTTCCTAAGTTTGTTAATCTGAGACTGTGATTTCAAGGTGAAGCAGAGATCTGAATTAATTAAAATAAGAATTTGAAGTTAACCACATAAAGTGTTTGCATGGATCCTCTCTATTCAGAATTAGGCCTGTTTAATTAAATTAAAGAGGATTGCCTTGGGTTCCCTTTAATCTTAGTTGTGGGGGAGGTTTAATGCATTTAAACTAATCCACCTGCAGTGAACATGGAATAACTGTCCTGATTGTCACCATGTTCCCAGTCTTCACATTATAAGTAGTAGGGTTATATTCTGGCAAATGGTGGACAGAATAATTTGGTTCTCTAGATGTTACCAGCAAATAAATAGTAGCTAGGATATCTTAATTTACATAGTAGTGCATGCTTTAGATGAAGAAAATATATATGTGCATGTTTCTATGAGACACAAGAGAATTAGCGTGGGGAGAATAATGGTCATGTGGGGTACCTCTTTAATGCAAAACGTTTATTTTAAAAGAGCTTAAGAATTAAAATGCGGTTATGATGCTTTTGCAAACCTGTATATTGCTGCCATCTTCGGCAACTGCCTTTAGATTGATTTGTGATTGCAGCTGGAAGGTTTTCAGACACAAATATGCACTGCAGGGATCACATGCTGCCAGGGCAGAAGAAAATAACAACTTCATTTTATGTCTTCAGAATATGCTGTTATGTAAAAATATGCTATCTAAGATGTAACCAAAAAGAAACACTGAAAAATTAGAAGTAACAACAGGGATTTTACAAAACAATGTCTGAGCTGGGGTGACATTTCTCCTCTCAGCATCCCATTTCCAGAGCGGTGTGTGGCGAGGCCAGGGCCCAGATGCAGCATAGGTGTTAAAGCTGCTGCTGAGGTTTCCTAATTTCTGGAAAATGGCTACTTGAAGATTCAGCTATACTTTCAAATCTCAATGTCAAGCCTGGGTTCCCAATAAGGTAGCAGGAACTAAGTGTTACACTTCTCTAGCTGGCTATGAAAAAATGATGGACACCTAATTCCTAAAGAAACAGAGCGATGTTATTGCCAAGTGGTGGATTTTATGCGATGCTGCTTAAGAAAGCTAGCTTTTTTAGAGTATCAGTGACTGGTACCTGACACGTTGGTTTTCCTTCATGTGAATCATGAATAGGGAATTTCTGCTGTTTGGGAAGTGCATCACTTAACTTTCAAGAGCCTTGTTCTCCTCCTCGTGACCCTGGAGCACCCTCTTGGATGTCAGCAGGAGGTGTTCAGCGCAGTGGGCGCTCTCATTACCACTTGACATTTTGCTGTTTGGTTTTCTGCCTGTTGCTATTTAATGATTTGAATTCTTTCTTCGCCAGTCCCAGAAGCCATTTAGCAAGGAACGCACTATTAGAGCTACTTAACAATATTGACGTAGTGACTAGGAGAAGAGTTTCATTTCCAAGCAGTGCTACAGCATTCTTCCTCACCATCTGCTGCTGCCACATCCCTCGCTGTCGCCTGTCCCAGTTAACCCTTTGCTCTGGCCTCCTTGCCCGGAGGTCTTGGGGAGGGTGGCACAGGCTCTGCACAGCTTTGCCTGAACTATGAAAACCCGCTGAGGCTAAAACAGGCTCCGGGTCACGGTAATGGCACTGACATGGGTGAAGTTTGTGGCTGATGTAATTTAGTGTGTATTCACTTTGTAGAGGCACGGACACAAATAGAGCAAGCACAGAAAGGGTTTCTGTCCTTAGCCTGCTGCTTATCACAGGCACTTCCCAGCTCCAATTAGTGTCTCGTCTGGATGTCTCACAGCCTTTAATGTAATATCTCAAATAAGACTGCAGAGGGAAGATACTGTACCTTTTGGGAGAACAAAGACATAAAAACTGAGGATGAGATTCATCTCACTGAAGTTAATCTACCAAAAAGATAGATTGCCAGTTGATATTAATCATCTGTGCTTCCCCCTCTCCAGCGGAGAGGCGAGCATGTCTCCCAAGGGTGATTTACGGGACTCTAATCACTGGGCAACCCTGGCTGTTAAGTGGCAGTAAGAGGCCAGACTGAGAAGGATGCTCAGCTTTAGATGAGCTCAGGTGGAGGCTGGACAAGTTCACGCTAGCAAAATTCTTTGCCAGTTATTAAATCCGTAGCAATAGCATCTGGCTTAGGAACCTCGTAAGCTGAAAACAGTTGAAGGCAATGAGTTGTTAAGGGGTAGTATCAGATACGCTTGTCCTGTTGTGCTCTTACTCTTCCCCAGGCATCTATTTATGGCCACTGCTGGAGCTAACACACAAGGGAGATGGACATTCTGTCTGACACCATATGGTCATTCGGGCGCTCTTATGTGAGGCTATTTTAGCAGCGAGAAGGGGGGAATATGCATTTAGTAATCAGGATTACTTAATTTCTGCAAATGGGAAGTTGGCAGTAAGGTTTATTTCTAGATCTGCGGTGAAGTGCTACTGACCTACAAACAGAAAAACTGGAAGTCAGTTTTACAGAAAGAGCCTGTGCCAGGTGCTGAATGTCAGTGCTTTCTATCAGGTCACCGCAAGCCTTTCGGAGATTCAGATGAGCTGTTTCACCATGTGTTCCCCTCAGATGGTGCAGACAGCTTGTTTGAGCCTGCGATGGTACGAGGAGATGCGGATCTGACATCGTTTGCAGTGTGGTGTGTGGCTGTGCTGCTACACCAATGCTCCCTGCCTCCCTGACAGCACCAGGCGGACTAACAGGGTGGAAGCTTGTCACTCCAAATAACTCACTGAGGGCACAGAATGTGTGGCCCAAAAACCAGGTATCGCTCACCAGAGCAGTGCTCATGACCTCCCGCTGTCTTGGCAACTGCACATGTTTATGTACCTCTATATTTTGGATGGTTGTTCCGTTTGAAAGATTTTGCAGAATTGACCAGTATGAATGCTGATGATACCCTTAAAATGGTTTGCGAAGGAGGCAAGCACCTCAGATTGAGCATTTTGCTGCCAGTACGGTAAATATATGCCTGTCATTTGCTGCAAAGGTCTTTAAATTAGTGTCTCCGTGGTTGTAAAATGGCAGCATCGCTGCGTAAGTACACTTGTGTTTGAAGTCAGATTTGTGTTTCATAGCAATCTCTACATAAAAAGAAATCCTGATTAAACTGAGCAATGTTTTATGTTTTGGGATTTAATAAGGAAAAAAGGCTGGTGGAATTGGATTCAAAACATCAAGCTGGGCTTGTTGTGAAATGGAAGCTTTTGCTATTTTTAAGACATAGTCTGTGTTGAAACTGGCAGCAAAAATCTTTGATGCAGGGAGAATGTATCAAACTTGACTTTTGCAATTTCCTGTTTGGTTTCTTGCAAACTGCTTTTGTCTAATCATATTTGATCTCAAAGATAATATTATTTAATGTGGATTAGGTAGTATGTCATATCCATTGTGGTCTTTCATCATTCTCTGTTTCATTTTCAATGTGACATGATATTTTCTGGTACAGATGAAATTTGTTCAGCTTTGAAAGAGAGGCTGCCTTTTATAGCTCAGTAAAATGTTACAGATAGCAAGCAAAAAAAGTTTTTGTTCTAATTTGTAGATTCTGGCCACCACTATGGAGAGGAGAGGTGGTTTATCCTCAAATCCTGCCCTGTTTAGCAGCCTCCATGGCACAGCTGTTCACAACCAGGATGGGTGTAGTTTGGTACCAAAGGGAGAGGTTACTGGGAGAGTCAAAATGTGATGTGGGTGTTGAAGGACAGGTTATTAAAAGAGATGGATTTTTCAGCCTAGTGAGTATTGGGCGCGGTAATTCAGGGGTGATGGGATAACAGCCTTCTGTGATGTGGCTGAATAAGGACAAGACTGGTTCCTCTGACTCAAAGGCTGTGGTGATGTCAACAATACTATTGAAGTTATAATAGTACTACTACTAGTATAATAGCAGGAGGAATTTTTATTTTGTTGTTACAGAGTCAGAGGCTTTCAGCTGTAGAAGAAATCCCTATTGAGAAAGGTGAAAAATGCTAAAAAACCCCAAAGCATGTCCAAATAGGGTGTCAAACAGGAGATTGTTTGACAGCAGCAGCATGGAAACCACTGTGGGGAAGGAAAGGTTGGTTGGTGTTGCAGCAAGGGTGTTTCTTACGGAGAACATTCCCAGACTTTTTTCAGCTTTCCTTGAAGAACTGGAGTTCTACCAGATCTAAAAGAAGAGTGGAGGTAGAATGCACCAGTGTCTAGGTTTTACTTATTGCTCACGATCAAACTGGTCATCAACACCGTGGTGCAATTTTTCCTTTCTGGTCAGGCTGGAAGAGAGATATGGAGATATGGGTCTGGGTTTTTTAACTCCGGTAAAGCCATGGGTTTGGTCTGCCTTCCTACTACAATCCTCTGGGAGTTTTGGTTACTGAGTACTGCAGAGACTTGGGGCCTTATGATACCCACACTGCTTGTGCTCTTCTGCAGTACATAACAGTTGCAGTTCCTGAAGCTGCTGAGCAGATCTTTGGCTTTTTACAGTATATTCAGAAGGGTGTGTCCTGAGCATTTGTAGATTAGTGAAGTAGATGTTCTGCAGTTTTTCTGAAACAATCATCTAGTCCAACCCCCTCTGCAATGAGCAGGGACATCTTCAACTACATCAGGTTGCTCAGAGCCCCGGCCAACCTGACCTTGAATGTTTCTAGGGATGGGGCACCTACCACCTCTCTGGGCAACCTGGGCCAGTGTCTCACCACCCTCAGTGTAAAAAATTTCTTCCTTATGTCTAGTCTAAATTTTCCCTCTTTTAATTTAAAGCCATTACCCTTTGTCCTGCTGCAACAGACCCTGCTAAAAAGTTTGTCCCCGTCTTTCTTAGAAGCTGCTTTAAGTACTGAAAGGCTGCAATAAGGTGTCCCCGGAGCCTTCTCGTCTCCAGGCTGAACAACCTCAACTCTCTCAGCCTGTCCCATAGCAGAGGTGCTCCAGCCCTCTGATCATTTTTGCAGTCTCCTCTGGCCTTGCTCCAACAGGTCGACGTTCTTCTTATGTTGGGGACCCAGAGCTGGACATAGTACTGCAGGTGGGGTCTCAGCAGAGGGAAGTAGAGGGGCAGAATCACCTGCTACGACCTGCTGGCCACATGGTTGGCATCCTGGGCTGTGAGCGCACATCACTGGCTTGTGTTGAGCTTCTCATCAACCAACACTCCAAGTCCTTCTCCTCAGGGCTGTTCTCCATCCATTCTCCTCCAGGCCTGTATTTGTCTTTCTAGGCCCTGACCCACGTGCAGGACCATGCCTGAGTCTGTGGTGCCTCCACTTGGTGAGCCAGGGGAAATGCTTCCAGATCTGTGTTCCCAAACATACAAAGGATAAGGAAGGAAGCAAAAAGCTCTTCTGTGAACCTTTTTTTAATAGATGGTCTTAGTGCTGCAGTAGGTATCCTTCTCTTGCCTGAATGAAGAATCCATACATTTGCAGAAGGATGTAATTTTATACATCTATGTAGAGGATAAAATAGCTGTTGAATCATGAAGAATATGTGTTGTGATCTACAATGAAGTTGGGAAGACAACTGGAACCTGTATAAGGAGAAGGTTAAATGATTAATTTTTTTTTTTAACTTTTCCATATTCTTGCATTGAGTAACTGCTATCTTACTGAGAACTTTTCCTGGTACCACTGAGAAGTACACTAAGAGCACCAAAGAAGCCTTGTCCTTCCCAGGAGGAAGAAGTGTTGGAAATCCTATGGAATGGTGTGTTTGGCAAGTGAAGTTAGTGCAATGAGTACGTTCCACCTGTTTTACAGTAAGAACTTCTGCAATTTGTATGTTTTTGCATAATCTCTACGTAATGCAAGTGTTCACTTCTGAGTGATCAATAACAGGAGGACAAATTCTCTGCATCACATCCTCACTGCGCTTGCTGGATGCCTTACGGCAGTATGATACCATTGCCGGTAGTCACAAAACAATCATGTTGCTATAAACTTCTATTTTAGTATGTGAGTGCTTTGTGGATAGCTATAGCTCTTTTTAAATGCTTCTAATTACTTTGGCTGACTTGGAGCCTGCATGCTGGCTCCTGTATATGTTACATGGAATATACATAAGTTTTCTGCGATAATATTGATTCTAACAGAAATGGAAGAAATAATGTAATGTGTCTGTGGTATTAACGACAGATGAGCACTATGTACATGACATCTGACTAATTTTTAGTGGTTAGTCTTTTGTAATGACTTTGAGACAAAGTAAATACAGGTATTGGTCTGCAATCTAATCTTGCTGTATTTTTCTTCACAGCTTCCTGTTATGGGAGGAGCCTTCATGGACTCACCCAACGAGGACTTTAGTACAGAGTACTCCTTGTTTAACTCATCAGCCAACGTCCATGCAGCTTCTTCCATGCAGAATCCACCAGAAGAGACATCCCGTTCGTCAAATGACGCCATATTGCTATGGATTGCGATAATAGCAACAATTGGAAATATCGTGGTTGTGGGAGTGGTGTATGCCTTCACCTTCTAGGATGACTGTCAGTCCAAACACTGGAAGAGAGGAAAACTGCAAAAGTATTTGTCATGTGTACGTATGTATGTATGTGTGTATATATACATGTATATCTATATAAATACATAGAGGTAGGGACTTTGTTGATAAAGTGCTGCCACAATCACGGACATGAAATGCAAGTTAACCATCTTGATTCTTGATAGCAGAAAGTGTGGTGCAATTGCTAATTTTATGGAGGTGAGAGCTTTCATTGAGAACGGAGCCAATACCAGTTTTGTATAGAAGTGTAATAAAAGAGAGATAAATGTGGGTATAGTAAATACAAAGAGAAAGTGAGTTTTATATAGAAAGTGCTTATTTTCTACTGTTTAGATTTTTCTAGCAGCTCTTCTGCATTTTGTCAGCTTTTTTTTTTTTTTTGTGCATTTTTTACTGTGGTATAATGTTGTATGAAATTGTTCTGTGTCATACTTGCTGGACATCTTAGTTTTCCAGGTGGACTAAATGGTCGGCATTGGCTCGGTTCTGATGAAGTGTGAGTCCATCGTGTGTGAGTCCTGAGCAAGTGCGTACACTAGGCTGTGTTCGAATCGTGAGTCTTAAAGCTATGACAGACAGATGCATGCTATCTAACACTTGCCTTCCAGTATCAGTTACTGGATCTGATAATCTGTGTATTGATGCTAAACCTGTTTGCAGGAGGAGGAGCAGCTGTTGCAAGGTGTGGCTGGTCTGCAGACCCTCTGCACTCCAGAGGAGGACATGTTAAATGGAACAGCAGCACGAGCTCCCATTTCTGTCTGGAGGTACTGGGTTGCAGTGACAACAGTGGTTTGTAGATGTGTTCCTTCCAGGAAACAAAGGCCAAATACCATGCTTTTCAGCCGATTCCACTGTAATCCAGATTTCCCATAAGTTTATTGGTGTAGCAAAAGAACATGGGCAAATTGTGAAGCCTAATTAACAGCGAATGATGTCTGTGAGAAAAATAGAATTGAAAGCAAGACCAGACAATTCTGTGCTCATGAGGGAGTGAGTGCAAGGGTCAGGTATGTCCTGGGGTAGAAACAGCACCAAAAAAAAGGTAGTAAGTGACAGACATGCGAGTGCTTATATTTAATTTTCAATGTCTCTGGATTCTGATGAGGTTCCTGGAAGTGATTTTTATATAGCCTGCTTCAGGTAGCAACTCCGATTATCATTTGGATTTGTTCTGTTGAGCAACAGCATTCTCACTGCATTGTTGCCATGAGCAGTTCCTTTTCAAGAACTGTATCTTTTCAAAACAAGCTGTAGCTTTCCTTGTTGCAGAGATGATAAAATCTCAAGGAAGGAAAAAAAATATTAATCACCTCTTTTGGAAATATCCCTCTTAAAAAAATAAACACAAATGCACAAAAATTCTGCACTTTTGAGAGTAGCAGACAAATTCTTCCTCTGTGTCTGCATGTACTGTATAGGTTTTCTGTGTCATACAGCTACTACCCTAATTTCAGAAAACCTTGTCTGCAGGCACAGAGACTATTTTTGACACTTGACTGCCGTAGAGCTTGAGGCTGGACTAAGAGCTGCTGAATGTATAGAGAGGTTTGGATTTTCTTCTTTTATATTTAAACCCATTTTCCTGCAGGGCTGGTGGACAGTGACTTGAATCAAAGCAGCATGCCCCAAATCAGCATTTATAACCACTCAAAAGTCACTGTGTAGAGTTTTTTCCCTCTCCATGAACTGGCCTTTACAGCTGGGAAAGATGCAAACAGAGCTATCACGGGGAGAGAAGAGAAACTGAGTTGTCTTGTGGATGAAAAATACTATGACAATGCACTTGAGCTGAGCTTCTGGATATGTAGTTGTTTTCCTATTTGGACGCAAAATTTTGTGAAGGTGGTTGAGGACAGGCAAGATCTATGCCAGGAAAAAGTTTGAGAAGGCCAGTTCTGGAAGATCAGTGGGACAGCAGGCAAATTTTTCTAATAAAATAGCTGCAGTCTTAAGAATGATACAAAAATTATTATTTTCAATGTCCTAAAGTAGCTATTCATGCCTTCACAGGCAGAGGATAATAAAAAACAGGGGAGTTATGTAAATTTCACTCCTTATTCTCACTGATGGGAAAGCAATCTATTAATTGAGGTTGGAAGGCTGCAGAGAAGTTTCCAATGCAGAAGTGAGCAAGGTCTGGTGTATGAACACGTAGGACCCATGGAAATATTGCTTAATGTAATGTACTGTCCCCAACTGATGTTCTATTGCCTTTGTAATTGTACCAGTTACTTGTGGACTTCGGTGTTTCTGTAGGCTCTCCAGTTATGCCAGATCTTGCAAGCACTGGTTTTGCATGAAGTGCAAAACATTTCCACCATGATTAAAACCAGTTTGACATTGTGGTACCTGCCCAATGGGATTATTGTACTGCTTAACGAGTTTTTCCAGTAGAGTGCTTTGTTTAAATTTCCTAGAATATTAATCCAAGTGCAATTAGCAATGTTTGTACCTCTTTCCCAAAGCACTGGACTGAATTCTTCACCCATGAAGAGCATTAGACTGGGAACAGCAAAGAACCACCACTCTGCTAATGAAACTGAGTGACACTTTTAAGTTGCTTTTCTCAAAGAAAGTGCCCTACTTTCATGTAAAATTGCTAGTAATAGCAGGAGTGTTGGGAAAACAACGAGTTCTGCCTCCCTCATCCAGATCATCGTCATACGTATTTTCATCGTTAGAGGCAGAGTTGTCAAGAAGGTCCAGATAGAACTTTAATTAAAGTAATTGGCTTGACAGGGTGACATGGCAAAGGATACAGGCAGCAAGTGCAGGCATTTCCTGTCTCATAGTTAAAGACACTAGCTGCGTAGCTTTTCTGCTGAGGAAAAAAGGATGTAGATGCAAGAATCTGTAGAGAATATTGTCAGGTGTATTAAAGATCCTTAAGTCACAGTGGGCAGAGCTGGTTTAAACTCTGATCTACTTTGATAGTGATAATATGCATAATATGTTTCTAGTTATTGCATTCTGCCTTGATCCACTACAGCCACTTCCATCTTCTATAAGGTTAGGGAAGGTTTAAATTCAGGCGTTGAAAAGGGGGACTCATATTAAGTTCAGAGAAGCGACAGAGGGGAGTGAAGAAGTGGATGAATGGTGATCTTGTGAAATGTGCTACCACTTCTTTATGTGGGCATATGTTATACCCTGAATGGTCAGTGCAGCTTGACTTAGAGCACTGTAGCTTCTCCTTTCTTTGGAGCCAAGCAGTTGGGAACTGCTGTCACTCACTGAGGGGTGACGAGGAATCCCAAATGCATTTCCCAGAGCGATTCCCTGAAACTCTTCTGTAAAAGCAGAAGACAGCTCTATGCTTTGCTGAGCACTTTGTGTATCAGCATGAGAGCAGGATTCTATCTATAGAAGAACTATGCTTTAAATAAAAGCATCTAGCACAGATAAGTTACAAGATCCTGACTGGAGTTTGCTCTGTAGTAGACAAAGCAAAAGACTTTCTATGTGCAGTGTTAGACCCCTACCTATGTTGTAAACATCATTGTACAAACACACAAAGCAATACTGTATGTGCTCTGCAGAGTTATTGATGAGCCATGGGAAGCAGGTAGACAAACTGGATGCCCTAACGTATCTCTTCTAGCCATGGCCTCTAGGGATCAATAGCGACATACCAAATAATTGAACTGTCTCTTAAGAATGTTTTTTCTCTAAGCAGCGAGCAGCTCGACACCGCAGCTGTGCAGCCACCACAGCAAAGACACTAAAGGCTGAACAGTTAAGGAGGTGGGTGCAAAGGCACATTAGATAAGAGAATGAGGTAGGGAAACCCACACAGCTACTGCTGCTTTAGTTTTATCTGCAGGGCTAGGAGTCTATGCCTGTCCACAGCATTAACATCCCTCTAAAATACAATGAGGAAGGAGGATGTATTTCTGTGCCAACAACAGATTTTGATGCAACAATAGTAGCAGAGAGAGTCATCTACTACAAATAACGTATTTAGCCATTTGAGAGATAAGCAAGCTGATAGATACCTCAGAAGTAATGAAACCTCTTCTCCAAAATCCTTGTCTTGCAATGGGACTTGAGGACGTCAGCATCCCACCAAACTGCTGAGCAGACTGTAATAACAGGTGCCAAATCAAAAGCAAAATGAAGAGCCAGCCATTATAGTCTTATCATGTACATCCATTTGAAGATAAAAGGGAAAAGCTTTCATTTTGCAATTCTCAAACAATTCTAGTTCTTAATATCTTCACCTTTCTCTGCAGGCTGCTGAGAGTTATTAATTTCACATCGCTCTGTCTATCTGATGTGATTTTACTGGGTTTCCTGTGGCTAATCACAGAGCAAAATCTGGAAAATTACTCTTTTTAAGGATGGGTTCCATTGTTTGGAGAAATAGGCCAATAATCATAATCCCAGATCAAAATGATGTTGTGCTGTTAGAGCATTCAAAGCTCTGGAGAATTGGATTTCATCTGGTTAATGCACAGAAGGAAAAAGGGCAGTCAGGTCCCTGGTGATAATGTCAGACATCAGGGTTCTGACAGGCAGAGCCGAGCGCTTCATTAACTCCTGCTCTGCTCCCCCTGAGCCCTGCTGCCTTCCTGGACGTGCAACCTGAGCTGAGTTTAAGTGAACTAACCACCAGGTACACCATGTCCCTCATCATCTTGCGGTTTGCTAATCCTCAGGGAAACAAGTGCATGTATTCCATTTGCAGAAGAAGAGCCAGAGATCGATATTCTGCTAGGGTATATTGTTATTGGTAAACTGGTACCCAGGAGGTAAAACATTCCTATCTTTAACAGGTGGAGAATTGAGAATTTCCCCTGATCTGGGAACATCCTAAGAAATCAAAGTATCCTGAGTCCTTGAAATCTTCTACTGCCTTTGATCTGACACTAACTTTTTGTGTTTTCTCATACAGCCCCTCTTTGCCTTTTACCTCATCTTTCCAACTGAAAACAGTGAAAGTGAAGTCATCACCATGCTATTTTCTGGACATGTAGGGAACTCTTAACAGCTAGGGACAAATCACATCCTATGTTAGTTTTTGGCCCTTCAAGCGCAAAGGAGGAGGAAAGTGTCCAGTTGTCTACCCAGCAAACTCCAGGAGAATATATGCCTTTGCAGAACAAAGCATTCTGGCCCATACAAGGGTATTTACACTGAGACAACATGACCAGACCTACTATTGCAGTAACCTGTTTTGGGAATTACAGCAGCACAGTCAGGAACTGGAAAAGAAAACAACCCTGATATCACAAACCTGTCACATACCTCATCATCTCAATGACATGCCTCTGAAGGTGGGATTGGCTGGGTGTCATAGGCGGACTTGACCGGCTGGTACCAAGGCAAATGCCCTTTAATGTAAGCACAAATGAGTCTCCATCATCTTGGGAAGTCTTGAGAGCATTGTGCCACCCATTCTGTCTTTCCTGTGCAGGCTGCTAGTGAAAATGTTTTTCAGTTGTAGAGAATACTCAAAAAGCTTCCCTTGTTGATAGAATACATAAAAGATTTACCTTCCAGAGCTCTGCGTAGTCTGCCTGTGAAAGCAAAAAAACCCCCTAGGTTTCTTAAGCATAATGAGTCAAGTATCATCTGTACAGCAGCATCACCTCATTTTAATCTACTGCTTTGTGCCAGTAGGTCTCAAAGAGGATCTTACTGTTACCCAGACTTTAAAAAAGCCGAGAACAGAGACAGATCACTTCTCACGAGGCACTACCTGATACTTTAGGCTGCATCATTCCTCATTCCTCCCCAAAGTACCCTGATGTGAACTTGCAGACATGCCTTTAAACCCCTTGTCACCCCCATGTCTCTCTATGCCTTAATTTTATTTCTACCCTTATATTCTCTGTATTCTTTTCATTCCCTGGTATTGGAGCATGTGAGCTTTGGAAGCCAGTAATGTTCTTCAGCCCTTTTTAACCACCTCCTTGACTGACCGTCACTGACAGTAAGTTACGAACATCGGTAAGTAAGGACTTACCCCAGCAAGTTCAAAGATCAGTGGTACGAGGTCTCTTCCTGCAGGAAGATATTCAATATCTGCCTTAGCAAACCACGAAGTGTTGTCCCCAAGCAGAAGAGTCCCACTAATGAGCGAGTAAGATTGAGCTGTTTACAGATCTTGGCCTAAAACTCTTTTCAGTTACTGCCTTCATAAGGGTAATTGAAGTTCTGGAGGCTGCGAGCTGCTCTATCCAGAGGGACCTTTGCCTCCACCTGGAGTCAACTGGATTAATAACACTTCAGTACTCCTGACGTCTGCTTTAAGTGGATCAACTTGCAGGACTAGCTCTGGGTCGCTGGCATTTTATTTTAAATATATCTAAAGATGTCCGTAATTTCCTAATCAAAACAAAGAAAGAAAGCAGAATGCTGTATTTTTTTAAATGAGAAGGTAATAAAAAACAAGTCTGAGTATTTTGATAGATATGCTGAAAGGGTATATAACATAGCAGACAGTTGCACTATTTTTTCTATTGTCTGAGCACCTAACCTAAGAAATATTTTTCTTTCTCCAACTAAGACTTCTTTCAGTTCTGAAGTTACAAAGTTTAGGAGTGGAGCGCAAAACCCCAGTGAAATTTTGAAATAATGTAAATAAATCCACTAGCTAGCTGTGTGAGGTAGCCTATAACATTTGTTTTGCAGTTATCTCAAATATTGCCTAGTTGTTGGGCTTTTTCCAAAGTATGCTAAATAGTGACACTTCTGAAAGCATCTGTACATCACACAAAAGTCACAGTCATGGAAATAACATCCTTCAGCTCATGTGAAACAGCTTTACAGGAGCCCTTCAGTATGCACCGTTATTTTTCTTAATATTCTTTGACAATTTAATTCTCTTGTGCTTTCTCTCTGCTACCCTGGTTTGTGCACTAACAGGTTTGCAGAGCCTCTCTGTATTGTTTTTGTAATACATGGGTTGGTTTAAAGAAAAACCTTTACTCTTGTAATGATCATTTTTAAGATGTGGATCTCTGTCTGTAAAGAGAAAAGCAACTTTGAAAATGCCCTGTTTTCTCTAAGTTTACTGTAATTAGCAAGCTTAGTTAACAGAAATGTATTAAATGTATTCTTTTAAGTTCCTGTTAATTCTTTTCTGGTTATTGACTGCTTTCACTATGTGTGTACTTAGTACTGGTTCCTTCTTTTACTATGGTAAAAATGACAAGTTTTGTTAATATCAGATGGAAATTGTGGTTTTGGATAAAGTTCTTCAAATTGATGGCAGTGTGTGATTTTTCACTTTATTCTCAGTTGACTTGAGAGTATTCTGAAGTCTGTAAATGCAGTTATTTAATTATTACCTCCAGTGATAGACTAACACTAATAATTTGTTGCAATTTACAAATCTGCATGATTTATCAGCTTTTGGAAACCATCTCCGTTGCATATGTGGCACAAACAAAGGACTGGGCTATTTCTACAGAAATGGATTCACCTGCTCTCAAAGTCCAAGAAGCGCCTCGACACATCTTGGAGCCAAAAAAAGATGTCTCAACTTCTTCAAATGTAAGCTCAGAAGCCCTTAATATACCATGAACCCTTGCATGGTTGCTCTCTCCCAGTTCTCTCTTCAGTTTGGCACTGGGACCAGTTTGGCATGGGACCCACCCTGTCCCATGGTGCAGCATAGATGTTTTTGTGACTGTGGCCCCGAACTCAGGGGCTTCTGGGCACTTGAGGGGGGGCATCAGACCTCACTGTACGATATTCAACAAGCTTCATAAAGGCCAATAGTGGCAAGAGGAAGAAGGGAAGAGATTTGGCTTTCCTGATGCAGTACAGCATGTAGGTTATCACATACTTCATGAATTTATGAGGCAAGTACATTCAGATCTACTGAGGGAATGACAAATGGATATGTAAGTGACCTCTCATGCACAATTTTAAATGAAAATTTGACTTACCTTTGAATGAATCAAACTCTGAGCATCACAAAGCCGCATAACGCCAATCCTGATAGTGAGTCTGACAAAAATTCAGGAAGAAAAAAATAAAAATCAAAGACCTGTTTTATTCTAGTCTCAACCTTTATCAGTTTAGCAGCATAACATGTTCCGGTTTACCCATCAGAACGTAAGGGAGTGCAGTTGCTACAATACAGCAATATCTAACTGGAATTCACTTTTCCATTGCAGCTACGGAACCACACAGATCTCAATTCTGCTCATTTCTAAATTCTGCACAATAATTAGAAATGAGAATAGTTTAGAAATGGAAGAGAATGTTCTGTTGAACAGTCAAGGAGGAAGAACATCAGTCACTTAGAGATTTAGCTATGCGTGTTCAGACTAATAAAACTGGCTGAAATTGTTGGCACTATTTTCTTGCACAGTGTTATCCACATAAACAAACTGGTTGCTAATGCCTACTAATGTAAATTGTTTTGTAGGGAGACTAACAAAGAACATCGGTCTTTTAGCCCAAGAGACTCTGTCCGCTACAGCATTTCAACTGCCATATTTTGTTTTTGCCTATTGCTACATTACAGTTTTCTTTAGGATAAAGAACAATGAATTCAAATGCTTTGGAATGATGGAGTGACTTCACTGCGTTAACTGCTGTGATGAAAGAAACATTGGAAGCAGAGGGGAGCTTGCCTTTTGCTTTGAACATAATACGAGATGCTGCTGCATTTCCAAAAGGCTGAGGACACCAGGCTATGAAATTGCCAGCTCACGGGCGGTGCAGGTACTGGCACTGTGGTTATGCCTCCGCCACAGGGTCACACCAAAGCAGGGCGAGCCCACCCTCCTCCCGCACCTGCCAGCAGGAGCCAATTAATGCTCTTTCCTGCAAAGGTTTGGTTTTGAGCTAATTAATGCTATTTCTTGTAAGGGCTTTATTTTGAGCTAAGCAAGTCATCCACAAAGTTTGTATTACCGTGTGCAAAGATGCACTGTATAATTCTTTCGACTCGATGATCTTAAAGGTCCCTTCCAACCTAGACAATTCTAATTCTGAATACATCACATCAGCTGATTCCCATTTTTCCTTTACATACTCAGATAATCCTTCCCCATTAGAGGCAAGAAGGATGCTCCTTTTATGAATTTTTTTTTCTAGTCATTTCTGTTTTGAATTATACATTTTATGCCTGCAGATGTTAGCTGGGTACAGAAACAGGGTTTATTGGTCTGTGAGTATCCCTAGTGACTCCTTAAAAGACAGATAAAGTGATTTATTATTCCCTGGGCCTCCAGTGTAGTAAACAATTTTAAACAGACATTTTTATTTTCTCAGCAGCTGAGCTCTTCTTCCAAGCACCTGAGCTTTTTTTTGTGTGTTTTTTTTTTGTTGTTGTTTGGGGACTTTTATATCTTTCTACTCTTTCATTTCTTACTCTGTGCTAATTCCCAAGCTCTTTTGATCTCTGGCAATATTTATTGCTTAGAAAGATTTTGGGTAAATATTCCTCAAAGTCCTCTGTGAGAACGGCTGATGTAAAGAAAGTACTTACAAAGTATATATTTTCCTGATCTTCTCGTAAATCAAAGTACCCATTAATTCCTTTGGAAGTCTCATATTTTTGCTTTTTTAATAGTTTTTATGGCCACGCCAGTTTCTTAACTGTTCTGGTATCTATACTCCGTGCAACCTTCCCTAGTAATTTCTGCTTACTATTTACTCAGTCTTGTTTCAGTTGGGTCTCATTTTCCTAAGTACATTCTGATTGGAGTCTCTTAAAGTCAAACTCAAACCTTTGCCATGTAAGAATTTTCCTTACCTTCCCACTTCCTCTGTAGTTGAAGGATGTGTAGGACCTAATTCTTAATGTTGTCCCACGTTGCCTCAGTTGTGATTGTAGAATACTCTAGATTAAACCTTGATTTTTCCTTCTCCAAAATGCAATCTAGAATTCCTATTCTTCAGGCAATTTTGGGAAAAAAAAAATTCCATTCTGAATGAGAAAAAAAAAAACAAACAAGCAAACATAAAACCTACAATATTTTGTCCTATTTCAGAATAGTTCTGTTTGGCTTCAATTTTACCTTTAGAATGTTAAGACCTATGATATGACAAGAATCAGGGCATTTTTAGTACAGAATAAGGCAACAGCATAATTATAAACAGCTGTAGACTCTCATATTCTAAAATTTTCAATATAATCTTGTCACTGAAGCAACTTTTAAGTCCATCAGTAAGTGAACAGCATACTACATTGAAACCATCAAGCTGATTTTTTTTTATAATCTAGTATCTTTTTTGTGATAAAAACAGATTATCAGAAACGTTTTAACTTGTACAAGTGCTGGGGTTACGAATGCTTTCCCCAGTGAGGCTGATTTAAATTAGAAATGAGTCACCCTTACTAAGGGTGGGCAACAGTTCCCTACTTCGTTCAGTGCTCATCTACTTAGTGTGTGTTAATTCATGCTAAGTGGGGAACAGCTGCCTCAGAAACCAGCCGTGTCAAGAGCAAATGACCTAGGGATCTAAAAAGCCCTTCTTCAAACTGACCCATTACGTGAGCAGCATAGGAAATCGTCCCGAGCGCTAAAGAAAATCACAGCAGGGCTACTCTGATGAGAACCTTTTGTGCTGGCAGTGGGTTTGTGTGCAACGTGGGGCTGGGAGCAAGGGCACCATGCCGGCTCCCACGCGGAGATGCTCCAGGGCTTGCCAGGAGGCAGAGCGAGGCGTCCCTTCCAAGGGGAGCGCACACAGCTGGCCTGGGAAGTCACTGCAGATGGACTGCTGGTTGTAGGTGACCCCATCTTCCCCCTGCACATCAACACTATGACTCAGTACAGGGAAATAGGAAGTATCGCCTTCAAATCTGCGTGGCATGAGACTTCCATTGTAACACATCTATTTTAACAGGAAAGAACCACGTAGTAAGTGTTAAATCAAGGGGTGAAGCGCTGTTTTATACTAAGAAAACATCCAAAACAACAGAGCAAATTTGGCAGAGAAGTGAAAGGAATGTCTCTCTCAAACCACTTGAGTTTTTCCTCTTATGGGAATAATACAAGCCAGGCAAAATGCCACCACATCAGATTAGCAAAACCAGAGGGCAGGACCATTCCACAACTGGAAATAAAAAAAATCCCTAACATCAGGCTTTTTTTCCTGCAGTGCAGGTGTCAGTTACCTATTCTGTGCACGTCCCACAGGCAAATAGTAGCACAATAGTGAGATTTAAAAAAAAAAAAAAAAAAAGAAGAAAAAAAACCCAACACACAAAAGACCCCTCCAAACAGGTTCAGAGTACTAAAAGACAGAATAAAGTCTCCAGGCAAAATTTAACTGATCCCTTGAAGGATAGATTGTGCTTTTTTGTAGCTTCCTGGAATGACAGCTCTGCTGAGTCTCTAGGAGCAATTTTGTGACTGGCACTTCAACGGCAAGAGTGACTTTGGCACGACCCATTACTTACCCTGTGGACACAGCCAATGGATCTCACTTTGCATTTCTTGTGCACCTCCTATTTAATGTTACAAGTTTTTCATGACATCAAAGACTGCAAGATAGGACTTTATTTTCATAACCAGTTTAGTATCTTGTCGGTGCAGGCATTTGTCTTCTGCCACTTTATTTAGCATACCTACAATCACATTAATTTATTCCTAATGCATTCGGCTCACACCACTGAAAAGCTGCCAGAACTGGTATCTCAAGTCTCCACTTTGCTGTGAAGAGAATACCAATTGCATTCAAAACTCATCTCCCTCTCTTATGTTTGCCTTTATTTTCAGTTTAAGCACAGGAATCCATAAACTTCAGCCTTCCATTTCTCTGTATGAGGATCCATATGTCCAAGTTCCACCCGAAAGCCCTTCTGGCCAAGCCTTGTTTCCATTGTCTAGCAGAGATATGTAGAGTGCATTTGGACCAAGAAACACGCTACACCCAGAAAAGTCCTGGTCCTCACCTTTCACCTTTCCACAACCTCACGTTGGTTGTGGGTGTTTTTTAAGATGGAAACCCTGATGACAGAATTCAGAAGCTTAACCTTTTTATGGAACCATTCCTAATTCATTTGGAAGGCTAAGTCGTATCTATCTGCTGATTTATACACTTGAAATTCATTACAAATCAGTACAACCAGAGAATTGGTTTGGTTTCTGTCACTGTTAGGATATATATAGCCTTATATTTTTTTTCCAGCAAGCTCTACTGTTTGTAACTGTTGAGACATTACCTTTTCAGGTTGGAAGCCTTTCTAATAAACAGATTGAAGACAAAGTGTTTTGGGAGTTGCAGACTTTAGTGTCTGTTCCACAAACCATAGGGTTTGTTTGATTTAATTGGTTTAGTACACTCTGTGAGGCTGTCAGGGGATGGCATCATAGTTTCCTTGAGTGGAATTGCAGGGAAGTGAAGGACATTTCTGAAAGGAAGCTGTTAAAAAAATCTTGTTCTAATCTTCTGACTTGTTAGACTGCCGTTTACAAAATGCAGTTCAGCCTAAACCTTGCAGTATCTGCATCACTTCAGCTCCTTTAAGTCTTAGAAACAACACTTAGCTTGTATGTGAGGCATAGATATATAGTAGGAACTAATCTTATTCCCTATGAAATCAGAGGCAAAAGCCTTATCTGCTTGCATGGAAAAACAGCCTCTACGCATCTCTTGCTTAAGTTTCCAGATGTGAGTTTCTTCATGTTCCTTTTTTCCCTTGACCTACAGAGCAACATCAACACAATACAATACCTAAGAATTATTTTTAGTCTATACAATTTTCTTGCCTCCATTTTCTCCCTATCTTCCTTAAATTACATCAACATACACACTACAAGTGTCTTCCGTTCTTCAGATCATTTGACATTGGAAAAGTACGTAGTTTTCCCTGGACAGCTGCAAAGCTGAGACACAAGACTGAAGTATTATTCATGACGAAAACCATCTAAGATTGCACAACCTAAAATCTGAAGTTACATTTTTCCTACCTTGTTAGGGAGACTGGTAGCTTTGATATAGTCATAACAAAAGCATTTCCCTTCTTTTCCATCAGTAATGAATGCACAATTTAATGTAATTTTATGGGCTTGAGACAGCATTAGAGCTTTCTACTGGAATTCTACATTATCTACTATGAACTAATTGTTATTTTGTATCACAGTTGCAGTGAATGATGTATTTTTCTCTATAGGCTATAAAACCAAAATCACAGAATCACAGAATATTCATGGTTGGAAGGGACCTTTGAGATCGAGTCCAACCTCCCCAAAAAAAAAAAAAAAAACCCCACCCCCACGCACAGACAGACACAAATCAACAATCTCAGGCACTAGAGCATGCCCTGAAGTGCCATGTCGACACGTTTTTTAAATACCTCCAGGGGTGGTGACTCCACCACCTCCCTGGGCAGGCTGTTCCAGTGCCTGACCACTCTCTCAGTAAAATAATTCTTCCTCATATCTAATCTTATCCTCCCCTGCCGCAACTTTAGACCGTTTCCTCTGATTTATATCCCATCTGTTCATTGGTATATGAGGAATTCACAGAAGGTGCCCTCCCCTCTGTTACCCTAAGTCACATAGGATACAGTCATGTTAGTTACGTAGAGATGAATCACAAACTTAAAATAGATATTGAAACAAAAATATAGCCTGTTTCTTCTCCTAGATAAGTTTTTCAACATAGCTTTGAAAAAAAATACACCTCAATAAACAGAACTCGGTCACGGAAAGGATTCATAAAATGTAAGTATTGGGAAAGCACTGTTTGGAAATGTGTGGTCTATTTATATCCAAGATCAAGTTAAATAATCAAAGCGTCTTTTAGCTTTGGAATCTTTTTAGGAATTTCTTTTAAGTATTGTTAAAGGTCTGTAACACAACCTTGAAACTTGAAAAGTTATTTTTGATGGCTTCCTATGTAATTTGCTGAGCATCCTAGGAAGCAAAGACATTAGAATTTCAGTTCCATTACTTAAAACAGCACCATAATTTATTGATTGGAGAAATTGAGCAATATTTTCAGCAGATCCCCAAAAGATAATCTTACTCATTTTTTTTCACACACATTTTAAACGACTCTTCCTGGTGCAATAGTGGCCTCAGTAGAGTCCTTCCTGATTTAGACCACTAACAGTAAGCTCAGGGTCAGACTCCTTATTTTACATATGGCCCAGAAAATGCCCAGCAGGATTATCACTAAGTGCAAACCTGGAAGAAAAGGAAAGTAACGGTTTCTAGTTGCCCAAGTTATCATTCTTTAGGAAGCTCAAAAGCCAAGGGAATTTGAAAATTCTCTTTTATAGTATTACCATGATTCCTGTCAATATTTCCTTTTGCAGAATGATGACTCAACTTTCCCTTTTGAATTGGCATATTAAAACAGTGAATCTGTTCCTCAGGTCCTGCTAATACTTCTTCCTCCTTTGCTATGGGAACCTGTATCCCTGTAGGCAACAAGGGGAAACTTCCCTGCATAAGGATATGAGAATTGCTGCTTGGCTGACATATAAATGCCTATTGTCCTTCAATGGCTCCAGATTTTTAAAAGCAGCCACCCCAAGACCAGAAATTTGCTAATTTTGTGTTTCCTGTCGCCACTCTTTGACACTGCTCTCCCAGTTTTCCATGAGTGATATCCTGTCTCACTAAGGTGTACATTAACAATGAAATGTTTCCTTTCCATAAGGTGTTTCATATCAAAAGAAATAGCGCCTTAGTGGACATCCAATCTCTAATAATTTTTTTCCCTTTCTTTTTTAATTTGTCTGTCTAAACTATATGCAGTGCATCTTCTGTGTTGCTACTATATTTGATTTTTTTGTCAGCTTCTGAAGTGATGCTCATTTTTAATTTTGGTCCCTTTCTATCCGTGGAGTTTCATTCTACAGTTTAGTAGTCACCATTCAGAAAATCTCAGAACCTTAGGTTGATGAGTGGGAGCTCTTACCTTAAATCTTCACTTGGTGAATCATATACTGGACATTTTAGATGTTGAGAGTCATTTTTGTTGGGTTTTTTTAAATTATTATTATTTTTAAAAAGCTACTAAAACCCCCCCAAAAAATCCAAAAAATAAACCACCTTTAAAATCAGGATATAGACAGGATTCAACCAAACTTGCACAGCTCAGAAACCCAATAGCATTTCTCTGATCTCAAGAATATGTCTATGCATGCAGCATTAGGCCAAGACACCTGAAGACACTTTCCTGTCTACACCCGGCAGTAAATTCACATTAGCACAGTGTTCTCCTGTTTCTAAGGAATCTCCCTTGCTCAGGAAGGGAGCTTCTCTCACTTGGAGGAACCAAAGATAGCTTGCCCATGCACATATCATTCGTCTTGATATAAGGCTCAGCTGGACCCAAAACAAATCCTTATGTTGTCAGGCACTGACAAATAGTGTTGTTGTGAATGGCCAGAACTGACCCCAGCCCGAGACGTATCTAGAATGTGTACACCCCTTGAGGAGCTTAATTTCTTGTACCACACCTAAAGGATCTATTCTCTGTCCCCAAAGGCAGCTCCGAACACCACTGTATCCCTTCATGTGCCTACAGGTAGAAAATCTGACATCCTTGACCCTTTTTTCCATTACAGCCTACTGTTTGGAGCACTCTGAGGAACTGAGAGACCAGGCTGAATCTCTGTAGGGTCTACAGTGCCTTCAGCCATCGGACACAGGCACAGCTTATCCCAGAACCAGTTCTCTGATCTAGAAAACCAGATATTCTTGTCATGCAACAACAATACTGTGGTTTGAGGGTACGCAGAATCTTACTTGACCACCATAGGCCAGATGGGACACTGCTCTGAGGCTGTTATTCATCAACTTTTAGAATGGTATACTGGCATAATAACATTGATTTAAAGTTTAATGGAGCCACACCATTGATCTTAGTAAAACTGAGTGAGATTACTTAGAAATGCCAAATAACTGAAGTTTTCAAGCAATCCAGTATTAGTAGAAGATTTTGATTGTTTTACTTGAGCCCTATCCCAAATATTAAGTCACATACAGAGTAGATACCTAATAATTTTCAAGGTACTTGATTGTGTCCAGAAGGGGCAAAGTAGTGGAAGGAGCATGTCCTTTGAGGAGCGGCTGAGGACCCTGGGTTTGCCTGGAGAAAAAGGAGACTCAGGGGTCACCTCATTGCTCTCTACAGTTTCCTGAGGAGGAAAAGTGGAGAGGGACGTGCTGATCTCTTCTCACTGCTGTTCAGTGAAAGGACATGTAGGAATGGTTCAAAAATGCATCACACTAGGTGTTAAAAAGTATTTCTTTACTGAGATGGTGGTGAAACACTGGAACAGGCTTCCTAGGGAGGTGGTCAGTGCCCCAAGACTATCAGAGTTTAAGAGGCATTTGGACAATGCCCTTAATAACATGCTTTAACTTTTGGTCAGCCCTGAAGTGTTCAGGCAGTTGGACTACATAATTGTATGTGAAATATTCTATTCTTCTATTCTGAAAAGGGCAAGTGCATTTTGAGACCTACTGTTTATTGGTTTGGTTGGTGTTTTTTTAATTTACGTAAACATTACCTTCAGAAATTCGAGCAGTCTTAGATTAAATGTTGGACATAAGAAAAAAAATTAATAATTTCATACTCGGCGGAAGACTGCAATTTCCACCTTCAGTGAGAAACCTGAGACTTTCTGTATATTCCCTAGCATGACAAAAGTGGAATGGGTGGCAAGCTTCTTCAGATAAGGAACTGGAAGGAACATGACAAAGTGGAAACAACTTGGTAAATGATCACGAAACAGGCCAAACAGTGTTAAGGCAACAAAGCCACATGCTGCAGCTCAGAACTAACTAAAAATAAATCATATCCACAGCACAACAAATTATCAGCAAGACAGATGGCCAAGAAGAGGAAAACCATAATTGTTTCCTCTAGGGCTGGATTTCTGAAAGTAAACACCCAATCAAGTCCCGACTTTATAACAGAAAATAGAATTCAATAGCATGGAGGAAACCCTGGAGAATCATACAATGGCAATGCAGTATTTAGAACCCTGGCCATATGAGGGAAGGGACTGATGATGACAATTGTTGTTCTTTAAGTCACTGCCGAAAGCAGACTGAGAGGAAGTTTGGTCTGCCAGAGAAGCAACAGTCTGGGTGCTGGGAGACCTTGGCCCCCACTGGCTCTCCTGTTTACTTCTAATCCTTGAACCAGACGTTGAATGCCCTTGTTTATACAGTGCTTTCCAAGTGATACTCTGTCTATGAGGGAGAGATGGTCAAGGTTTTCATCACACTCTAAATCAGAAGAGAGCTGGCAAACAGTTTTTCAAATGGCATCACAAGAAGTCAACATAGCAATGTAATAAAGATCTCCAAGAGATGACTCTATGGTGATGATACAGATCATAGCTATCAAATAACATGGGATACCTGCCAGTTGCATTTTAAATGCACCGGTAACGCTTTATTAATTCTATAATTTCATGAAAAGGCTGCCAATTTTTTTTTTTCCCCACCAAATTTCCCAAAAAGCCTACTTAGGTTCTCCATCCTTGTACAGTCAACCTTTGGCCAAGTAAGGATCTGTCCAAATTATGAGAACATTTTGTTAGCATAGATGAGACAATTGTTCTGGGAAAATCTCCAGCCAAGCACTTTTGAGCATGCCTAATTATATGTACGGAACTGTCTAAATGATTAGTTAGGGTCCCCGCCTAATTTGGAGAAGTTTCTAGGCCTTCAATGTAGAAACAATTTCATCTGTGAAAGTTGAGATGCAAACGCTTTTTCTTAGGAACAGAGTTTGGACACATGTGGATCCCTAATACTCTGATCCCAGAGCTAAAAAGCTTGCTACAAAATTCAAACATGTCTTGGTGCTTCTCCGTTGTTTCCAATGCAAATCCTGATGCTAGTAAAATCCATTTAGCTTTGCTGAACTAGCTTTAGTTTAAAGCTCCTTAATAAATTGCTTGCCAAAAGCAGGGATTTGGCCAGAGTAGCAGTTAGTTAAATTGGCCAAGTACTGTCTCACATCTGGGGACAAATTCTGCAGGCTAGAAATAGCTTACAAGCAGCCACATGCCACAGCATAACCTGATCTGATCCTCCCTGCTAAACCTGAGAAAGTAAGAAGCAAAGGAATTGGATACCTCAACTGTGTATCATCCAAAAGGTCTCCTCTAGCTGGGAAATTCTTAACTGAGCAAACGCAGCTATTCTCCCTCATTATCCTTCTCTTCACAGATGAGGGGATGAGAAAATACACAGCAATACGACCCTATGCCACAGACACATTCAGAATCACACTATTTTACCAATGAGAGAAGATAATTTTGTCCTGTCAGCAGCACTAATTGCACCAGCATAGCACAGCCATGGCACATGCATCACAGCCAACTTTAGCCCCAAGGTCCACTGCAGACAAGATGGAGCAACAACCCAGATCAGAGAAGTGGTAACTGGGGCAGGACTGCCCAGCCACATGGCCACCACCGTATCACACAACCAGGAGCAGACATACTGAACTACACCGGGAGAAGGGGTGGGTGAGATAAAATGCTCATGAGGATGGTCACTGACCCTCAGTGACATAAGTACATAATGAAAGTGAAAAATAAATTGCTAGCTTTTTGGTTTCTCCATTAGAAATTATACCTAAAGGAATTTATGAGGAACAACATCACTTGCAGTGCTATCCACAGCTAAACATAACTTACTCAAATACAGGAAATTAGTAGGTTAGCGCTGCCTTTTTCTCACATGCCAAGCACGACCTATGGAGGTGAGGAAGAGGCCATCCTCTCCCCAGTGTTTTGCTGCCATGTCTAAATTGCTACCGCACTTCATCACTGGTAGATGGTCACACTCCTGCATCTGCCCCATCACACTGACCAAAACATCACCCCACCTGCTTTAGGTCTCATCCCTATGCCCGCCAGAGAGTGACAGAAACTCTGCTCCTGCTAAAACATCTTTTTTTCCAGAAGTGATGCCCTGGATCCATGTCAGAATCTGGGGAGACAGGAGGTGGGGTCAGTCATGTCCTCCGCTCCCTGTGCGGCGCTCCTTGTAACCAACTTCCAATATTTCCTGACAGCAAGGAGAGCTCTGTGCTGCATCGCGCTAAAAGAAACCTTGAGCGTTCGCCTCAGTGATAAATAACGCTCAGAATACCTGAAAATATGAGCTGGTGAAATATTAAAACTCATTAAGATACAAGGCCACTTTGGGGGAAGCAGGTTTAGTATGCTTCCTTATGCTTGCCATAAATACCTCAAAGCTCCTCAGGACCTGGACGAGATGAGGGGAAGCACATACCTTCCTCACAAACGTACATTCCTTGGTTCACTGTGCAAGGAGACACCCTTCCTGCCGAGCTGTTTGCAGCAGTAGTTGGAATTCCCCCCGTGCTTTAATCTGACCATAAACAACGACATTGCATTTGTCTCTCTCATCTCTGAACGTTGTTTATACTCAGTTGGCTGTAGAGGAGCATGGCTAGTCCATCTGGATTTCTTCCCCTGCCGCTTTCCAGGCTAATTAATATACTCTGTCCTCTTTCCTGGTACCACTATTCACAGCTAGAAACAGGGAATTCACGTTGATTGATTTGAATTCAGGGAGAAGGGGGAAAAAAAAAATAAATTAAAAAATGTTACTTGTGTGCCGGTGCTTTCTAAAGGAGGCATGAAATGGCAATGGCTCTCAGAAGGAGTCAGCACCATTTCTCTGTGATCTCAGCAAGGCCACTATAGCAGGAAAATGCACGCATGGAATTTAAAAAATGAAGAGAGCTCACATTATGTCTGGGGACTTCAGCCTAGGTGTTCAAACATCTCAGTAATGTCAATAAAAATATTTTCATCTAAATATTTGAAAGGTCTTTGCATCCAGCAAGCTGAACCGCAGTAAAAACCCAGCCTCTTGTCTCAGAGCAATCGGCAGAAGCACGGAAAGGACTTTTCTAATGGGAAGCCTGTATGAATACCTGCATATACACAAATGCACGTGCCAAGGATTGCTGCCAACACACAAATAATGACGCTTCTGAGCTTTATTTTGAGCTTTGCAAATAGAAACAGAAGTTAGAGTGCAAATCACTATATTAGGCTAAAGATCTGGTCCCACATGCTAGTGGCTGCCGCAAGGCATGCCTGCCTCTACTTACTTTTATAGTGAGGCTCTCCTGTAAAATATTTTTCCTGGCTAGAGGCTGTAAGAAAATAACTGTAGTTTTTCTAAGCAAGAGGAAGCAGGAGAGTGGGCTGGTTACTCTCCTGACTTCCCAGGAGAAATTCCTAGGCAAAGAGCTCTCTGTCCACTGTTACTGAGAATGGCCAGTCTTCTGGATAGTTTTATATGTCCAAAACTAATCCTTGCACAGTTTATATATTCTGAAGGACTGTCAGAAAGAGTACTACAAACTAATTCAATTCAAAAGTTTCTCTAAATAAGGCTGCCATGACACCTCCAGACCATCCAGGCACACGTGTGCTGCAAATGACAGGGGTGACGTCAGACACGAGCCAGCACTAATTCTAGAAACACCCTTTGAAAACTCATTTATAATATCCCTCAATCTAGTAAAACTGCACAACGTTTATTAAATTTGATTACTGTTGTCACAGGAACCCGCAAAATCATACACTGCATGGAGATGTACATTTTCCCACCCAGTGTCCATTGGAGAGGAGACTGGATGGAAACCACGCTGCTTTGTAGACCATTAACATCCAGCAACATCCATCCAGCTATCCATGACGTGCCAGAGCCATCTCCCATTACACAGATTTACACTCTTTCTTCTATAGCACGAACGCAAAAGGGGACACTTCAGATGGGGATTCAGAGGCCCACTGGGACACAATCTGGTTAGCGGTCTGCTCTGGGGTCAACTAGACATGACTTCATCACAAGTCCCTTATTCCTCTAGAGCCAATTATGTGTTAACTGTTCTGCAAACAACAGGGGAAGGGAAAAAAAAAAGCTTTGGACACAGATACACACAGTACATGGCTCCTTGCTCTCATCCGAAATGGAAAAATTTAGCACGGATGTTTAGATACACGCTCCTTTAGCAGCTTCTTGCCTGCTGATCGCTTCCACAAGAGCTTTTTGTGATTTAAACATGCTAGAGGCTTCCGATTCCTCAGGAATGCTTTCCATTAAAGCTGGCCTTCAGCTCTGTCCCTCTGAATTTCCCCAGTAATCCTACATGGGCTGTGGTTCTTACCCCTCCTGCTCTTTTTCTCCATTACAGGCTTTTCTTCCCAGTCTGGCCACATGCGTTGCAGTAATGGTCTTTTACTTTCCAAAATGCGCCATAGTGAGGTAGAGGGCAAAGGACCTGACCAGGGACCTCAGACCAAGTGCCTGAAGTGTGATTTCCAGCCCAGGCAGGCACCTCTTAATGTTAATATGCTCAGCACAAAACACGCACGTTGTTTGACAACGTAGAATAAAGGATAAACTTTAAGTGGAATTGTTTTAGATTTGTCCACATAGAAATAAAATATTTAGCACAATAAAAATTATTTCTGCTGTAAACATTGGTGGCAGGAATTGTAAATAAAAAGAAAAAAGAACCCCCAAACCCTCTAAGCAATTCTTAGAAGTAAATTCAAGTCAAAAACATTTACGGGGCTTGGGTATAATTATTTTCCGCCAGTGTCTATACTAGACACATTCATGGGCCTAGATTTCTTTAAAGCTGTTTAGTAAGATTAAGATACAGAGTCCAGTTTAGGAAATCCTAAAACTGCTGACGCCGGGAAAAATTATTCACACATTTACTTTTTTGGGGGTTTTTTGGTTTTTTTTTTTTGTGGTGTTGTTCTTGTTTTGTTTTGCTTTTTTCCTAAGTTAACACCATCAGCCACCGCTGTGGACAGAAAAAAGGTCTAGACAGACTTTTGATTTGAAGCTGCACACCACTTCTCATGTTCCTGGCTGCATCCCCTGCTCTGGCTGCCCCTTGGTGCTCACAAGAGATGCCAGATCAGTGGGCAGGTAGCACCAGCCCTTACTTCTCAGGAAACGTGAGCAATACCATCAGGCGCGTGTGCTGCCTCTGGGTGTTGGCAAGACAAATTTCACAGGGATGTGGAAAAAACCTAGTTGCACATGGGTACAGTCAAGAGCTCTGTCAAATGGTTTTCACAGAATCACAGAATCTTCCAGGTTGGAAGGGACCTTAAAGATCATCTTGTCCAACCGTCAACCTAACTGACAAAAATAGACGCCCACACAACATACAAGGAGCATCACCATCACTAAACCATACCTCCCAGCACTACATCAACCCGTCTTTTGAACGCCTCCAGGGATGGGGCCTCAACCACCTCCCTGGGCAGCCCATTCCAATGTCCGATAACCCTTTCGGTTTTATTGGAGACTGTCCTAACAAAGACGGGGTTCTCTCTCAAGATGGATCCTGGTTGGTTTTTTTTTTCCTAACAGGGCACTATTGTTAAACTGAATACCATAGGTTCTTCTTAACCAGAGTAATCTCAGCTTTCCTCTAATTTATACTGAGCTGATCACTGATTGCCTCACTGGAGCATTCCAGTAGCCAGAGACTGTCAGCCTGGAGGTGCCCTGCCACAAATTTTCTTTACTGCCCATAAGTTCCCTGGGTCCAGCCTGAAAGGGCACACACACCACATTGAGCAGATCCCATAGGTTTTCTGGGGATTTTTACCAAATCCACCAGGGAAGCTGAAGCGCTTATCCCTTTCTCCCAGACACAGAGCAACTTGCATGGGAGGATATAAAAAATATCTTAAAAAACTCAATTGTGCAGGAAATGACCAAGAACCATTGCCAATTTTCAACAGGATGAGGGAGGAATGAGCATTTTTCAACTGCAGAATATCAAATCTACCCTTATGACCAGCCATATCTGAAGTAAAACAAGATTAGGCTGCAAGTAAATTTTGATTTCATTCCAACAGCCCTGGGGAAAAGTATTCTGTGTGGATGGAAGTGCAAAGGGTGAGACTACAGATCAGTAAAACAAATTAGGTGAATAAGGGAGTGGGGGAAAACAACTCTTGGAAAAGGGAATGGAAAGAAACCACAGATTTTTCAATGCTTTAGATACTTTATCTTCTCTTCTAGGATGGACAGCCCCTACCCTCAGGTGCTAAAGTTGTGAGCACAGTTGCCCTGGGTTTCTCATTTTATTGGGGTGGGAGATAGTATACATCAACCTTATCTATCTCTCAGCTAGCAGCAACGCTGAGGAGATGCTCTGAACTTACGGGTCACATTAGGAGTCCTGCAGTTAGGGGCCTTCACCCTTTCAATCGAGATCTCTGAATTGTCAAAGAAGATGGCAAATATTCATATGACAGAGCCTATTAGAGGCACTTCCTGTGTACTAACATAGAATAAATGTACACCTCACCTTACTGGGCAAACAAACGCAAGGATGCCAGGAAAGCAAAATAAGAATGCTTTTAAAAAATGTGAAATCCAACCGGAAGTCCTAATTTTGGGGAAAGGCTTTGTGGAAGGAAAGACATGTTTATTTTCTGATCTTTCTTGCTAAGATAGGAACAGTGCTGGGGAAAAGTGATTTCCACAACCAGCAAGGGCACAAGCGGAGATGCATCTATAGTGGTAAAAGTACTTCTGCTACAATAATTTAATTTATTAAATATCATCAAAAGGAATCAGACTAACATGGTCTTTTGCTTCTATGAAGCAGTTTCACAGTAACAGGGATTAGCTAGCACAGATGTACCAACCAGCTTTTTTAATCAGGTATCCAACTGTAGATGTAACACAGATTTCCCTTTACCTGAAAAGCATTTAGAATTTGCTTTTAATCAGATCTTCCTTCAAAGAAAGAAATGAGCAAGTAACAAACAAAAGTTCATTAACTCAAACCAGCAGTGCAAATTTAAAAGCAAAATCATGTAAACTTTGCTGAACTTCCAGATCTGAAGTGTAACGTCTGATTCATAGTGCTACTGAGGGCAGCCAAGAGGCTGACACAGACCACAGCCAGAGATGACTTAAGCATTAGTGCTGATGGTTACAAACACATTCAACCTATGGCCACACACAAAACACTCTTTGTGGGAGCAGAAATAGTTCTCTAGCAAATGTGATAAATAAAGCTTTTTTACTTTTAAGATCATTTACTGCCTACTCACAAGGACATTTTCCCATTCTGAGGGTTAGATGTGTATTGGTTGAATCCCAAAGGACAGAGAACCATTGCCTTGGCTACTCCTAAACTGGAGTTTGACAGTGGTGCAAGCTTTAAAAGCAGGGTCTCAAAGGAGTCGGAAGTTTGCATGTCAAAGTCTTTCATTTTGCATTCCACAGTGACAAAAAACCCTACACATGTCCAGCCTAAACGCACCAGATTTAAATACAAACAGCAGATAGGAAAAAAGCTCCTTTCAAAGAGTTGTAACAGCCTCAGGTATTAATGCAGTGCATTAATCTGGTACTGAAGTTTCTGAAAAACACTATTTTAAGCTAAAGGATAGATTGAAAATGGAAGGTCAACAACTAGCTAGACTATGCAGAATTTCCTTGTCCTCAGGCTCAGCTCTAGCATATCAACAACTGTTATCAACTTTGAAGCTCTTTTACATGTTTCTGATGGAAATAGCAAAAAAATATGAAAATTATTTCATAGCTGTCATTTGCATGTAGCACGAGAAATTATTTCAATAAGATTCCGTGTCAGTCTTTTGCTTAGGTACATGCAAATTGATTTTATTTGAAGGCAAATTATGCCCTAGAAACCAGTTCTTCTCATTGCTTATGAGGGTGGAAATGAAGAGAAAAAATTGTTCAAATGAGCTTTAGAGCAAGGGTCACTACCCATCCTTCTCAGGACAAGTATTACAAGGGGGTGGTATGGTATACTACCTTTAGCGTTGCTTTTGACACAAACTGCTACACAATTCAAGTGGCAGCACATGCTGGTGATTCACCTTGTAACAAAGCAGAGAGGCCTTTGGGTGCCTACCCCAGATAGATTTCCAGCAAGACACCTCTCTGCCCCATAGGCTCTGCAGTTGCTCTCTGTTAAAAATGTTTCCTGGGACCCTTCATGAGCAAAATGGAAAGAGGTCTACACCAAAGAGGACAGCTCAGGCGCAGCACATTATTGCTCATCCCTCAGTGGCACGGCTCAAGCAAAGGTAATCTCAGAAGAAGAAATTAATTCTAATGGAAAAGAAACTGAAAGGAGTAACATTCACAGATACGCCTAAATAACCAGGATATAATAAAATACCACGCCCATTAAAAAGTTCCTCACTGATAATCTAAAAAAATAAATAATAAACTAACACTATACAGCAAGCCAAAATGATCAAATTGACTTACAAAACTTTAATCTCTGCTTTTGTACTGGGAAGTATTCTCTTCCAGGAAAATCTTCCATTTTTGCTTCTCACTTTTGCACACCTGCCTTCTTCCTTGTTGCCTTTGCAGCCTGGGTTTGCACACTTAGACAAATCACTCTGCTGTTAGACCCTGACCTTGCTTACAGGTACATGGGAAGTCAGCCGCAGCTGTAAGCCTGCCCCAGCATTTCAGTGGGACAATCCACGCGGCAGATGCTGAGTACGTGCTTTGGAAGGAAGGGTAGCCCTTCAAGGGCGATGGGACCTCATACCCGCCTGTGGCATGGTGGGCACTCCTATTACACTATAAATTCTACCAACAAAACCATTATTGCTGAGCCGTATCAGCAGTGCGGGACACGGCACTATTTCAGTCACAGAGATTTTTTTATAGTGTTAGATGATCCAGTGTTTTACCATAGGGAAGACCACAAGGAATATACAGAGCACCGAGGAAAGCTGTACACACAATTTGCTACCAGATACCGATGATGTACCTTGTCAGGGTCAAATGCCAGAAAATTGAAAGACATTGGGAAGTCTTGCATATGCCTTCTAGAACATGCCAACTGACCAGGGAATCTAACTTTTCCGTATAGCTACACTATATTCACTTGAAAGTAGTCCCACAAAAGTACATAGTTAGGATTAATGCTTGTAAAGGCAGTCACAATTAAGACTGAAATATTCTCATCAAACTCTGAGGATGTATTTAAACAAGGTAGTGTGACCAATTTTCCATAGCTGGTGTCAAGATTTGGCCTACATTAGCACAGATTAAACCAAGCATCACAAATTCAATTCTTGGAATATGGAAATTCTCTTATTACAGTGCTGAATATATGGAAAACACAATGAAGCAACATACACAATGAATTATTTTAGAAGAATGAAGCTACAAGCCCTGAAAATACACGTAATGGGTAAAGAATGTTTCTGTTTTAACTCTTGCTGAAATGACTAACCATGCCCAGCAGAACTCCCCAGTGCAAGGCACAAAATAGTCTTTAGCACTTAACCTGGCAGTAAATCATTTCCTAAGCATTCTTCTTGTACACATGGGGGATTATTGCCTGAAAATTTTCTGTCATAAAGACTGCACGTTTGCAAGTTAATACTGAACCTGTGGAAATAACAAGTCAGTAGGTTGCTATTCTGTGGGTTTTATTTTAACAGAAAGTGTTGGAAGAAGAGAGCCACAGCTAGTTTTGCAGTTAGCATAAGTAACAAGGGCTGCATGAGTCTGGATGAGACTGTTCTTATCTACACTTCACCTCATCTTCATCACCTGTTTATGCTGCGCAAAAAACTGACACTAAGTGTAAAACAAAAAAAAAATATCCATTTTGTACTCATTTTGAGATAATTTTTTCTCACTAGCAGCACTGGGACATTTCTCAGCAAAATTGTTTGACAACACCAAAAAACAAAGCAAACAAAAAACCTGGCCAAAGTAAGGTTGAAGACAGAATCTATTTTAAATTACACAAGCAAGGAAACCGAATACTTGAGGGGAAGGGATTAGTGGACGGCACCGACAAGACACGAGTTTTAACTGTTTATAGCTTTGACTTCTCAACTGTAACTATTTCAACTTCTGAGGTCATTAATTACACACAATTATGTGTGAATAATTTATCATTTAAGTGACTGATCCAGATTAGATAGAACACGTAGATAGCAAGACTCAATTTATATACTGGAGTATCACCTATTCAGATTATAAAAGCCTCCTTAAATAATAGGAGTGGGGAAAAAAAAAAAAAAAAGGACAAAAGAAAAGCCTCAGATTTCAGCTACCCTGAGGTAACACAATTTTAGATAATTATTTCAGAAAAAAATTTGTTTGAAATTTTAAAAATAATTTTTTATGTAAGTAATAGCCTGAAACAGGATTTTTTAGCATTTGGGAAATTTTTTCCTTTTATGTTTTTTCCTCCTTTTACAAAGTAAGAAATTCCTCAAAGATCAAATTTGGATTTGGTTTTATTTCTTGTAATTTTGCTTTGCCTCTAAAAATTTCATAGAGAACAGCAGCCTTCCCGTGGAAAAAAACAGGATGCCATCAGGTAACGGCAAGTGATCATTTTCATCTTAAATAATAAAGTACTCTTCACAGACCAGCAAAAATGCAAGTTGCTATAATTCAAAGCTGTTACTCTTAAACTGAGAGATATTCTTGAGTATCATAAGGATCCTTGAGAACGTTTTCCAATACATCTTACGTGAGGAAAGCGTGTGTGTGGTTGGGGGGTGGAAGAAAGAAGAATTCGTTTAACTTCTTTTTCTTTACTTTTTTATCAATTCCTAAATCTGGGGAAAAAAAAAATAAGAAAAGCTTTTTCATATTTCTTTGGATAGCCTTGTTGAACACTGCTTGAACCTTAACAACTCCCCTCCACATCCCTCTCTTTTTATTTATTTAATAAAGGAGAGGAGAGGAGAGAGAGAGAGTGTAGAAAGCAAGGATGGGTTTTGTATCATCTCAGTAAAACTGAAAAAAACCCATTTCATTAAAATCAGCTGACCATTTCGTTTAACTTTTACCTTCAGAAATACTTTGAACACATATTTACAAATGGAGGACTGGTCAGATTTTTAATGTACTTCAGTTGCAACCTTTTCCTTTAACCATTCACTTTTTGCAATAAAAGCTACATCATGAATACTCTTTCATTTAATATGAAAACAAAATGAATAAGGCATGTTAAGTCATAAAGCAAATGCAGTCTGACCTTAATTATGAAAAAAAAAAAAAAGAAGAAAGAGTGCCTGTAATCTTTAGCTTCTTCAAAAGTCACATTGATGTCATCTCTTGCTCTCATCTTACTTAGAGCAGAAAAGCCAGCAAACACCACACTGAACACAGCAAGGAACGCTGCTGCACCAAAACTCCTGGAAGCTGATTTTCCAGGGTTAAATTTGTACTCCTCAGCATCCCAAATGTACAATCCTGAAATCCAGGTCACATTTCGTAAAGAGCTAGACACATTTCCCTCCTCCTGACACACCTCAGGATAGCGTACACATGAGCAAAGTTACAAGCCAGACCCTTGCAGGCAGCCTTTTTAACTTCTCAGACTTTGATTGACCTGTTACATTCTCATTTCCACCCCCTGGCAGCCAGGAGAGCAGCAATGCCCCTGCACTCAGAGGGGGAGACCCTGATCTGCTCAGGGATCGCACAAGTGGCTCTTGTGGTCAAGGCTGTGGAAGGCATTTATACCCGTACCTACAGTATAGTATAGAAGACAACAGAAGCATCCTTTGTGTGCTTCATACTGCTCTCAAACATCCCTAGTACTAATTTTTATAGCCAGCTCCCATAACTGCATACTGGCAGAGGAAGGCAGGTAATAGGGGAGGCCCTGTGACGAGAATCATGATCCGTTGTCTGAAATGTCAGCTTTTAAATCCTTCTAATTTTCCTTCTCTGTGCCCCTGATGAAAGATATTTCCTCCTTATCCCCAGCTATTTAAATAGCTCAAAAGTCTACTAAATATTATAAAAAGCTGTTAAATAATAAATAGTAAGCTATATAATAACTAATAGTAAGCTATAAAATATTACAACAAGCTATTAAATATCTCAAAAGTCCCTCTTTTGAGCTATTTAAATTGACATTAATAGGACAGGTGCCTACAGAGGAAACCATGTCAGAAGAGGGGTATGGAAGAAGAGAGAGGGAGCTAGGAGGGGTGGAGTTACAGCAGCAGAGGTATCGCAGGAGATAGGACGAGGAAGGGAGCACAGAACTAGGTGACATGGGATGTGAACAGATTAGAAAAAGAACGGAGGACAGGCAAGAACATCAGGGCCGGTAGGAAAAGGAAGGGAAGCAGCCTCTTTGTGTTGCAAACATCTATGCATGAGTTTTTCCCCTTGATTTATGCACTGAGCAACACATCAGAAGAAACAAGTAAACTGGTTAGTAGTTCTGGTTTTGACTGAGTCTCTCTGCTATTATTCTCTTTTTATTCCCTCTTCTTCCTCAGTGGGCCATGCAGTTAAAAGCTGACAAACAACCCTGCCAAGGCCAACTTCATCTTCACATCAGCCTTCTGCTTCATTGCCTTTTAGCCTACTTATCCCTCCAGAACTATCACCTCACCAGCTCTTGAAGACTGAAGTTCCCAAGGTGTCATCTTGCCTTTGCTCAGCTGACATTCAGTCAAAACCCCTCAAATCATTACGGTTGATGCTGATGAAAATCCTACCACATTAACAGAGATTTGCTGCAGTGACCAATGGCTGTTGCATCTGCTTAACATTTGCAATGTTTTACGGGCTTCAGGTATTGTAAAGCACACAGAAAACAGGCTGAGTTTGTTTTGTCTTTAGAAATTAACATATGTAATGTTATTTTCTCTTGGGTTTTTGGATGGTGCTGTGAAGGGAGATAAAAGACAAAGCAAGATTCTTGAAGAGGAATAGAATAAAATTTCTAAGCCTGGGACTGTTTTTCATAACCAATGCTACTATCTGAAATATGGATATTGAGATCAACACACTGTTACAATAACACTAATTCATATAACAGTACTACAAACAAGGATACTTTGCTGGGTGAAAAAAGACTCCACGGCTTTCAAAGACTGCAAGGACTTGTCTCTTCCTTCACCTCCATTAACACCCTGGGCCTCCACGCATATGCTTATCAGCAGTATGGACAGAAAGGGAGCCTTAATCTGAAAAAATTCACTGCCAAGTCTGACAGAATTTATTATCAAGGTCCTCCTGCTATCAGCACTCTCCTCAGACCCAGGTCGTTAGCCTGAAGGACAACATCCACCCATACCTCACTGGCAGCTGAGACCACCACAGATGTGATGTTCTGCTTTATCCATGCCATCCTGGGGAAGGGAACATGAATGATATCATAGATTGGGCTGTAGTATCTGCACCTAATACCTGATTCTGGGACAGCAGGGACAGAAGTATAGCAGCATCCAGCATTAGTTCTGATGCTATGTTTCAAACTGACCTGCTACTTCCCCTTCACAAGGCTTCTCTGTCCCTACCTTTGCTGTCTGGCAACAAGAGATAAATAATTTTTTTAATTTTTTTTTTTTAAACCTTTATCCTATGTGGGTTGGGTGTTCAGAGCCCAAACCACTTCCATAGCAGCATCACAGACTTTAATGTGCCTTTTACGAGAGGCGTGGATTAAGTTTGGCCCTTACTCTTCTTAGCTACAGAATCTTTTAATATATTTTGTGACTCTTATTACACACTATTGAAAATCTTCAGGTTGACATGTCTATGCAGCTATGTGCTGGAGTTGCAGATGTATGCATGGAAACTTAAAAGTTTAATCAAGAGCACTGTTGCCGTGATAAAACAACAGCAAAAAGCCCCAGCAATGAAACTTTAGCCTGTGGCCAATGGGGATTTTGAAATATATTTCATCAGAAGTATTATTGATTTCAATCTCTTGAGGAAAAGCAGAGGACAGCTTCATAGCAAAATTCAGAATTTCTGTTTCACTTCCTGAATTTATTTGTCCATTAGACAGAGATAATTTTTTTTTTAATGTACTGCTTTTAAAACGTACTTGCAAATATGGAAGCATTAAGCTTTTTCCCAGAGAATTCTAGATACACATTCAGTGAAGATTTGCTATGGTGATCTGTTATTAACATAATGATTTATGTTTAACCTTTAAATTTCAACAATATGGAACAGTTTGTTACTGGCATTTGCCATCACAGCCCTTCCTCACTAAACGTCGTCTTTCATCCTTTCCTTATCTGGTGATAATGTTCAACTGTCTTTAATGATAATGAATCATTTTCCAAGCGAGATGGAATACCGTGGGCAAATCTCTTACAATAAATCACTAACTTGTTGGAATCATCAGTGAATCCTCCATGTGGCTTCCCACACAACCCCTTCTTTCTTGATAGAAGTTAACAAACTGTTATGCAAGAGCATCACTGCAGTGGGACTTTCCAAGGAAATTTGGCCAAAATTTTTGAGTGACAAAATGTTTTGAAGAAAATAATAATCAACAACTGTTCTGTCCCACATATACATACCCCCTCTTTCTTATTCCCGTTTAAAGCCTTTCCCATCTTTCTACAAGTTATTGTATGGCAAAACTGCAGATGTTTTTTCCAACTCCATTCCAATTTTTTCCAATGGTGAAGCACTGGAAAATTAGGAGATTTGGGTAAGGAGATGGCATGCAACACATTTGATTTTACTGGACTCTAGCCCTACAGATTATATGGGCTCCACTGACCTCTGGGAAACCATGGTGCCATCCTGTACAGTGATATGAGTGGTATGCCAGTATAGTTGCAAAGACTTCTTAATGTGAAACCAGAGTTTGAAACAAAGGAAAACAAAGGAGTGAAAAAAGTGGGAAGCCAGGCAAGAGGATTGTCAATCTTTGCCAGTAGTCTTACAACAGTAATCTGAAAAACTCTCATCAGTCCCAAGCCATAGAAACCATCCAAAGCAGAGAAAAAAGTGGGATATATGCAATTCAGAAGTCAACTGAATTGCAATGTGGTCTGCTCGTTTGTCTTCTAGAACTATGGTGTGCCAAGACACAGAGTCTTTGGGAATAATTATTAAACAGCACCTCTTTAAAGATGGATCAATTTTCTCCTTCCCAGCTGTTCTTCAATGCAATGGAGAACCTCCACCCAGTACAGAAAGGACTGCAGAATCTGACATATTATGGAAATTGAGTTTACCAGTTGCTCTGCATTTTTCTCTAGTGCCGCTCGCTATGTTTGTGATGTTTCTCCTGGGACCAAAGTCATACTGTCTATTGCCACTTAAGCCCACTGTACTGCTAGGTCAGTGCTCACCTTCTTTTCACCATCACTTATGCTATGAAAAAAGTCAAGCCTGACACACAGGAGGAAAACAATGCATTTCAGAGCAAGCAGAAGGTTTGTCCAACCCTCATAGGGACACACACAGCCTTTGTCTGTACTCACAAATATACCACGGGACTCTCATTGAAGTCTGCAGCCTTATTTTTGTCGCTCAGAAGCACACGCTACTGTAGGAGAGACAACAAGGTCTTCTTATTCCCCACTGATCAGACCAAGACCAACGCTAGACAGGCAACTGCCTACTTTGACTGTAAGGCAATGTACAGCGATGCCTCTGATGGGCATTTGCCTCCAGCTGAATTGCGAGAAGGCTAGACATTGCTTTTAGCAACCAAAAGCTCCAGGAGTGTAAGGAGAAGGATACTGCTAGCAGCTCCTTCTGTAAAATCACCAGCTGCCACCATCTCCTGCCCCAACCAGAGTTTAGACATACTGAAACACAGTTCTGCATACACTGCTGAGACAGTTCTGGGATCTGGCACTCTCCAAGACAGATACTAACCTGGGGAGAATTATGCCCAAGCATCTGATGGCAGGATCTGTTCAGCAATGCCTGCTATAAACACCACTGTTTGCTATGGAGCTGAAGAATAGTGTTACTAGATGAGAAACGTAACAAAATCCCTAAAAATTCCAGCACCAGGGCATAATTTCTAGTCATGTTGCCAATAAAACCCAGCAAGAAGAGGGGGAATTCAGCTTTAGTACTGAAAATATCTGCTTTAAGAAAACAAAACAATGAAAAACAAACCATCAGTAACCATCCAACCATCACTGTTGGATGTCTTTCAACTTGCCTCAGTTACCACCTTCTTTTCGGTTTCTCTGCAATTCAGAGAAGCAGCATTCCCTGCCCAGCCTTAGCACACCAGCCCGCTGGGCTGTTGGCAGCCAGGGGTGCTGGAGTTTGCAGAGAAACGGGACCCAGAAGGTTTGCAAAAGCTGCTTTCTTCAAATCTGGCCCTGCATCATAATTTCTTCATGCATGAGATAGAGACAATACTTAACGGCCGCACACAGTGAGTGAGGAGGTTAAATGAAATGTGTTTCCATAGTTCCCTGGAGTGGAAGGTGAGAGACTGCATACAAATTAAAATATTACATAGCATTTGTTATTGTTTCTGCACTGTATTAATTCCTTATGTCTATCTTTCAAAAACACTCCCTTAAAGCACACCAAGATAATAAATGTCACCTCATCCTGTCTCTCGGTTTCTAGATTCTGCTCTTTGTTACTGTGAAGCTTTTTTCCTTCCTTGTTACTGAGAATTTTTTTGTTTGGATATTTGCATTCAGCCAAGATGAAGCATTCAGCCATGGCTGCTGCTTCTTCCTCACTTGCTGCAAATGTTATTTTTCCCTTTGCAGTACAGAAACCAGTCACATTTTAACACAAGGACAGCGGGAGCAGTGAAAAACAGGCAAAGGCAAACAAGCTCTCTACAGGAAAGAGACCGCTCATCAGGAATGACAGACATAGACAGGGAATAGCCAACAGGCTGAAAATTGATTGAATTAAACACTGAACAGTGGTCGTCAGCCTCTTTTTGCTCTCACACATCAGGGATTCAACTGTTTTCTGTGCCTGCATCTAGGATCTTACCATGTAGCCACCAGCAGGGACAAACTCCACAGTCCCCAATCCTCAGAATATTTCAGAAACATTTCTCATTTTTCCACACAGAGAGAAAAGAAGACATTATAAAAGGTATATCACAGTCCACAGGGACCACTTTGCAGCAGCCACATCCCACTGCCTGGTCCCAGTTTCTTGGGAAGTCGAGCTCTCAGAGTCAACTGCCCAGTACTCAGCAGGTACCTGCAGAGCACACCCAGTGTAAGCTCCTCCAACACACCTTCAATGGTGACCAAAGTGGCTTGCCTTGTAACTCACAGTTCACCCTGTTCAGGTCTTCCTGGCCCGACTGATAGCCACTTCCACAAACGTCAGAACCTGATGGGCAAGCTTGTCTGGTTTCAAGCTCCAATATTACAGTAAGTTGGATGGCCACCAGAGGCTGGCCACCAAGGACAGAAACTAGTTGTCATCAGTGGAAGATGGGTCTGGTTAATACTAATGAAACATCTGTTCTTCTCCCAGGAGACATCTCAGGTTAGATGATTTGATGCTGTCCCACTGCTGACCTGGTTATCAACTGGAAACCTAGCATGGACCAGAGCACTTGCTAATCCAAACCTTACACAGTCACAAGCAGCAAAAGTAGCTCCTGCCCTGAGGTTGTTCATCAGTGGGATGAACACAGATCCTGAGTCAGTTCTTTTCCAGCACCCAGCCCTGTGCAACTTAGGAGTTTAAAATTCTCAGACATTGCTGTTTCAGTCCTAAGGAGCACGTGGCTAAACATTATCTTGACTGCAGCAAAAAGACTCCAGGTTAGGCAGCTGCCATTATTATATGCAAGCAACAAGACATATATGATTAAGAAAAGCTTTGACAAGTAGGAACAGACTGCTTTCTGAGCACTGCTGTCACTTATATCACAGCTTCCTTTTCACAGTCCTTCAAGTCTTCTAATCCTCCAGTCTCATCAACATTGTTCCATGCGGGAGCAGCACATCCACCAGTTTACATTGATATGAACTAAACTGCCTTGTCTGAACAAAAAACACTTAACAGAGCACCTCCCAGAATACTACTAAGATCTGTAGAGCTGAAGAGTATTTTTCATCTTCCCATTTTTCATGCCCCTGGGGACACCTCGCCAAAACCAGACGTAAGCATTTCATCAAGCCTTATTAAACAGCCTGAAGAAATCCCACACTGAGAATTCCTTCTGAACCACAAATTCTAATTTGTTAGTGGAGCTTTATATACACTGTGACTCTCACCCCTGGTACTCATGAGGGACCATCTCCACAGGTGGTCCCGTTCCATGCAAGTTCTTCTCTGTGCTATGAACACTATCAAGTACATCTTATAAATCCTGATTAAGCACATGTGTGTGTTCATGTGTGCACAGACACTCTGGAAGGTCTGGCAGTCTGTGTGAGTGCGCACACATACTGGGGAAGGAGCTGCTGAGCTGAAGAACAGGGGACACTTCTGGGGTCTGTGCCCGTGGTACAAGGCAGAGCATCCACACTGCCACCCCCTGTGCCTGAACCCAGCGTGCTAGGAGGCAAGAGACAGTGATCTCACAGGTCACGATAACTTCACCGACTTTTAACCTGTAGTTGAGCTACTACCTGGGTATAACATTAGATTTTGGAAATCCAATTGTGGTTTTTTGATTTAGGGTTTGGTTTGTTTTTTTTTAATGGGATTTGATGCCTTCAGGAGAAAGCTATAGGGTTTTCAGAATAAATAAGGTCTAGTGGAAAAAGAAAGAAAGAAACAAAAACACTCCTCTGAGCTTGCAGATAGCTCGTGGGTGAAACATATGCTGATGCTGCCTCTGGAGCAGCCTTCCTCATTAACTTTCAGGCTGTGTAATAAAATTGAGACAGGAAGGGACTTCCAATGTTTAGAAATATCCCAGATCTTTTGCCAAAACAAAATCAAAAACGATGGAACAAAATATGCAATAAGCCTTAACTTTGCCAAGATCTATTATTTGACAAGATCCTGACAAGAAGATTAGCGAGACATACATGAGACTTTTCTTAAGAAAATTAATGAAGATCTTTCTTTACAGCAGAACTAGGCACCGGAATTTGGATATGAACTGGACCATTTCCAGAACGTGAGGGAACATGTGCTCTGGTGGTTGCTTCATCTCACCGGACATGACTCGGTGTGACTCAGATGTCAGAATCCAAACTTCAGGCTGCTTCCAATCAATAATCTGTTGAACCCGACTAATGGGACAGTTATCATTCCCAGATTTATGGTAAGAATTATGCTCATTATCATCACTGCTAGGTATTACTTTTTCATTTAGTTACTTTGCTAGTAAAAGATGTCTGCTGATAATTTAATGTAGCTTAGTAGTTTAGCACAAGAGTTTCTTCATGGCTTAATGCATATAAATGCATACCAAAAAGAGGAACAAAGCAAAAGACACACCTAGAAAAGGCATGTTCAACACTGTATCACATTAAATCATTAATAATGTGACCAGCAATACTAGTGATATAGGTATATGTGATGTATGTATGTACGTATATATTTCACACAGTTAACAGAGTCAGTAGCCAAATAATAGGGTGATAAGTTCATATTCAGGCATCAGAAGAAATAACGTGATACCCAGAAATTCTAGGATTTCAATTGCTTACTTGTACTGTAATTCCCAAAAGCTCCTGTTGTACCGATCAAGACATTCACTCATCTCCACTCTGAAACACCCCAAAACTATGCTCCAAGCACAACTATTCTTCCCTAAGAGCTTTTGCCTTCTGTCTTTATGCTATATCAAACCAACACCCCTGTTTTTCACCTTTGAGGACTTTTAACCTAGTGTCTCAGAGTTTCCTCAAAACCATTAAACCTTAAGCCTATTTATTCCACTTCAGCATTTACTGTAAACATTTCAGACAACAAATAGAGTCTGCTAGAAGTTACCATGTTTATTTGGATTGCGTAAATCATAGAATTGTAGAATAAATCAGGTTCAAAGTCACCTCTAGACACCATCTAACTCTATCACATTGCTCAGAGCCTTGTCTAGCCTAGTTTTTTAATTTACCATCATGCTCATCATGTGCTCCAGCCCCCTAAGCAACTTATGTGCCTTCTATTCAACTCTCTCAAGTTTATCAATGTCTTCCTCATACTGTAGGGCCCAAAACTAGACACAGCACTCCAGATGAAGCTTTGCAAGTGCTGGGACAGCAAGAATAATCAGGTCCCTTCATCTGGTGACTGTGCTACATACACTCTGATCCTGCTTTGTCCCATCCTCTCTTTCTGGTCTCTCCCAATTGTCTGGTAAAATCACTCAAGACTTCATGTTTTACTTGAAAGGCTTATTAAAAGAAGTAAATAATCATACAATAAAAGGTGTATAAATAAGAATCTTATCTGATCTTGGCCCCAAAGACAGGAAGAGATGGATGCTAAAAATTAAAATATCATAAGTTATAAAAAATAAGCTGTCTGGCCCTGAAGTTAATGAAAGCAGATGAAATTAGTGGAGAAGTGCAGATACGCTTCTATTTAGACTGTGAACTAGAGATCACCCTCCTATTAACAGGGTAGGGATTACTATTATTTATTCACATTCTACTTGGAGAGAACTGGCAACAAGAAAAAAAATAATCAAACCCATAAAATAGAGGAGAATAAGATTTTAAATCCATTCAGTATACTTTCAGGCCTCTCAAGAGGGATCTTGTGCCTGAAGAAATTAAATTTTCCTTCAGAACAGCAAAGTACCTCTAGCCCTTCCATGGTACTCCGAGTGCCATGCAGACTTGATTGTTCCATAAATAAACACATTGAGGGAATAAAAAAAAAAAACCAAAGCAAATATAGGAACAAAAATATGTCGCAAGACTTTTTGCTCAGTCTCCTGCTGTCACTAGTAGATCCATTGTATCATTCTTTTTCTAAAATGAGCTTATCAGACTCAACATCTAGACAGAAATGGCTTCCCCCATAAGAAAGCTAATATGAAAATAAATTAGTACAGCCTGACAATCAGTAACATTTATGTTACTGATGCTATCAGTACTATTTATTGTGTGAGCGAAAGCCCAGTTCTATTTAGGCCCTTTGTTTTCAAAAGTACCTGAAATCTTTCTTCTTCTTGATCTGTGCTTTGAAGGTTTCAGCCTTTGCCTAACCATCATCCTGCAGTGGGTTGGTACCAGAGACAAAAATTCCTTTATTCTTTTGTGTGTCACTTCTCTTTCTCTTACGGGATTTTGAATCGCCTAGCTTAGCCCAAGGCAAGCAAAGGAGCGGGGTAAGGAAAAATAGAAACCAAGCTGTCAGAGAAGGCTCATTTCCATCTAGAGACATATAGCCACTTTATAACCTCTAGAAAATTGGATCTCTTACCCATATTTTAATTTTTACATATAGTAATGGGAACAGAGATCCAGTGATGGTTTCAGGCAACCTCAGACTTGCACAGCAGAGGAAAAGGAGATGTGTGCACTGGTTTGGACAGGACTGTGTCACTGATTTAGGTGCACAAGTAACCCTCTTGTCTCTGATGTAACTGCTTGTGTGAGAAAAGCAAGAAATGCAGGGCATTTACAAGAAATGCAAATGTAGGTGACTCTCCAGATTCTTTCCAAGACAAGTCTTATTTTTACTAGTGCTATTAATTTCCTAAGTTGTGTGACATGGCACTTAGAAAAGGAACACAGTTTTAATTTGTTAAAATAAAGTATATTCAGCTGCTATTTATTTATGCACCTTCTTTAGAGTGTTCTAAAATAGCTGAGAAATTAGTACAATAATTCATCAATTGTTCTGAAATCTCATTTGTTCTAGTCTGGGCATTTATTTACATTGGTCACTAAGAAGCAAGTGTTTTCCATCTCATGGATGTCCAAATGGAAACGAGAAGCTTCTAGGAATTTACACAACTGCAAGGCAGATCTGTCTGTTAATCCACTCCCACTAAAATAAGATCAATCTTTTAAAAGCAGTAGCCTAAGAGGCTACTAAACATTAGCATATCCCATGAGTTGCTTTACCCCAAATAAGATGTACTCTCATACATTCAAACAGCATATGGACACAGGAACCCTTGCCCAACCTTCTTCTCTGTAGTGACTGCAGGAATGTTTACAGCCATGGATAGAGAGAAAAAGTTTTTCTTTTAAGTTTTCACAGTAAATAGATAAATTGACTGGACTTAACACTCCAACTGCAAATCCAGAAAGTAGGCTAAGTGTAATTGCATGACTGTGCCGAAACACAGGGACTTGGCAAAATTGTTTTCCTCTCATTTTGTTATGCTCTTCAAGAGGGAAGACAACTCCTTAGCCAAAGGTTTTCCTTTGGTAGATAAGCATACACCATGCAACTATTTGCCCAAGAAATTTTTATTTGCAATATCCAGACTTTTCTGAAGTTACATCCATTGCTGCACAGTGGACCATTTATAAGCAGAATTTCTAACATGTACAAACTCTTCCATAAGCACTAAGGTCCCTGCACAGGGTCCAAACATGAAAGCATAATAACACCTTATTCACTTTCTCCCTAAACATTAAAGACTGTATTCCACCACCACCCCACCAA
>VXAK01003938.1:58475-77622 GCA_013399435.1 Arenaria interpres | reverse complement strand
AAAAAAAAAAAAAAAAAAAGGCGCTGCATCCTAGAAACATGCACTTCTCTCCTCATAACCAAAGGTCAGAACTGGTGCCTTCCACCAGCCCAGGAAAATTTGCATTATACCTTAGGGATGCATTTTCCATTACTCCTTTGGTACATCTCAAATCCAATGCTCTCTGCTAGTATACTAATATTTCCATTAGAGTGGTTTGCATAAATAAGACAAGTAATTGACTGTAAAAAAAAAAAAAAAAAAAACCACCCAAGGAGATCCATTAATAATAATCTCTTGGTTTCTGTTTTCTAGACCATTTTAAACTGATTTGTCTTTTTGCTGTATTTCCCCCTTGGCTAAGGTCCATATGCAAAAACATTGGGAAATTGTGTCCTCTTTCACGTTGGCAAAGTGAAAAGCTTGTGATGTTTTCTCTTATTTATATGGCAAATGGATTTCCATTTTGCTTTCAGCAAACAAGGTGGTTCCCTAATAGAAACAAGCAAACATTTGTTCAGATTTTGAATACATTATATACATGTTTTTAGAGGAAAGCTAACGGAACTAAAATGCATTTGCTGTGTCAATCTGCAGAAGGTTTCATGTTTCAGAACTTAAGGAGGACAGTCTGAAATCCTTTCCAGGTGACCTTCACATTCCTCAAACCCTTGGCCCAACTACAAAAGTGAGGTTTTGCAGCAGATCTTCATATCTGACAAAAACAATTCCTGATAGTTTTGATGCAAACAGTGAAAGACTGTTCACTGCAAGCCAGCTTTCCAAGCCACAGAACACAGCAGTAGATACTTATACACGGAGAGAATTATCTGAACCCTCTCACCTACCTTCTAGATCTGCCCATGTGAGCCACCAAGCAGTATCCTGCATCTTTCCACCACGTGTCTGTTAAGGTAATGTATGTCCAGGAAAATTAGAAAGAGCGTGTGGCAATGCTAAATGTTGTTAGTCATGTGAGAATGCGAGTAGTCCAAATACCTCCTACTCTCATCAAGGCAGCAACAATAACACCCATTTCCTAGTTATGCCTGAATGTGTTAAACATTCCCGGTCCATCCAGAGAGACTATCCTCAGATACTGCTTGGAATTAATGCTTCACAGAGAACTTTCCACATTTTTTGCATAAACTGAGGTTGTTTTGCCAATAATACTGGTCATATACTGCAAAGACAGCCCTAATCTCCACGGATCTATAGGCTGTTCTTCCCTTCTCTTTCCTCCATTCTTTCAGGAGTTTATTGCATATGGCAGCCTACACAAGTGATAGTTATTCCATAGCAAGAAAGAGTTAAGATTATAAAGTCAACCAAACAACCACAGCTCTCCTACTCCATATTCCTGCTACAGCTGTAGAAAGGTGATGCACAATAACCCTTGGTAAACCAAATCCTGGATTTTATGCCTGCCTGTGAGAAGTCCAGAACCTGCTCGTGATGCAGGTTTTGTGGTGGCCTGCTTGCGACCGCAAAAAACCCCCACCAAACCAAACCACAAACCCAACAACCAAAAAAAATCCAAACCAGCCAATAAGTTGAAAGCATTCACATTGTAATCTTGGGACATACACACTTTACGCACAGTTTATACCCAATAATCAAAAAATATAGTCCCTTAAGCCTTAAAATTCTTAAGTCAAAAACAAGACCTCAAAAACAAAAAAAGAAAAAGATAAGTAAATGCTTTTTGAGGGCATGAGCTATTTTAATGTCAGGTGATCCTACCTACTTAAAGTAAGGTTATGTTCTGTGTTCCCGTAGTGTTGTGTTCTGCACAACATTGAACAGTACTACTTTTACAGTTTCACTCAAAAGCAGAGTCAAACACAGTGAAGACAATTATCCAACCTTCATCTCTAAGCAGCTGAGGCAGCCTTGAATTCTGGTTATGATCTAACACATGCAGTTGTCACTTTTTTGCTTCCATCACTTCAGAGACAGCATCTTATCTGAAGGTTCGCAGTCCTAATGAAACTTTAATTTACAGGCTCTTCTGCTGTAGATCATTCTATCTCAATTAGTTATCATCCAGTTGATTACTCTACTAAATTCATAATTTTGAAACACAGAGAATAAACTTATGCAGCCATATAATCACTGCTTAATTTACAGGTCAGGTCTTTACCTTATATATACACTGTAGTATAAGAGTATTTTAATGAGCATCAGGTACAGAGTAGTGCCTAAAGCCAATTCTTTAAAACTATTTTAATGATCTGCCTTATTGTTGTCACATAAATTGGTCAGGTCAAACCACATTTTCAAACAGAAGTCACAAAACTAAAGATCGTATGTTGAAAGGAGGTGGCTAAAAGACCCACGTGGTTTACTGGTCAACCCAGTACATAGGCTACTTTAAGCTGTATGTCATATGGATTTTTATTCTACATATGAAAATAAATCAGGCCCAAATAGCGTCCGCTCAGGTTCCATCCACTGAAATCCAGGGTTGTCTGCAAAAAGATCTAAACAAAGAAAGTGGGGCATTGTAAGAGTCTGTTTCCTCTGTCTGCCCAAGTGAGACACTTGCCTAGACATCAGTGATTCAGCTTAGTTCCTTCAGATTTCTGTAGATTATTCCCCCAGGATCACTCACCTCTAATGTATTATTTATTTAAATGAAAGTTGCATTTAATGGCGTTTTGGTTACTTGGCAAAAGAATCTCACTGTGAAACCCTCTTTTGTGTGGAGAGCATCATCCTTTCAGAAGTAGCCCTGTTGACTTTATTTGTGACTGCCATCACAAATAAGTTTCCACAACATGGCTTTGGTCTACAATCACCAGTATACCATAACTTCAGCAGCATGTTCCTGGACAGTTGACCAAATGGACCAGTAGGTCTAGTCCAGCTCCCTGCATACTAGAGTTTCATCCTACTTCAACCATATTTCCACCTTCCTTGAATGAACATCAAATGATTGAGTTTATTAGCACAACTAATCTGAACCAAGCAGTGCAGTAGATGGCGCCTTTCCTCCTGTTCCTAAGAGGACGAAATTTATATAGAATAGCAGATTGGGGATAGATTTATTGTTTTAAAAAATGGAGGTGCCACATGGTAATACTCCCAATATTAATGTCAGCATCCAGTGGATTTTTCAGAGAAGTGCTCTCCCCTCATTTCAGTTTCCTTTGCTCCCTAAAAATTCTATGAACAGCATGAAGGAGGGAGATTGAGACGGCGTTCTTGGAAACCTGATCTCCTGCAAACCTTGGATAATCCAGTCAGTGCAGGTGGACCATGACCAGCGATAACATTTCCCTCTTCTCTCCAACAGTAGTGTTGCACAGCTGCCCTCTGACCTGACGTGGCTCACAGCGAGTGTAAGCCCTGCCTCCAAATGGGAGCCACTGTTGTGGCAGTGCATGGAAATACTTTCGTCATTACTACAGGAGCGAGTCCACTCTTCAATGAGTGACTCAAAGTGCAAATTCCTTAGGGGCTGAACTGATGAGTAAAATGTGTTATAACAAACAGTGTGCAAAAGGCAGGATTTTCTGCTGAAAACAGACCTATTTGTGTCCTATGTCAGAGAATAGGTAAACAGCAGCACTAAACTAAGTATTAGCAAACAGTGCTTATCTGACCTGTCTGCAAATCTAACCACCAATTGTGTATTTCTTTGCCTTACAGTCACACTGTGTTTATCTGCTAAAGGGAGAAACAACAATTTACCATGACAACACAGGTTTCATCAACTAACGAACCCTCCTTCAAAGAGCCTGTTGGCTGAGAGAATGCAAGTGCTGAATAAGGGAGGAGAGGAATAAAAGAATCAAATCTTTTAAATGCATCGGTTTATCAACATTTATGAAGTATGCAAAGCCAGACAAGTACCTTTCTTTCAGGTAAAATACAGTCTTAACTCATTTTCCCTCCCTCCCAATGAATTCAGCATCAGTAAATTAAGTCAATTCCATCTTTCTGGAAAGAAATGTTCTAATATGTTTTGTATCTGAAAAGAAAATTAACAGCGAACGTTTGCTTTTTAATCGAGGTCTTTAGAGCATGTGTTGTTCAAAGTCTGAAATCAGTTTCCCCGATGTGTTTCTCTTTCCTCCCACTCTTCTCAAGAGAGAGCAGAGAAATAGCCTTGTAGTAAATCTTAACACAGACACACACACAATCTAGCTTTGTGTATAAACAAATGTGTTTTTCTAGTAGACGTCCATGTGATTTAAAATGTTATTTACTGGAACTTTAAACACAAATCCAGAAAAGAGACAGACACACAAGAGCAGGTTTTAAATTACTCACTGCAAGAAAAGCCTGAGTCAAGAAAGCCTAGGTCTTAGTCAGAACTCCCACATGCAGACTCTTACACTACAGTTACAAATATTAAGTAACAAGCATCATTGAGCAATCCTGGGTAGGAATAATTTTAGAGTCATTTGATAAGTCTGTTTGATGAACTGATTTCACCTCATGCTTCAAACAAGTGATCTGGTATGGCACATCCAAAAAAAGGAAAAAAAAAAAAAAAACTCCAGGAAAAAAAGGAAGAAAACCAAACAAACTTGGAAAACCCCACCCACCCCCCTCAATACACACACACACACACTTTCCAGCCTCATAGTCTTTCCTCTCATGGCTGCCTTCTAAAACCAGTCCTATTACCTTCCTTCCTACCTGCACTCAAAATCTTCCAAATTAGTTAAGTGGGGTATAGTCTAGCTCCATTCCCCACCACAAGTACACAGAACAAAAGTGGAACATGCTGCTACTTCAATCTGCATGTCCTGCCTCTTCTTGTACAATGCTTCACTCATCTATAGTCCTTGAGCTCTCTGGGGTGGGAATTGTGTTAGTCCCTGCTTGTATTGGATCAATCACCTAGGTGCCCTTCTTGTGACCCTGGTTTTGGCAGTCCTGTGATTAATGAGGTTGTTTTTGCACAAATTAGGGCGATACGCATGCTAGACATGTAGTCCTTTCAGGTTTAAGAAGGACAAAGTCTCCTCAGAGCTACCTGTAGTATCAAACCTGGTCAGTCCTGAAGGGATGGTATCTGAAGAAATGAAGTATGGAGGTCAACAGAGTTTAAACAGCTGCCTAGTCTGACACTTGACAATATTTGTTATATTTCTTCAATCAGTCAAAGTTATTTGTTCTTGCCTTCCGCAGCACTATTCACAAGTTGACCCTATCAGTTACTTGGAACTGACACCGCCACTGCCACTCGTCATTTCCGAAAGGAAACTCCTTGCCCCCTCTAGCAGAGCATTTAGTTTCCTCCCCACATACCTCACCGTTTGTACTGAGCATCAGTTTTCCTATTAACTCTAACGAACTGCCCTCAGATTTTTATCCATTTTAACCTACCACCTCAGATAATTTTCTGATCAAGGTCATCAGCCTTTTTTTGACAACCTACCAACTGTTCTTGTAATTTTAGCCACTGATTACCAGTACTACATCTTCAAATGAATGCCAAGGAAAATTGAGTAGCTAGCTAGTCTAATTAAACTCAGTTTGGTCTGATTAACTCCAGTCATATTTCACAGTTGCTTTATGCTGTTAACCTCCACTTTCAGTCCTGTATCTCTGCTCAGTGTGATGAGAATTTCCCTCAGCTGACTTCCATTAGGAGCAGCTCTCTTTTACCCTCTAGGCTTAATACTATTCGTTGCCCTTTCAAATTTGCCTAGTTCAACCATAATCATCTTTCTTGCTTATCCCTAACACTAACCTCTCATCTTCTGAAGTTTGCCCATCGCAACATTTTCAACTGTGGCACTTGTAATGTGATAGTACATCTGAAGCTTCCCTTATTTAACAACTAGCTACCATGCAAGGAGGGAAACACGGAAATGAGGAGAGGCAGGAATTTACCCTCATACTTCAGCTGTCTCTCCCTGGGCACAGAAACTGCTCAATGACTTCTCTCTTCAGAGGGAATCAAGCACAAGAATCAGCGCAGTACAGTGAACAGCCACAATTACAGCCTTTCTGGTTAAAATAACCTTATGACATTACCATTTGTGACTGCTAAGGGTCCACCCAGGAGGCCTGTTAAAGACTTTTTGATTTTGCCAGCTGGTATTAAGAACAATTAAGTAGCTACAGTATCTTAATGCAGCAACATAGTTATGTATTAATGAGTATTTAATAGCCATACTTACAAGATCTTAAAAAGTTGACATAGAGTATTTGGCTTGACCCCTATTTTTAATCTCAATCTTGATAATTTCATCAACTCATGCACAAAGCCACCGTCCTCAGTTGACATAAAACCAGATTTTTACCATCACAGAGACACCGTAAACTTAAATGGAAATAACTTAGTCCCTTTGTCCACTGGAAAACCAGCAAACCCATCTAGAGTAATTTAATCAATGCTTATAAATACTTAAAGGGTGGGTGTCAAGAGGATGAGGACAGTCTTTTTTCAGTGGTGCCCAGGGACAGGACAAGAGGAAATGGGCACAAACTTGAATATAAGAAGTTCCACCTAAACATGAGAAGGAACTTCTTTACTTTGAGGGTGGCAGAGCCCTGGAACAGGCTGCCCAGAGAAGTGGTGGAGGTTCCTTCTCTGGAGACATTCAAAACCCACCTGGACAAGTGTCTGTGCAACTTGCTCTAGCTGGACCTGCTTTGGCAGGGGGGTTGAACTAGACAGTCTCCAGAGGTCCCTTCCAACCCCATGTGATTCTGTGATTCTGTAATTACTGGCTGCAAGAGGGACTTTAGATTAGCTGTGGGTGGTCAGCACCAGTCCCATGGGCTACAGCTGGCACAAATGCAGCTCAGCTGGCCTCCAGGAGCACAAACCAGAAGGCTTGCCACTTAGTCTGCTCTGTGTAGATGGAAGAGGGGAGCAGTGGAGGGGTCAAGCCAACTACATAAAATTAGCTCTATAAAGTCTCCCGAACATATTTAGCTCTTGACTACCAGGGAAATGGTCCTGCGGCATGGAGAATTTTGCCAGCTCTTTAATTTAGATAAATATGATCCCAAAGAACTTGCTAGCAAGTCTCAGACATCTTCCAGATCCAGCATCATATCAAATGAGGGATTTGTGATTAGTTTCTTACTTTAGGAGGGAAGCTAGTAAGTTAACATTGTGTCCACTGTTTATAGCCATAGCATTCTTTAAAGCTCCAAGAGTTATGGAGAAATCTGAAGTCTCAGTGGCAGAAAGAAGATTTAACACAAATTCTTCATTCCTATTCACATTCTTCCTCATTTCTTAATTTCTCACTTATTTTTCTTATTTATTTTTCTTAACACTAACTCCCTAAATAGCCTCCCTTGTTTCTACAGGGAACAACAGATGTGTAAGACTACAGAAAGAACAAATATTATGATGGCAATATAAAGCAGTTTATTTGGATATGTAAACTAATAACCCTGAGCTTGCTAAGGCAATAATCTTCCCGTCAGATGTTCAAAGGAAAAAAGATGTATTTAAACTATTTTCCTAGTGGCACCATAAAAGCTCTGAGGTAAGAGAGGCATTTGAGGTGTGAAGGATATTTACGCAGTTGTCTGTTTTCAACATACACACAGACATGCGCCATTGTGCTTCATCTGAGCAGCAGTTTTTGGAGCCAGAGTATTACACTTATGTTTTCACAGTGACTTCTGCTTGAATCTCATGCTAATCTGGACCTTAGTTTTCACAGCTAACCTGTGAACACCAAAATGCTCACTCTGCACCCACGGATGCTGAGGGTGCAGATGGAGTTCCAGGCTGGCACCACCCACCCCTCACCTGCCAGCAGCCAGAGCTCAGAGAAGGCACCTGTGTTTGTAAGAAAAAAAATGAGAACAGCTTAATTTTTTTGTTTTTACTGAACCTCGGCAAAGATTACTTGCTTACAGCGCTAGAACATTTTCTATATTTTACACTGAAGCTATAATTAAGTTAAAAACAATAATAATGATTCTGGAAACAATTTCCCTTTATCAAAGTGAGTCCTGCAGAGTCATGCTCTCCTTTGTTTCATGAATCCTGCATTTAGGACAAATTCTTTCACAGGAAGGACTACAAGTGTATCCAAATATTGATGGCAGGGAAACACACCCAAGAAGCAGCAGATACTGCTTTTAATTTCTGAGTGGGAGAACTACACTTTGAAAGCCTGTTCATTTCCTAGGGCAGTAATTTACAAGAAAGTTTCTTTTCAAAATTCCCTTGTATCCTTCTGTTAATATAATTTTAAGAGCAAAAGCACCTCGGTTGTATTTTGTCAGGAGTCTCTAGGCTGGGAGGATGTGAAACACACACAGAGGAAGCCTACCAGGTCATGCTCTGAAACATTCTAGGGGTTACCACATCTCGGTTTTAAATTTCAGTTGGGCTTTGTTGGGAGAAACACATTTAGTTGTTCAGGCTGGGCCACATCTGCATCTGCAAATATCTGATGGTGTTTAAAGCATCTAAATTACCTAATTAGAATTGAAATGGGCATAAAATATACCACCTTTCAGCTGATTTCCAAAGGCAGAGAGTGCATTCAGCTCCCATGTCTCCTGGCACCTGCCCAACATGGGCCAGCTCAGAATTTGACTAAAATCTGGTTCCTCTAGAAGAGGAATGGGGGTGTCTCCTTTTGATCTCCATGAGTTTGGAATTTCACCCACTTCTTTTGCTGAGGTACAGTAGATTACTCCTGTTGGGAAAGTCCTTTGCTTGAAAAAACCAAACCAAACAACATTTCTACAAAGCCTGAAACTATGGCACTAACAGGAGAAAAGAGAAAGAGAAGATTCCCTTCCCTGCTTTTGCTAGTAAACTGTGTCTTTGAGATTCTCATTGGAACTTAGAGTACTCCCTTTCCAGCCTGCTGCATCTAGCCTGAAGCTTGTGCAGCCAATGAAATGAGAAATAATAGGCTACACTACTAAACAACGTTAGGCTGATGGAAGTCATTCTGACCTCTCAGCAATTTGCTCATTCCCTAGGTTTACTTCACCCAGATGCGTCTAAGCAATATTAAGATGGCATCAGGGATCTGGTTTATATGCTGATGCTCAGCCATCTCATCACTACAGTAGCACTGCCTTTGAAGCACACATATTCAAGAAATCCTAGCCTCTTTCTAACTAGCCTTTTTTTTTTTGTCATTGCCATTTTGCCTTTTTTTTTGGGAGGGGGAGCCTTTTTTTTTTTTTTTAACATTTGCACAGACTGTTGTCTCAACTACAAACATCTTAGGCTCCAGACTCTAGACAGCTTTAAGAACAGACAGCAAACTAATGAAGAAACGAAGCCTAAATAAGGAAACACGTGTGGTTCACCAATATGGCCACAAACAAATCCAGCATGAGAAGAGAAAGAAAGGAAAAAAATAATAAAAATCAGTTGGACTGTTTATGCACCATAAACTGAGTAGGGGATTCCACTTTCCCCCTCTCCCTAAGGGCACTTAGTGAGTCATCTTGAGCAACGTACCATGAAGTAGGTTTACATTTTATATAATTCTAGGTTATTTTTTTTCCCCTTCAAATCTTTCTCTGCTGGTTTGCATGAATATTAGGCTAACTTCATAGTTCCTTGACACGCTGAACTCTTTCTGCATTAGTTTCCTGATGCTTAAAGCCGCTCTGGTACTTATGCACTTTACCAAGAATTATTTGAAGGAACTACTGCACTAAATTCTTATTACAGATGAACTAATTCTTAGAACTTATCAGCATGATCTGCTTATGGTAGCATGTTCTAACTGCTACTGAAGGCAGCGAGAAGAGGAAAGACATCCAAAATGCAGGCAGAGTTTAACTCAAACCCAACGTAAAATGGTCATGATGATGATCTGTCCTGCTCTCTACAGCACAGAGGCCTTGTCTCTGTCATAGCATATCCTCACACAAAAATGGTGCTACCAAATCCAAGTATCACACACCTAGCTTAAAATAAATACCTACATCTTTTTCCCCCCCGACAAACTGTAAGGTTTACATGTATTTTCCTCTTATTCCAGGACCCAAGGAAAACACAAGTCATCATGGAACCAGGGGAAGAACTGTCAACATCACAACAATTGACCAGTTTAGATTTCTCACTCTCTCCCACCTAAACTCCATCCATATACCATCTTGGACATCCGCTCAACATCCTTTGCATTTGCAGGAAACATAAAAAAAGCTAATTCATTTTACACTAAACTCTTTTGTTATTTGCTGCTCTTTGTGTTCAAATCTGCTTTTATACACGTGGTTGTACTAAGTGCACAAGCAATAGGTGTTTTTTTAAAGTCAGAGAATGAAGAAATGCCTTAGGTTCTTTGGGCTGGAGACACCAAATGTACCCGGTGCCGTGGCGCTTATCTGGCCCACAGGAACAAGACATTGCCATAGATACATTACAAGGATAACTGCAAAGTGACTGAAGTTTGTTGGTCTCCATCCCAAGGGGGGTGGTGCAAAGAATTTGCTAGTAGGCAGAGAGCAATACCAGCTGCTAAACAGGACAGAAATTCCACTTTCAGCTGGAAAGAGACATCAGAGTGCATGGCTTATTTCTGAAGTGACGACAAAGTCTTGTCAAGCAAACCTTGTTGACTGGGATGACAGAATGACCCAAGACTGAAAATAACAAAACCTAAGTTATATACCAACTTTAGAAAAAGTTTATTTATTTAGAAAAAAAAAATCTAAGGTAGATTTATAAATTGATTATTTTAAAAACTGAACAATTTTAGCTTGTGGAAAACAAAATTAACGTAGAGGTATCACTAAAAATCTTGCTTTAGTCTTTGTAGTTTTGGGGAAGTTTAAAGCAGGCTTATTTTCCTTTCCTTTGGCTGAAACAGAACTTGTGGAAGCAGTGCCTGTCTGCCGCAAGAACACATAATAAAATACAAATACACATTTATGTGAAGTAATTACTTTCCCATATTTCACTATTATGTTTTTGATACAGATTCCTCTCGGTTGTTTTCCCTTCCCTCAGCAACTAAACCAGATAGAAGAGGGACCTCAGCACCTGGCTCACTTGCCAGACATATAATTCCACCTCCCCAGGTGACAGAACCTACAGTAAAGATGTAAAAGCAGTACTCAAGTATGGCAAAGAGAGCCCTATGGGAGAAGGCAAAACAAAACAAAAATTAGTTGCCTTAGTTTAAAAGGAGGTGGTAGTCAGACTCCTGGTCTTTTCTGTACAACCACATATGAGAGAGTTAAAAATTGCCCACCATACGAAGTACTAAAAATTAACAGTAGACAGTGAGAAAACTAAAGCAGCTGAAACTGTGGCAACAGAGCACTCATGAATTTAAATGCAGTTCTCCCCTTCTCCTTGGCTTAGTAAGCAGTTTCCTCAAGGCCTTCCTTAGAAGAGGCACCTACCGGTTCAGAGACAAAGCCATAGAGTCAAGGCAGCCATTCACAGCCCCAGACATCACCTTGAGCTGGCACTGGCGTTGCCTTTGCCTCAGCACAGTCACTGCCGTCCGGTGGTGGTTTAACTGCTGCTTTTTTGATTTACTGAATGAGAAGGCAGCTACTGCTGCATCACTTTAGCTTTAAATCCTCGCATCCTTTTTATTTAAAGTAGATAATTTCTACTTTTACCTGTATTGGTTATCTAACTGACACATCAGATAACATGGCTTAGAGCTGAATGTGGTTATTGGTGTCTTTTATGGACTTGGGTAAATTTCTTAATTGGAGTTTTGTTTCCATTACCTGGTAAAATGCAAACAGTGAGATTTTTCTACCAACTTTGGGCTACCCTGTTTATGTGGATTATAAATCCTCTAAACATGGATCATAAAAAAAAAAAAACACACCAAAAACCACTCACATAGTTATAATAAAAGTCTTTTAGATTCTACTGCCCCTAAATGCTACCAGTGCGAAATAGTCATATTACAAGTCTCATTTCTGATAAGTGAACATTAGTGTAAGTGAAACGTTTTTTGCTCATGTTTTTCTGTAACAACCACTATTCCATGCACTAGAAATCCAAGACAAGGTTTAGTCTCTGCCTGTAATGAAGTACGCTTCATTACTATACATCGCAAATATGTCTCTGAGGACAGGAGTTTATACACTCTTATTTTTAACAATATCCAAGTCTATGGCCAGATCTGCACTTCCCGCTGTGACTTAGAGTTAAGCACGCAAACATTGTTTCAGTCATGAAGGAGATAATTACACCCCCTTGTAAAATCTACCTTGTGTTTATCCAATAATACACAAGTAATAATTTCTGAGATAAATGTTTTGGTACAATTGAGTGCTGCAGAGTTCTAGCCTGAGAAACAGCAGCTGCGTGACAGAATTTATTGCTTTGGCTTGTTACAGTTTGTAATTACTCTCATGGAGGTCAGATGGAAAAGGCCAAATGATGAAAGACATGTCCCCAATGCGTTTGAAGAGCGCAGAACACAAGCAATTAACATGGGTACTATTTCAGATTTCATTCGGGAATAGATTTTAATTAAGAACACGTCACTGGATTACATTCCGGCCCACGTTACGTATGCCTGTGTTGGATATATCTCATTCTACAGGGAGACAACCACCCTTTGGCTTCTCTTAATACCTTGTATTTTCTTTGGTGCAATATCTCCGTACCAACCTAGTTTTTCCCCACATGAGTAATTGTCAGGTACACCTGTTAAGTTGAGGTGTATGGTGCAAATTTTAAGTGAGGCCCAGGCATTAAATGTGCATATCTAAAATAATTATTCTCCAAACCAAAAGAAGATGCAATAATTTAATTGACTTTTGATAATCACGTTTTAATCTTTTGGAACCTAAACTGCCTTTTGTGATGGGAAAAATGCAAGAGAATCGATAAAAGGCTCTTTTCCTACCAACATAGTTTGGATTTTTGATAAGCATAAAAATCACGTTAGCAGAACTCTCTCAACAGAGCCATCATTGGTTTAATAACATCCAGTTCCTCAACTGGAGCTGAGAAAAAACATGGTGCTTCTGCCAAGAACATACAACAGAAACTAGACTGAAATTGTCTCTCCATCCATCACATGGAAGCTGCTTATTCCATTCAACACATAGAAGAAGGTCCTATTAGTATTAATTAGTATCATAACTGTCGCATCTAGTATTTGAGACCACACCAATAGTAGAATTGTGTAAGAAGTCATCACCTGTTTTCCTTTTGGTGTGCTTATCAATGGGTGATGGATTACTGTTGTCTGCTTCTATCTCCTTTAAAACTGCAGGACCAAAAGTTAAATTAACATCTAAATTAACCACAGTGAATTATCCAGTAGTCAGTACATTATTAATCCAGGTTTTTTTACTATCAGCTTTAAGGGTGGTTACCAAGAACTAACAGAAGTTTTCTCTTTCCAGCTACCTATGCAGAGGGTTTAAAGAGGGAGAGAACTACAGAAAATTATGTCATCTGAGTATTATATGCAATGCATCCGTAAAATAATACCTGCAGAGATAATGTGCAGGACCAGCACATTAACCTGTCTTACAAAATTTCAAGCAGAAAGGGAGAGAGCAGACTTGAATAACACCATCTGACCCATCCCCATTTCTACAATATATCCTCCAGCCCATAAATTTGCCTTTCTACAGAGAATATTAATGTATAACAAAATGACTTTAATTAACAGAATTCTTAATGACATATTTAATTCCTTTCAAAAATTGATTATAATTTTTTTTTTTTTTTTTTTTTTCTCTTTTACAGTGGGCAGAGTATGTGCTGTNTTTTTTTTTTTTTTTTTTTTTACAATTTAATTTCCATATCCCTAAACAGATCGTTGTTCACTCCTTTCTTGGACATAGATCACAATAGCTCAGCCATGACCTGGAGCTATCTTTCAGCTTTGATATTATAATTCACTCAGCTGTAAGAATCCTTCTTAGGAGTAATTAATTGTGTTTGTCCTGTAATACACATAATTTCAGAACACACTTGCAACTGCTTAATTTATTTTTTAATAAATTACTCTTTTCCATCTAGTTGCATGGTGAATATTTACTATCGATAATACAAAGTAGAGAAGTGACAGAAAAATAAAACAGCTGCTCCACAGGACCCTCCAATGAGCACTGCCTAGCTGCCCTATCTACAGTTTTTAAAGGAGTTAAGGATGAATCTTAGACCTACTGAGAAATTCAACTTTTATTTAGATGTTATTTAGGGCACCATATAAATCCATTTCCACTCCTGTGGAAATTTCAGGACCACTCAGAAAAGACATTCCTGACCACTCAGAACAAAAAAAACCCAAATTGCATTAAAGGATGAAAAGACTTTCAAAAGAAGCATGGCCAGCAGGTTGAGGGAGGTCATTCTGCCCCTCTACTCTGCTTTGGTGAGACCCCACCTGGAGAACTACATCCAGCTCTGGGGCCCCAATGTAAGAAGGACATTGACCTGTTGGAGTGAGTCCAGAGGAGGGCCACAAAGATGATCAGAGGCCTGGAGCACCTCTCCTATGAAGACAGTCTGAGAGAGCGCTGGGGTTGTTCAGCCTGGAGAAGAGAAGGCTCCAGGGAGACCTTGTAGCAGCTTTCCAATACCTAAAGGGGGCCCAGAAGAAAGATGAGGAGGGACTTTATCGGGAAGTGTTGCGATAGGTTGATGGGTACCGGTTTTCAACTGAAGGAGGGGAAATTCAGATTAGATATTAGAAAGAAATTCTTTAGTGTGGGGGTGGTAAGACACTGGAACAGGTTGCCCAGAGAAAGTACAGATGCCCTAACCCTGGAAGTTTACCAACCTGGTCTAGTGGGAGGCGTCCCTACCCATGGTAGAGGGGTTGGAAAAAGGTTATCTTTAAGATCTCTTCCAACTCAAACCATTCTACTATATATACATATATATTTATATATGTGCATATCGGCCATTATTGTGTTGTGCTGCTGAACTACCACATCCATCCTAAAATATCCTTCCCCCCTCCCAGGATTCAAAAAAACATCTGTGCAACAGTGAGGTAGGCACACTTTTCAGTCTCATGGGAATGCTGCACACAGCATGAGCACCATGTGCTGGATGGAGACATACAAGTCTTCTCGGCCCTGTTTGTGTTCAGTTAAAAATATGTTCCAGTGGTGCTTGCTTTCATACATTAAACTGTTGGGGCAGGTGGGAGGAAGAATGCATCCTTCTGAAGTACCCATATATTGATCTGCATTTCATTTGTCATTAAACAGATGTTATTTTTCAGGCATTATTTGTCTCACGCTAATTAGCATCCAAAAGTAGGAGGGTGAGTTAACTGTGCCAGAACTGAAGTTATTGCTACAAATATCTTCATTTGAAATGCAGCCACCTTTTGAACATCTCAATCATACCAGATGTCTGTCTGAAATATGGGTATTTCAGACCAGTAGCCTACAGCCAATGCATACTTGTAAACTAGCTTTCTGTCCCTTATTAATCATTCCCCCAAAGGTAACTGTGCAGGCAATTCACTGTTACTGCATATTCATTAGATTTTTCTTTGCTATTGCCAAAAGCTGTTCATTTTTTCAGCAAAGCCAAGCCTGCAGGTTCTCTGTCACAACTCTTTACATGTTTTGGGGGCATCTCCAAACTAATGCACAACTTCTTACCAGTGTTAAATCCACAATCTTTTTATGAACTCCAAACATCCATTCAGAGTGTTACAACAGGGAGAAAAACAAGAGGAAATACCAAAGAGTAGGGGATTTAATAAACGTCTCGTAAGACACCTACAGTAGATTCAGACAAGGGCCTAGATTGTCAGTGCAGTGCTCTAGCCACAAAAAGGCCTTTTTCTGTGGGCTATTGTCCCTTTTTCTTAAATAAAAGTGCTGTGGTGACAGGAAATGAAGGAGAAAGAAGCGTATTTCCCCAATGTTTGTAAGAGGTCCACATGCTTCAGAGCCTGCTGAGACATGAGTAACCCCTGCTGGACATCCTCAGCTCAGTCTTACTGAGAGACCATCAACGGTGAAGCTCTTTCATGCCTGACAGGAAGAGATACAGTCTCAGAGCAGATTTTTAAGGTTTCTTATGGTTGCTGGAGTGACCTGGAGTCACTCAACCTAGAGGTTGAGTGAATGCAGAGAGGATTGTAATGGTGTTTAGACGGATATCTTCATCTAGGAAGTAAACTGCTGTGTGCTCTATTTTCAGAGCAATCTCCCCTGCTGTTCAATTTCACCTGTCTTGCACAGCAGAAGCTACAGAAGCTGTCACTGGCATATGATATATTTCATGTGTCCTGTATTAAAATATAGGTGTATGGCAATAACCACTTTGGGGAAAAAACAGACCATCAGAGATACCACAGTGGTGGGTGCAACCTCAGACAACCTTACTATGTCCAATGATAAAACTAGTTTTCTTTAACAGCACAGGATTGGGCTTTTAGTACTGCCCTTCCAGCAGCAAGTCCACCTCCCAAAGCTGAATTTTACTTATCTGGTAGTTTATTCCTCTGCAGGAATTCCCACATCCTCAGAGAATACAAATGATTGCTGGGAAAAAAGTCAGATCTCCAATTTACTTAAGAAATGAAGGATCCTTTCTACTAAAATGAGAAAAATACATCCAGGCAAGAGACATCAGTGTTCTAGGAAAGAACGGCAACACTTTAAAACATTACTTCTACAAGCTTTCTTATCCCTACTAAAATGTGGACAGTCTGGTTAACATCTGCCACTCATATTCCGGTTCTTTTCATGGCTTAACAAAAGGGCCTCCAGATGCCCCCCATGTAGACTTTTATCTAAACGCCTGTGTTTCCCTCAACAACTGGTACAACAGGCTATATTTTATTTTTGCCTTACAGAGAAGTCATTGTGCAAGATGACAAAATTTGTATAGTTAGAGGAGATGCTTATATCTTAACGATACTGAAAGATGCTTGAAAAAGAGTGTATTGCAGCCCTAGCAATTGTCAGACCACATCTCTCAGTCATAGCTCCAATCCTGCTAGAACAGACAGCAGCTAAAGTGGGAAATGCAGTATCTCAGAATAAACTTATTTTTCACTTGAAAGCGGATGCCTTTTAGTCTGTATATTATAACAGAAATACTGATTTATTTATTTTTTTGCTTAAAGCAAAGATTGAAATTTGGCTAGTGAATTCTCCACACTTTCCCATTGGCATCTCAAACAATGAAACACATGCTTTGTTACCACTGCCCTTAATGCCAGCTTTATAAGGTAACAGAGGCATAGTGCTCTAGGACCAGCTCTAAGTGTTTAGAGGATGGTGATGATTTTAGGTCAAATAGCCTACATCTTCTTTGTTGTTATAAAGCTGAAAACAAACCAAGTGTCTTTGACGAGTCATGTCCAGAGGACTGGAGGGGACCTCCAGAGACCATCTAGACAATTCTCTTTACTCACAGTCAGACATAGCTGTTCCTGAAATGCCAAAAGCATTTGTGTATGAAAAAACACATCAGTGCTTCACCCTCTTTAGTATTGGAAGGATTTTTTTAATGTTAAGCCTAGATGTCCCTTGCTGCAATTTACATCCATGATTTATTGATAGCCTAAAATAGGTAGCTTTCCATGTCTTTTTAAAAATCCTTTACTTACTTGAGAGCTAAAGCTTCTCTTCTTAAAGCTGAAGAACTCCAATTCCTTCAGTTTTCTTGTGTAGGCCAATGTTTCTAGAACTCTGATTGTTGTCACTGCTGATTATTCTTTTGATCCACATTTTTCTTGAAACGGTGAATGCAAAACTTGACATTACTGTGCTTCAAGCTTTACCCCTGCCTGAATGATGAAATAATTCTTTTGTATATGTCCTACTAGATATGTTTTCCTTACTATACCCCAGGATATTCACATATTTTCATATAATTTGGTTGTCTCGTGTTTCTCTTGTAAGCCACTATACTCCCTGCCTTCTATTTTTTTCACTATTTTTTTCTGGTAAAAACGGAGGTAATTCCAGAGAAATAGGCAAACAAAAGTCATGGGAAGTTAAGGGAGATACTGTATGGCAGCGTTTTATGACATCTTTACACTTGTGAAGAATCGGCTAGAGTTTCTTTAGACATGCACAGGTAGAGACACACTAGATATTCTAGGATTTTACATGAGGCACTCAAGTTACTTGTAAAAAGCAAAAAGCACAAGCTAAACATCACAGATGGTCCCCTGCAGATAAAAGACTTTTAAAGTCTCTACACTTGGACAGAGAAGATCTGAGTTATTTCCCTTTATTTTCTATAGATTTGTTGAGCAAGCCATTAATTAAAATCTCAATTTTCATAGAATTAGGGTGATACTGCTGACTTTGTCAACAAAGGCCACAAAATTTAAAAGGCAGAAATGCCTTCCCCCCTACCCCACCCCAAGGAAAATCCCATCGTCTGGAGAGATGCCACAGCATTGCACTCACTGCTGTTACATGCAGTATTCCTGTATCCACTTGCCAACACATTCCTTCAGAGCTGAAGTCCCCTTACTATCAGAGCAAATTAAAAAACAATAGTCCCCTGCCCTGCCTCCATACAGACATAAGGCAAAGCAGGGAAGGTACATATGTATTAGCACAGAGCAGGACCAGATGTTCTTATTTCTTCTATGGGTGCATCTCATACCACAGTCAAAAGGCTTCAACTTTTGAACTCAGTAAAAATCCATGAACAAGTGACATTTTAACAATTTGAGCATCTTTTGTTCCAATAAGACTTATAAAGGGAAAATACAAATTAATCTTCCCATCCTTTAAACTATTAGCAAAATTAGTTTTGCAGTCATCTGCTCTTTCTACAGTTTGGTTGTAGTTTTCTTGCACGTGCTTAAATTTGCACATATTTTTCTCATTGCAGCTGATTACCAAGGTAACAAAACTTTATTTCATTAAATAAGGGAAAAGAGATCAGAAAAAAGTCAGTGGAAGAGCTGGAAAGCTGAAAAGAAATTTTTTAAAAGTGAAAAAATACTGAACTTGATTTTTAAAAATGCCCGATTTTTCACTTAGCTACTCATACAGATTAAATCATGAAGATATGAGAGCTTCATTCTTAACACAAGTACATGTCTTCCAAAGATGGCTTTGTATTTCTCTTCAAATGCATTTCCACTTAAAAATCTAATTTGGCAGAAAGTACATATCATTTCAGCTTATGAGCGCTGCTGAATACTGAATTTACTGCTTAATGCTGCACTTCCTGCAAATATCAGAATTCTTACCACAGACCTCCAAAAATTACAATCCAGTGATTGCAAAGGATGTCCTAGAGCTAAGATGGGAAAGATGGGAA
>VXAK01003938.1:0-51482 GCA_013399435.1 Arenaria interpres | reverse complement strand
CTCCCCCCCCCCCCCCCCAGAAAGCACTGGCAACAGTCCTGAACAACTACCAAGGCAACCAATTCTTCCATTATATTTACTTTTTACTCACTGTTTGTTGTCCCAAATTAAGAGAGTCCAACGTTCAGATATGTTCTCTCTCAGTTTCCTGGAGAAATGCTAACTGAGTAAAAGTGCTCCCAAGTGATCTCTTTCAAAGTGATTAAAGCTTTCACAATTGCAGGTTATGACTCTCAGCTGTGGCACCTTGCAGCCATCCAGACAATTGTTCTCTTCAAAACCAGAAAATTATGGAAGGAGGAAAGGGGAAATTTTTCTCACTCAAGTTCAAGCTGTTCCAGCTTTATTCAAAGATATTAAAAATTCCACATTTTGTCTCCTTGATACTTAAATTTGAAAAGAATATTGATGGAAGTATTACAAATGGCCAGGTAACTGAGCTGCACATGAAGCCTGTCTCATGTGTTTGTGACCTCCCTCATGTCCCCAAACCACTAATAGTTCCTCTTTTCAGAGCTTTGCCTCTCTAAAGCTCTTGAGATGATTGCATGCGTTTCCCCTTTCAGCAAGTCTCCAAATCAGACTGGTTGCTGGCAACACCTGCCTCAGCTTCCTGAAAAGGCTGTAAAACAGTCCTCACCTGCTCTTCCAGAAGTTACCGGCATTCCTCAGGTGTGAGTAGATCTGGCTATAGCTGGGGTTTACTACATTACTACAAATAAGCCAGCAGATTCCCTCCTATGAACATGTCTTAAAATTGAAGCAGAATTTTGCTGCGCTGTATTTGCAAAATTATGTTAATGTTTATACTAAATCCATGTCAAACAAAAAAAAAAAAAAATCTAGAGGGAGTCCTAAAATTTTTATTCCGGTACAAAAGAACTTAAGAAACAGAACTAAAAGAAAAATTCATAATTAAGATCTTTGAGATTTGAGTCCTGAGGTTACACAATCAAAGTAGAACCGGTGCAGGGAAAGCAGGGTCAGACCACGGGAAGATATTGCCGATAGGAGAGAATGACTCAACTAGTGGCAATAAAGAAAGAAAATGTACTGAACGGCTATTATGACAGATTCTGAGAAAGAAAAGGAAAATGACTAGAAAGCAAAGCAGTTATTCCTGTTGGGAAAAGTGCAAGTGAGAGTATTGCCCTAGAACTATAAATGAAGAATCAACGGAGAGCAGGGGCCAAGTACTTTCTCTAGTAGATACCATTGATCTCAATATAGACCACACATAATATGAATAGCCCCAAGCATTTTCCTGAATCCTTTACTTCCAGAATTAGTATTTTGTGGGAAAGGAAGAGAGTAGACTGTGTTTTATTCTGCTCACTTCTTATTTAAATGAAGATGTATCCTGTCTGTGCAATTTTGCAACCACAGCTGACATTTCAGATTTCAGTTTAAGTGCATAAATATTAGAAGAAAAACAGCTATGCATCTTACAAACAGTGTAAAATCAGTTCTCTGTGAATTATTTTAAATCCAGAATAAAAGTCAATGTAGCAGGAAAAAGGCTTTGCTTTTCTCTAAGGGTATCATTCTGCTTAATATAGAGATCTCATCCATAAGCTGGAAGAAACTTTGGTCCAATTCACATCTTTAAATACTATTTGGATTCTGTATTAGTTCTCAGCAGACAGAGCAGTCAGAGACTTCTGCTGAGGAAGAGCAGTGTCTTCCAGAAACATAAACAGTTAACTTCTTCCCATGAAAGAGAAGTATGTAAGATTGTAAATGAGTTATTTGATCTTACCTGTTTTAAAGATCCAAGTTCTCCAAAAAGCAGACTTGTTTAACTTTTTATTGTGTCCAACACCAGTAAAAAAATAAAAATGCACTCGCCATCCCCTAAAAGCTGGATCGGACTTGTGTGTGTGTGCACGCACGTGCTCACGCATAATTCTGGCAGCTGTTGTGCAAACACTTGACTGTTTTGTACACATACTGGGGCACATCAATATTTTAGCTGGATTTGTGTTGTTTACCACTCATATTCAAATATCAGTGGTCTCATACCAGATACAGTAGACAAAAGTTGCTTTTAAACTACAATATGGGACAAAATCCAGGAATATGATGTCATCAACAGAGGGATGAGTCTGTTCTATTCAGGGAGGGGCAGAAAACCAGAAGTCATACTCATTCACACAACAGAAGGAGCTTGGCTGTTCCTGGAGACGTTTTGCACTTCCCTCATTTGTGCCTGCCCAGTGGTGAATTTGTAGTCAAGGTATGTGTTTCTGCTTCTCTTTAATATGAAAAGTTCTTCTTATTTAACCTCAGTACAGCTTGTTGCTTCTTGGAAACACTTCTTGAATTCTTAATATGTTTCTGGTTCAGTGATAAAAAAAACCTGATGTTATTAACGCTCTAGGAAAACGTAGGAGAAAAATAATTGTTGCTAATGTGATTTTGTAACTTGACAGCTTTTGCAGAGCTGTAACATTTACAGAAAAATGCTTTATTTCAAAGTGCCCAACATACTGGAGGCACAGGGCTTGTCACCTGCCCCAGATACTACACTGTGTGTGGACTACTGCAGGGTAAGGATTTCCTCTGTCTGGAAGACATTTCGTGTCTCTAACCTCACCATGGGCACACATTCATTCATCTCACAAAAAAAAACAAAACAAAAACACACAACCAAAAAGTGCAAGCAGCTAACTTTGTTTTCAGCTGAAAAAATACCTACAAAATAGTAAGGATAAACCAGAGGCAAATCTTTTCTGTACATACTGATCATTTTCTCTCTGTTTATTATTTTGATTGTAAACTTTGTGGGGAAGGAAGCATGTATGTGTGTGTACCTTACATTGCTAACCTGTCTCGTCTGCACTGGTTGAATGGCAAAGACTAAACCTTTAAATCTTTTTCTTACGTTACAAAGAAGAAAAGTTTTGGATGACTTTTAAGGAGCATTATCAGTTTCTTTCTAACATCTGTATCCAATAAAAAAAATGCAGTAAGAGCATGATTTATAAGATGCTGATAGAAACAAAGAAAAGCTTAGAACTAGCATTGTAATTAGGATCATACAATAAAAAGACCAAAAGTTGAAAGGTATTCTATATTTTAGCCATTCATTTTCCATTACTCAGTATCATAAGCAGCCGTCTTAGCGTAATGTTAACAAAATAGCCATAAAGCCAAAAGAGTTCAAATAGTTTGTCATTAGAATCTTTGTTTTAATACAGTGTATGTAATCTTACAGATGCCATCTCCTAAGATAAGAATATACTTTTATCTTGAACAGCTGCACATATTTTCTTAAAGAAGCTAGAAGACAGCTAGGAAAAAAATAATCTATTTTTACAGCAGACTCTGTAAGATTGAAGTATGAGGATGTGGAGTAATATCAGTCATGATTTTTCTCTTCTTTGCTGTTCTCTGAGAATGTGAAATCATTAAGAAAAAAATTAAGAGAAGCATCTTTGCACTTCAAGATCATTCATAGACTTCCATATACAGTGGTCTTGTTTTCAGTGTGAACAGTGAAAACACAAAGAGAAGTGATAAATGTACCCAAATTAATAAAATCTTTGGCATAGTCAGAGCAGAGACACCTCCAGAAAATCTTTGTCAGGTTTTCCACTGGGCCCCAAACATGCTGGAACAAGATCAGTTGGGTTACTCAGAGTTACCTGAACATTTTGTACCAACAATCCAACACAAAAACTGCCTTTCCCAATGAGTTGGAGCTTCCTGAAATAAGAATCTCATCATTGTACTGGAACACAGCTTTAAAAAATTTTCATAGCTCTCTAATATTTGAAGTCTTTTCTCAGACAGAAAAAAAGAGGAATTTAGTAGAATTTTAGCACATTCATTATGAAGATCCTAAAATTCACTGATTTAGAATAGTCAGTGTTTGATAGTCTGCTTTTCATGGAAGAAGCTCTTAGAAACCCAATTCCCAAAGCATGTTTCAAAGTCACGGTAGGAAAAAAAATTGTATTGCAAGTCCAGGAAAACTCATCAGAGAACAGAACTTTGCTTTCAAAACAAATTCCCAACAAGTCAACAGCAAAAGTACACCTGAACTCATTAGCAATGCTCATCAGTATAAAGTTAAAAAAGCCCCAGAGAACAAATGCCATTTAGCTAAAACCCCTGCTTTTCTTTAAAAGTTATGCATAAGCCTACCTTGCTCTTTTGTTACTCATGGTGATACATTATTTATTTAGAAGTAATATTAGTGGACTGGGATTGAAGAACCCTGGTCACGGTCCAACACCCCACTAAGGAGTTAAATATTGGAGAACAGGCACAAACGGGATACAGATCAGAAAAACACAAGGAGCAAAGTTGCCTTCTGAAGCCTGCTATCTTCAGTCTGATAAGCAAGTCCAAAGCATTCAGACACGGAGGCAAGTCTGCTACATGCAACTTCAACAAAATCCTTAGAGGACTCTTGATGTCGTCTAAAGGGGTGGATTTGACTTACTTTTGCTGCTGTACTGTATTTACCTCCCCTGCATCTTAGCTCCTCAATTCAGCAAGGTTGAGCTGCTTTTTGTGACCCCTGCGAACACGTCTGATCAACCAGGTTTGCAGATCCACTAGTGCTGAGCTACTCTAAGGTATACCAGAGTGGTGATAACATTGCAAACAGAGGCAGACTTCAGACTAGGGCTAACGTGCAGAGAACGGATCCGTCAAAATACAGAAATCCATTTCTCTCACTCACTTTATCTGAGATTACAGGTAAACTCCACAAAAAAAAAAAAAAAGAGAGGGAGATATGGTTAGAGGTCCAGGTCTTTTTAATATTAACAGGATTTACACATGCACTCCCCTGAGGGAGAACTGGCCACAGATGGTTTTCCTCCTGCAGTGTTCCTGCTTTGGCAGAAGGGACTATGCCGCAGGCATGTTCTTTGGGACCTGCACCCCTGTGTCTCCGGACGTGCCCTGTGTCTTTGCTACAGCTATAGGATTTCCCATCAGCTGCCTGACTGACTGAAAGGCTGCTGCTCTGAGGTGTCATGGGGTACAAAAGAAGGGCAGCAGGTTACCCTCCAGAAGGGTGGTGTGGGCCCTGTCTCCACACACATGGAGCAAAGCACCAGCCCAAGCCAGTCGCCCGGTGTGCGGGGGGAACTGCCCGCAGACAGCAGGCAGGCCAGGAAACTGTTCCATCAGGTCCCCTGAGCATTTTTACAAAAAGCAACTGTGAAGCCTTCATAATTCAAAGGTGGGCCCTGATAATTAAACAAGTAAGTAGAAGGACACAAATATTGCAGTATACGTTGCTAGGTTTTGGCTCAGGCCCTCCTGCACCTCTCATCTCCTTCTCCAGCAGTCTTTCCCTATAGCAAGCTATATTCTACACTATATTTTATTTGGCTTCTGCTCTAGATTATAACCTCCTTGAGGCAAAGCCTGTCTCTGTGCTTGCATGGCTTTTGCGCATTGATTATCAGCAAAGCCTCAGATCATCTGTATCACACAGACAGTATGGCAATATCTCCAGAGCCAGTGCTCCGGGTCCTACCTGCTAGACCAGGGCAAACAGCACACCAAGCAAATGACCAGAGGAAGGGACATAAAAAGTGATACAATTAACCACACAGTCTAGATCCTCAGCTGGATTGAATGCTCACCGTGCCAATGGCGTCAGCTGAATAATGACACTTTATAGCAGACGAAGTCTTAGGCATCTGCTAGCAGAGATGAGTGATTTGCTCTCCAGTAATCTGTTTACCAAACATGTCAAGGTAGCCACATCCTTTTTCTGGCTTCTTTTTTTCCAGAGGGAAAGGTCTGTGGAAGGCTTGTTTTCCTAGCTGTGAAATCATGAGACAAGAAAGAAATCTAGGGGGTGGGTGTTCCCTTACATATCACACCAGGCAAACCTTGCTGTGGGACACAGAATACACTCCAAGTCAAATTTTAGTCCTTATAACTGTACAGCCTGAGCTCAGTGCTGAACTTCTGGTCAGCTCAATGCTGACTAGAGTCATCAGGCTATTTGTTGTAATGGGCTCAGCTCCTTAAAAATCTGTGCTGAGCTCAAAGATGGATTTCTTATTTCTTTATTTCTTTAGACCGAGTCATCTAAATCAAACCCTCCAGACACTGTGTTCTCTGGAGAGCTCTCCCACATGCTGCTCGTGCAGGATCCTGCCTTACCTGCTCCAGACCAGTTGATGGATGGCTGTTCTCCTTGGCATCACCTAGAAAGTTTTGCTGTTCCTGGTCCTTCCAACGCTGGGCACTGGAAACACGCAAACCACTTTCTCCCAGAGTAAACAAGCAAAAGAGCAGGCAAAGGGTTAGTGGCACTAAAGGTGACCAGGAAATGTTTGCTGTGTGGAAATTCTCTCTCCTCTCTCTCTATACACACATAGACATGTATAGACACATGGATATATATACAACTATATAGACAAACACAGCTGTTTACTGGCATCGTCAGAGAAGTAAAAAACACGTTCCTCCGCATAATTATGTTATCCATGCCCGTTACTAGGAAACAATCCTACACAGAACCTCTGCCACTTCCTTCCTAGTTCCCACATTTTTACTTAGGACAAAACAATCAACAAATATTTCCATCAGACATTTTTGATGTGCCCATGTATTAGGATCAAGATTGTTGCAATTGTTTATTTCTTCTCCTTTATTTGGGCAAGGATCTTTCTTTTTTCTTCTAGTTAATGCTAAAATTTCCAAGTCATGAGGATCTGGCGCTATCCCTCATGGGTAGATGAACAAGTAAAAGCAGTTATAGTCTCACAAGCCTTCATTCTGTGTAGAGGTTTACAGTAAGTAACAGTAAAGTAATAAAGAAGATAGACTAGTCAGTTACAAGAACGAGTTTAAAACTTAGAAGCTTTCTGAATAGCTGTATTTTTATTTTTTTTGCCTCAGTGAGTTGCAAGTTCATTTTCAAAGTGATACTGTCCCAACCTGGTTAAAGTAGTCATAATGAATCAGACATGAATGCAATTTATGAATGGCTGGGACATTGTTCACAGAAGTATTAGTTTATAACATACTTTTTTTTTTTTTAAACAGCATGTACAGGCACATTGCATATGACATCTCTGTGCTCTCATCTTCTACGTACATCATTCCTCTAAGAAATTTTTTTTTTTAAATAAAAGAGTCACCTTATAGCCAAGAAATTCCAGCCAGCTGCTCAGCAACAGGGACATTTCCCAGAAGTAGAAGGAAGGAGAAGTAAGAAAGTGGAGTCAGTTTTGTGGTGTTTACTGCAGTATTATGGAACACCTGTCTTTTCTGAAAACATAAGAAGACAGAAATTTATTTTCTTCCACAATAGATGTAGTCTACAAATTGGCATTCAAAACATGATTACAGCTCATTACTATATAGTAGGAGACATCAGGAATTTTGTTCTGCTACACTTTGCTTCATGCATCACTATAGACAGGTTTATTGTATAAGTAGTTTCCACTGTGCAGTTGTGTCTTTTTTTTTTTTTTTTTAAAGGGTTAAATGGAACATATTAAAAAGATTTGGCTTGGGATAATGAATTCTGGTCCATCAAATAAGTTTGCAAAAATTGAAGAAATATTTGACTTTAAATACGAGAATTATACAATTTTGAATTTTGTACTATTTTGAAGCTAGGTAAAATAAGGATCCAAACAGTGTAAACTAGTTAGGTTTTATAACATTTTAAATTAAAATACCAGATAAATCTCTCATAACTTTGGTATATACCTGACTCAGGCAGGAATCTTTATTTGTTATTTGTTTCAGAAACCTTTTCCCTCGTGAGAAATTAAACCCCTCTTTTTTCCCTCCTTCCTTCCTTCCCAGCAGCAGCATTTCTCCTCTATTTTCCTCAGCAGTGTTATGTTCTCTTCCAGAACTCACATCCGCTCATTTCCTCTTCACTTGTTCCTGCCCTGACATCCTGCCACGAGCCTTTGCTGCCTGCTGCAGAAAACTGTCGCGTGCAATTCTACACAGTGCATTATGTTCTACAGCACTTGCAAAAGGGATGGTACACAAGTTTAAAGGTGGCGTGATACTTAAAATTAGAACATTTTTCAAAATCAACAAAGCTGGTCAGAAGCCAAAGTTTAGGTTTCACCTAAAAACTGGGAAGGGCAGAAAGAAGAAGTGAAATTCCCACCTAGAATTACAGCATCTTTACTGTTTTAACAAAAGCGAGAAACCAAAACCACAGAACACATGCACTCAGAGACAGGAAATCTGCCTGGGGATGGGTAGCACAGATTAGGGGTTTTGAACAAGGCATCCTCCTCCTTAAGTGAGTGCCTGAGGGATAAGCTATATTGAGTAGGGCTCTTTCATTCTTTCTTTTTTGGAGCTGTTCCACTTCATATAGATAAGAAAATGTTTAGATGGCCAGACAGACCAAGAGTAAATCTGGGTCTTCTGCTAAACTGTTAGCAGTCAGTATGTCTCCTCCTTTGTTCAAGTATCTTTACAATATTTGTTGTTAAATTCCCCAAATCTTTTGTGAAAAATCTTTCTTTTAAAATAAGTTTCTCCAGAAACTTTCTGCTTTGATAGTCATTTCAATAGGAAAAAGAAAATCTCCTCCTCCAACATTTGGTAAAATATCTCCTACATAGCTGTAGTAATACATGAGTGTGAGGTACCAGAAAGTCTGATCCATTAAGTGTTACCACTGTGCAAAAGAGAGGAGGTTTCCAAACCTGTGTTAGGCTGCAGGGCCACCCCATCACAACCCAAGACCATGCAACTCCTCAATCTTTGAAGGATCTTTGGGTTTTCTTAGCTTTGAATAATGTAGTCCTTTGAAGGAGCTGTGGCATATATTAAGGGAATCTCTCTCACTAAATTCTCACCATGTTGTTTTGTTTTGTTTTTTTTCTTTTTGTTGGCTCTGACATTCTGGAAGGAGCAGACAGACATATCTTCTTGGTGAACACCGGTGTTCAAAACACAGAGAGAAAAATAAATTGTCTGCACTAGATTCCAGCAAGGTTCTGACATCTCCTGTTGCTAACAAAGGTATGACAGTAAATTAACACACAGTTTACTGTCAAAGCATGAAAAGGCAAAAATAAAATCATAGTCCAAACACTGACTGTGTACATCAGTGTTCTAAGTCACACCACTTCTCAGCCGGAGAAGTGTCCTGAACCTTCCAGACCTCTCAGTGTTGAAAACCACATGGATATTTGTACAACTTAGTTAATCGCCGAATCCCTTATCAGCATGTATTTGAAAACTTAGTTCTTCCAGTAGAAATATGGTGTATTCCCACTTAAGTATTGTTGTCATTAGAGCTCCCCTGGGTTTTCAGCAGAAAAACAGACTACATTTGGATGTATAACCAATTTTATCTGCTGTGACTATTGAGGTAATTGCAATACAGTCTGAAGTTCGCTATAGTTACTGTCACACACACATACACTAGTTCCAGTGCGTACATTTGGTGTTGAGCTGTTGAGCTTTCCTCCGTAGTATACAGGCTGGGGTGATTTTTGACCATGACATCTGAAAACTGACCTCTCTGATTGCAAATGCTGCGCATACTGGCTAAGTCAGGAGCAGAGATATGAAAATAATACAAAATGACTGTCCCAGCTGCTCAAGCAACAGCATAGCAGGACATGTTTGACCTAGGAAGGCAAAATGGTTTTCCATCTTAGAAGTGAAGCACGCTTCAGATTAGACTTCTCCTTGAGAAGGGAACTCACCAACGCTTGCACTGCCACACTCTACTCTTCGGATTTCTTAAAAGAGTATGAAATTTTAAAAAAACAAACAACAACAAACAAATCCAAAACAAACCATTGATTATTTTAGTAAAGACAACTTGCCATTTTAAACAATGAGTATGATGTTGTGCTTGTATTGCCTTCCATGACACGAATCAGTGATGCTGGGGATCATTCACTAAGATGGTCCATGAGAAAAGCTTTTTAGGAGGTTGAAATCTGAGTTTACAGTTTAGTGTAGATTTTAGGATGTGTCTACAGCTGTTGTCAGAGGTTTTATATTAAACTGAGACCAACTTAGGAAGCCCATGTGGTAGAGATGCTAACTTGAACAACCTGGATAAATATGATCTCCTCTGATTTCTACCTGCTTGAAATTAAAGATGTAATTTCACTTGAACATTATATAGTTCACCATACTTTCTACCCTATTCTGTGGTCAGAACCCAACATGCTGTTTGGAAACTGCACCATTACCCAGTGAAGCCATCTGTATATCCCTTTGGCGGAAAGCATTAAGAGAACACAAGGCATTATTACTAATTTAGAAAGAGGACAGATTCTTCCTGTGATGCCCTCTGCACTAAGGACTCCTCTGCTTGGACAGAGCCATCGGCATGTGGCTCAGCAATAGAAAAAGTAGTAGTGACTGAAACGTTTCCAGCTGCTGGTGGGGATGACTATTTGTAGTTGCAAATATGTTTTGGACACATAGTAGGACAGTTTAGAACATCTGGTTTTTTGCAAAATGCAACACAGATTTAGTCAACTCCAGAGTAAAATAATCAGTTACCTGTATGATAAGAAATGATGTAAACGGGAGCTGTCAAAGAAACAGCTATTAGACTTTGGGACAGCAATCAGTCAGCCACACATCCTGTGAGCTCCCAGCTTTGCTATGGGAGACAGGCTTTTCTCAAAAGCCATACTTGTGAAAGCCAGCTACGAAAACGTGCAAAAAATGCTGTATTATTGCAAATACCCTTGAAAACAGCCTAAACATGATAGAGATTGGAGGCACTGGAGGTGGCAAATCCCTGCCTTTTTTCTAAATGACTGCTACAATGTTCTCGAGGTGGTAGAAGCAAAGTGCTTTCAGGGCACAGAGCCAGTTCATCTGAAAGGCAAATCTCTCCATTAAGTATTTAATGCACAAGGGGAGCAACATTGGCAAATACTGTTTGGCCATTCTATTCACATTTGCCTTGTCGTGAGAACTTAGAGGAAGAAGAGCAGTATTTAAATTGCTAAGAGAAAGCAGTGGTTAAACTGAGCTGAAGAGGTCTGGTACACAGCATTTCTGTGCCTCCACTACAGCAAGGGGAATAAAGAAGTATCAGTTGATACATCTTCTGGTGAACAAAAGGGCTTCAGGACTTACAGTTTTTCCCACTTACTATTCCACCTCTGATGCTCTATTGATATCATCCAGTGCTTTCTGCAGGATATTCCCATTGTTGTCTGTAATGAAGAGATCAAGCAATTTATGTCACTGGCACACTTCATGTGCTCTCCTATCTTTCACACTTTGTTCAGCCCTGTAACTACTTAGTTACTAATTAGTTGAACCCCAAGACTGGTTCTGAGAACTTATCCTAGGAACAGTCCTTCCAGCCCACCCCTCAAGAACTGTCATCAGCCAGTTTAAAACTCACACATTTCTTTCCCAGTTTAGCTCTTTTCACCACAGTACTTGCAGTAGTTCTGATCTATCTGGGTTTCAGGAAAGGTTGTTTTCTAATGCAGGAAATTCTTACTTTAACAAAGAAATATAATCTAGCTGTGCAAGCCACTCTTGATAAAATCACTAGCATTTCATTTCTTTATCACTGGATACAGGTTGCCTTAGCTATTCACTGGGCTCAGGGTATTGTCTGCCACGTCATAGATGCATTGTGCTGTTTGATACCATCAGACCTGCCATTTCACATGCCACTAAACTCCTGCAATGGATATTAAATGGCTCTCAGAATATTAGTGCATTAAACTCCTTGAATTTTGCTGTGGAATGGGGTACAGCAATCCCTTGTCTACAGCAGAGAATCCACACGGTGCCTGCAGTGCCTAGGGGAGGGGATATTATGTCGTTTGACCCTACTCCAACCTGTTAAATCCACATGTCACATCATAAAACTCAGGAAGTCTCTCATTTCTCCTCTTACTCCAGTTAAACTGTGTGGGTTGTCATCATATAGCTCTGTAGACAGACACCATGAGTATTTCAGGAAGGTTAAGGGAGATGCAAGATTTCAGCCCTGGGACAAGGCTTGGGCTTTCCCAGTCATCACTGCCACCTGACAGGGAGCCCTGCGTGGTTCTGGTGCCAAAGCATGTTGCTCTCACTCCAAGCAGCACTTCTGCTGCTTCTCTTCCTGTATAAATGTGCAGGTAGGCTCACTCCCATCCATCGCTATTTGCAAGACAGTGCAACAGGGGAGGTGTTATCAAGCTAGGCAGTGAGCCAGCTAGGCACAGGAATAAATTGTGTTAATGGCTGATCATTCTCTGAGCAAGAGATCCAATGTGGAGTCCAAATTCTGCAGATGAAAGAGATGAGCAAAACATTACCTGATGACTGCCCCTGTTGGCAGGAGGCCTTTTAGCTAATGATAGAACCTAGTGAGCTCTGTGAGTCTAAGCAAATAAGACTAAGCTTTGGGTTTATTTCATCCATACTACAAACCAAGTGTATTGTCCTTCTTCACTTATTTCTACCTAGCAATAAGCAGGGCCTCAGCCGGCACTGTCTGCATCAGGCACATTTCCCTTCCCCTCCACATGTGTGACTTGCAAATTTGCCCCCGACCTAGATCTGCCATCCTCTTCTCTCCATTTTCCTCAGCATCTCCTCAGTCTGTGCCTTTGGGAAAGGGAACCACTCAGCCTGAAAGCTGAGATGAGTGGGAATCTTAAACTAGTGTAAACCAGGATGTGTCCTACCTTGGCATTATTTAAACGCCTACCTAGTGAAGTAGCAGCACTCTTCCTTGTGTCATTGCTGTAAGCTCGTGTTTGTCATCAAAAGCACCACAGAACTGGAGAAAAGGAAGGGAAAATCTTGGTACCACATGCAAAGTTTGACTCTCTACCCCTTTCCTTACCAAGAACAAAATATCATTTTGGACCAAATATGAAGATCAAGTAAACAAAACCCAAATGAACAGAAGTTAGACATGGCAGCAGAAAGACCCTAAGCTCAAAGATATGCTCAGAGCTTTCTGAATACAAAGCAAAGGACAGGATAGCAGTGTTAGAAACTAGGTTGACCCAGTATCATATACATGGGAAAACACAGAGCACTGATAAGACACAGTGTGAGAAGAGTAATAAACACATGTTTAAGCATGATAGAGTGAAAGAGCAGACATAGTCTGTGGGTCTCCTATCCTGAACCTGAATCCTAGGCATCGACCTAATATTGGGTGACTGTTCTTCCTTTCTGCAGTGCTTTTGCAGTCCCACTCCTACTGCAGCTCCCAGATTTCTCTCTCTCCTGACCCCGACCCTAATGCTGGTTGTTGGCTGAGCTTTAGACAATAAGCACTCACGGTTAACCTTGCCTGTTCTCATATGGGGAATGCCAAAAAGAACAGAACAAAATACACTGACAGCCTTGAAGAGTGAGTCTGTGGTCAGTTTTCTCTTGTTTGAATATTCTCCTTCTCAGGATGGTGAAACATTTTGAGTAAACACATTAAAATACACACAGAAAAAGAATAGATTCAGCTGTGACTTGAATGCGTTGTGTAAGAGTAATGTGCCTTGCTGTGAGAGAATCAGAAAGTTATCACCTTGGTTAAGGGAAACAAAAAGCTACTGTGTGAGGACTCCTCATTCCAGGTCCTAAAGCAAAGTTGCATTAAATTGAAGGGGGCAGGAGTGGAGTGTCCATGAAGATTACACTCCTGAAGAATCAAAGAAGATTAAAGAAACTTCAGAACAGTAATTCTGTATTTACAAGAAGAGAGAGAAGGAGTTATGAGACATATTTTCCAAAGATGGAAGAATCAGAGTCATGTCCCTGCTTCAACAATTATTTCAGTATTTATACCCATTTGAAATAGCTTCATCAAGAGAAATTGTCTCAATCAACATTATTTGATAACCTTGTGGCCTTTTAGTATACAGGCAGGTGGATCACCCGAGTTCCAGATTTTGTTCCAAGTTAAACAGAGTGGAGACTTGGAAATAGGTCACTCATCTGCCCAATGGCTAGAAAGAGAGGAATAAATTGGGTTATGTGTGATTACCACTTAGATATAAGAGCATTATATACTTCATTACTTCGTAGATATATATCATGTTGAGAAGGCTGGGGATGGAGAAAAAAATAACTCAGTAAATCAGAACAGCCTAAACTTTCTCAGAGTTGTTTGAACAGCAGAAATTGAAGCGTGTGCTGGCTGGGGGAAGGAAGGCAGTGATCTCTGTTTTCAGAATAGTTTGATAGATTTTTTTTTAATTAATCTTCTTTCTCTGGTAAAATGGTAAAACTTGATGAACAAGTACAGAAAGTTCTTCTGCTGTGTTTACTAATCCATCACTTACAAAGGGGAAGGGAAAAGCTGCACAGCTTTAACATAACAGAAATCTCCAGGAAAACAAAATATCAAACCAGTTACTCAGGTCTAAATTTAACTTAGGGAATTGTTGCTGTGGGCACATCACTATGTACAGGTCTTGTATGCACAAAATTTTTAATTCTTGATGTTCCCAGAGTTCAGACCTCATTTACATTTCTTGCCAAATTCGTTCAAATATTAGCAGAAGGTTTATTGTTAAAAAAACAGCTGAGGGATTTACCCTCATATTTCATTCCTTTGTCCAAACTGCTCCTTGCTACGATATGTCTCAAAACAACACTAGAACAGTATTCAACGGATTTGGCATGTTCTATTATTTATTTGTGTATACCCTTCCCTTTTTAATTTAATGAAGCTTTGAAGCAGCCATTCTCCACAATAGGAGTGTTCTCACCCAGTGTATTACCAATGGCAGTGCTTTTCCGGGATACTTTCTGAAATCCAGGATCTACGAAAGATTTCCATTCAAGAGGAATTACACAGCTCCAAAGAAGAGCTAAGTGAGCTAACACTTGCAACAAAACTGCAACTAAATCTTTATGGCACTTTGTTTTAAGAAGTTCCCAATAAGTTTGCCCAAGCTCTCCATCCAGCCTTTGTGCTCACCACTGACTGGGAATAAGTCATGTAGCATCATAACAGCTCATCTGATAAATTTTCAGAGGAAAAGATTTCTGAGAGACTGAATCCACTCACATTTTTAAATTACTCTCAGTAAAATTACTGCTAATGAACAATGCAATAATACATGGCACTTATAAATATTAAAATAGGATATTAAAATAGGAATGATAGATGATCAGAGCTGTATGGCTTTTCTGACTAAATGTATGTTTTCTCTCCTCCATACTTCAGAGAAGAAACAGGAAATACTGCTATGGGGAAAGTGGTTAATTTAAAAAGTTATTTCTTGCTGAACATTTCTAGCTTATGTTGCCTTTGAGATAGTTATGAAAGGCTAAAATGTGGATGGGCTTTAAGTCAGCTTTGAGGAATACAGAGTTCTCAGGAATGACGAAGGTGTTATGAACATGCAAATTTGTAAAAGGTCAGAAAGTCAGCAAAAGCGAGTATATGGAGGCAGCTTGAGTTTTTTTCATGTTATTTTACCCATAGAAAATACCTTTTTTCAGAAGACACACAAAACAATCAAAGAAAAAACGTTGCCTCAAGCTCATTTGCTTTAGCTGTTGCCAAGGTACCACAGAGCTTTATGCAGCATTCCTGTTCTCCCAAAAGAAAAGAAGCAGGAATTTTCTTTAAAACAGGACTAAGCCAATGTCTAATACATTGAGCACTACGTCAGACTCCTTCACTTCAAATACGGACCCGAGCCTCCTTTATTCTAATTTTCAAATACTTGAAAATCAGAAACTTATCTTTTAACTATTTCCTCTGGAAGAAATCAGCAGCTTCTCTTTTTGGACTCTTAAAACCTGGAGTTTTTTGACAGACTAATTCCCAGGAGACTCTTTTCCTTATCCTCTTTTGCTATAATTCTGCATTCCATTTTACAGCTATAATGCTGTATTTTATAGTCCCTATAATTCTCTATTAAGCCCAAAGATTTGCTAGTTTCATGGTGGAGTTATGCCCTACACCCTCCAGTCTTAGTCCGTCAAGGGGCAAGGGAGCTGCAGCAGTGTCTGAGGGTGCTTCAGAAACTCCAAAGTATCTTGCTTGTCTCCAGAACACCATAGCTCTCAGAGGTCCTGTATCATATACCATCCCCATGCAGACATCCCAGACACCTTTCACTTCCCAAGACACACATATATTCAATTATCTAAATTGCCTCCCAAACACCTGGATGCTGCTGTCCCTCAAAATCACAGATATTTTCTTTTTATTTCCTCCGTACGCACTGAATATATTCTCTCAGGATTGGTATGGAAAAGAGAGGCAAAACTCCCCATTGCTATGCCAGACCAAGTTGGCAACAAATGTAAATTTATATTTTAATTTCCTGTGCATTCCTCTGGCTCCACTGACTTAATGTCTCTGCTTCAGTCTTCCAGACAGTATTGGAATTGAGTGGCTTCATCTCCCACCCAAGGGGGGAAATAAACAGCCTCTTCTCACCTTGGACTCTTTGTTACTAAAATAACTGCTTTAACATAACTTTTTTTTTTTTTCCCCATTTTTCCCAACATAATTGATCTAAATACCTTAATGATAACTGCAGAGCGATGGCTGTCATTCCATGGTGTGCAAGTTTATACACCAAAGGGTCTCTAAAAATTCCACTTTTGAGAAGTATAACTCTATATATTTTCTTTATGTCTTAATTTTCTGACAAATTAGGGAGTTGATTTGTGTTAAAATAACCTTTTCTTTTTGCAAGGTTATTTTAGTCCTGGCCAATTTCCTCAATCTGGTTCAACACGAAGCCTCATGAAACTGAACAGTGTAACTGGGGGGGCAGCTGCAGGGTGCAAAGGGACGATGAAGGGTGAATGAAGAATGGGAAGCATTTAAGTTAACATTGCCACAAATATAGTCCACTGATCTACAACCTCAAATGCGCTAAAGGTGATTAGACATTCATTATACAAAGATTGGCAATTAAAAGTTATGGGGTCAGCAAAAGCAGCACATTTTAGGAATGTTTCAGACACTTTCTCTATCTCTCCAAAATAACAAATGCCTCCTCAGCAAACCAGAATTAAAAGATGTTCTGAGTAATCTTCAGAGCATGTTTCAGAGATGCTACAAGCGCCACACAATGTTACCTTTTGATGTTCAGTCAGACAAAGCTACAAATCAAACCCCTTCTAATGCGAAAGAGGGTACAAGCAGTCCCACTGGGCTTGGATAAGATGGAAACATAAGAGTCAGTGCACTGCGGACAGGTGACAAAGACCTTTTTTTTGCAGTAGTAAAGAAAGAAGAGCAGGTTGAAATAGAAACTTTGAAAAGAAGTCTTACAAAGAATGTATAGAATTTATAAGGAGGATGTCTTACCTGTGTTTTTATTGACACCGAGTTCCAAAAGTAATAGTCCGTCACAGAAGATGACCTCAATCTTCCATCACACCTTTGGGTTCTTGCTGAGCAATGTCTTTGCTTGTGCAGTCCCATCACGTGTGCTTCAGGCCTGCTAAACCCTTATGTGTGGAGCTAAAAGAGAAAATATGCATTGAGATTGTCTTGTTACAACCTCTTACTAAATAAAAAAACTCCTTTTCTTTGCAAACAGACATTGTCCTGGAACCAAATCCTCCAAAGCTGTTAAAATGAAACCTACCTCTCCTTGGCCAGCAAATACCTGTCAGATGGTCGCAAATGAGGCAGTTTAGGGGAAGTTCTGCAGCCTCTTTATAACTTCTTGAGTGAATGAAGTTTATGCCCCAAGCTCACGAGAAAGCAGAAGCAGTACTTAGGTAGAGTCAGCAGGTCACAGGCTTCCTGGCATGCATGACATGGCCAAGGACTGCCCTTACCTATGGCAGCTTTTAAACTCCTGCTATTTCTCATTTCAGTCACAGCAGATCTGTTAGGCAGATACTTTTTTTCTTCTTGAGACTCTGACAGCTCCTCTGTTGCATTTACTGTAGCTTTTACAGGAGCCATAACTAGCAAGGCTGCCAGGCTGCCAGGCAACACCAGGGAACATTTGGCTGCCCAAGATGGGCTCAGAGATGGTCAAGAGGACAAACCCATAAAAAAACCCACACAGCATCAAAGCAGGTCTCGCTCTGCACAGGAACAGAGATTCAGAGGAGAGGCTGTGGCAGGTTTGGGTTGTTTTGATATTTTTTCTGTACCTACCTGTCATCTAAAAAAGCACCACGTCCAAAGCGTGCCTGTGCCCCTATCAGTTTGTGGCCATTCACTCAAAACCATGTTTGTCCTCCCAGCTTTTCCACTCCTCTGTGCCATCAACACCCAGCTGTATATGAAGCTGTATGTATGTCCAGCAAGCCAGCAGCACTTACCTGAAAAAACTTTTGGCCACTGGCAGCACTTAAAACAAACCAGGTAATTATAAAATACTGTTAAGGATACCACAGGCTGGGTGTCACATCTCGCCTTCACAAGGCCCATCCCTTGTTAAGAATCCCTGAAATAAATGGAAAACTAAACTGCCCTCCAGGCAACCTTCATCATGAATGATCATATACCACAGAAACCCCTCATTTGGAAAAGAAGACTACTGGGGCTTTGGGCCTGCTCTGTCCTGTGTCCTTGAAAATTAGACTGAATGTGTTAACATCGTGACTGTGTACCTACACTTCTTAATATTCCATCTTTTGCTCCAGAAAACCACATTAGAGGGGTTAACATCGTAACAGCCTGAACATTCATCTGCTATAGACTCCACCTCTTGTCCCTGAAGACTAAATTAACAAGGTTAATATTACGGCAATCTCAGTATATACTAATTACAAATTTCACACCTTATTTCTGCAAAACATGTAACCAGAAAAGTCACAACAGCTTTAATGTTACAATGTCCCTCCTTTGTTCCCATACAGTAGATTATTGGCATTAGCATTGCAATAATCTGAATATTTATTACACATTTCAGGCCTTGTTCTTACAAAACACATAGCCGAGACCATCATAACAGTTTAAATTTTCCACTATGTCTTGGTATACAAGCAAATGTTTAGCATAGTGCAAGCAAAGATTAACACCACCAGTGGAGGTACTAATGGATTAATGAGTCCAGTAGCTGTATGACTTCATCCAGATCCAAAATGTGTTGTGAAAAATGATCACCTGATGCAGTGTGGGCATTTCCCCATTTGGGGAGTAAAGTGGTGCACCAAATGGCTTAGCTGTCCCCGAGCTTGTTCACATCCAGTAGCAGCATTAAATGAGCTCGGACCTTTTTCCCCCGCACTTGCATTGCTTAGTTCACAGTACTTTGATCCTGAAAGGGCTTTTTGTCCCACCTCGTCATATCCCACTTCTTTTCTTTCGAGAACATCTATAGGTCCCAGCATGTACAGTTGGGTTGCACAACATTCCAAGGCTGACCACACTCCTGAACTCTGGGTGTTATCCTTGGCTTGCTGATACTCTCATGCTTGTCTTCTCCTCAGTACAGTACATACGGCAGGACATACATACAGCTTGATCAGCAGGACACCCCACCTGGTGACCAGGCAATACCAAGAAACATTAGTGACTGTGCACAGCCCTCAGAATTTTTGGGCACTGGTGAGCACCACCTTTTTGGGGTCCCTCTCTCCTTCTCTGTAAACACAAACCAACAGTCCAGCAACTACAGTTGATTAACAACTTTTTCCCAGTCCTTCTGCAAGGGTCCTTCATTTGCAGCATTGACAGGATCCAGCCATTGCTCAATGTATCCCTGCATTAACCAACCCCAAATCCATCCTCCCTTGGTCAGGGCAGTATCTACAAGAGACACAGGTTTGGCTGCCACCAGCACAGGGCTGGTCACGGCTGCCTCTCACACAGGGCACCCTACAGACCCCTACTATCAAAACCTTGCCATTTGTGCCCAATGCTATTAGCAAAAAGTATTCTGGAACAACATCAGACAATCACGTGAGATTCTCACACAGTGAGAACTTTTAGTGACTCTCAAGGAAGAGGTAACTAATAGTAGGAAGTGAACTCCAGCAGGAGTCTCTCTTGATCAGTAATAATAGATTGCTTCAGCTGGGCAGTGTTTAAATCAAAATTGTCAGATAAAAATCTTCCTGAGGGTCCCAGCTGAGACATTAGACCTGTCTTGCATTGCACAGAAAGCATTTGTAGAGAATGTGTGAAGCGGCAATATTTATTTTCTTTGAATTGTGATAATCTAATGGCAAATAGGCATCACTCCCTTTTCTAAAGGGCTGTGGATATGTAATTCATAATTTATTCAGTAGACACATACTTTAAATGGGTGTCCTGTGCTATAGAGAATAACACTGAGCACATCATTTAAATAGGGTTTCTAAATAGGTCATTAACACATATTACCTTGTTCTCTCCTGCATTTCTACCAATGCTTTATTGAAGGGCTCAAACTAACGACCACAGAGGCAGGTCACCAGAAGTCCCATGTCATGGACTTTGTCACATCCTAACTAGCCCCTCCATACTGTTCCTAGACCACAGTAATGAGATATAAGTAATTTATTTTAAAGTATTCTAGGGCTTTCCCTTATAAAAAAAAAATATTAAAGAGATTAATTGTAGGAAAAATGTCATAAATCAGTAGGCAGTTTTTGAGCTGCAGTTTGTTGTAAAATAATTCCTATTTATTGTTTTTCTGTTAGTCATATAATGAGGAAAAAGCACAGAAATTACCAACATAGCCTTTATGACCACTGTCTGAATTACTAATGAACATCTTATTAAATATATGCATATATTCAATGTCAAAGCATAAAATAATGCACTTTACAATTCTTTCTGCTGGTTCACAGGCCGCTACCGGCAGAAGAAACAGCTTCTACTAATTGCATCACCAACAGAGCTCTGTTTTCAGATGACCTTTTGTTGGTCATCCATTAGTATTTCAGTTCCTATGTGTTCTTACAATCTAAAGTGCTAGCATACACAGAAAGGGAGACTTGAAACTGCTGTTCGCAATTTGTTAGAGGCTTCTCTTGGAGCCACAAAAATTGGGCTTTGAGATATTCCAGTGTTTATGAATACCAGAACCTTGATGCCAGGATTTCCTATAGGGAGATTAATTACAGAAAAGTATGGCATCTATCTAAGGTATTATTTAAGAACTCAGAACATTAAAGATACCAAAAACATCAGGATAAAAATGAGTTGCAGTTAATAGGAGACATAGGAGGTAACATAAAACGTTTCTATAAATATATCAAAAGAGGATAATAGAGGAAAGTCTAGGCTTGTTATCAAAAGGAAGAAAGAACAGTAACTCAGAGAATGAAGTTCAATGGTGACACTGTATTTTTCCTCTCAGAAATGAAGATTGTGATCTGATATTTAAGACGATTGATTTGAACAATTGAATTTACGTGAATTGGGAAAGAACAAATTAAAGAATATATGGAGGTATACAAAGTGGCAGAGTCATATATAACCCACCCTGCCATGGTTCACGAATTAGGAGAGGAAATCTTTACTATCAGTTTTTATGTCTGTGAAACCAAGGAGAATGGGGACACAACAAAAGAGAGGGCAAAACATAATATCTATCTTTAAAAGGGACGTATAGCAGAACCCAGGGATTTACAAACTTGGCAATCTTATTTAAAAAAACTGGAAAACATGACAGTGAAATATTAAATAACCAGTATATCCACATACGGAGGATATAACCAAGTGATAAGGAACTGCCTGTATAAACTTCTCAAGAATAAAGTTGTGTCAGACTAATGCAATGTCTCCTAATGGATAAAGCGGAAGCAATAGAACAGGCATATCTGGGTTTCAGTGAGGCTTTTGGTATCATCCTATATTCCATTGGGCTGAAATACAAACAAATAAAGTGGCAGAAAAATGCACTACAGGTGCAGGTGCTCTGCTATGCCTGGAAGGGCTCTATCAAAAATAAGATTTCTAACCAAAGCATTTACAACCTACGGTAGTTACTTGCACCTGGAAGATGAGAAGGGGACATAAGTCAGAATATTGGCGCACAGCGGATAGCATTCGCTTTCAGTATAGAACAACTAAATCCATATCCACTAGACCAAAAAGCTCCAGTTAACCAGCGTCACCAAAATCATACGACCCTGGACAGCTGTCTACGACATGTAATGCTATGTAATAAGGAGGATCCACCAACCCATTCTCCAGATGCTGGTTGAAAACAGTCAGAAATCAAAAGGAAACTGGTGTCTCAAGATTGAGGTGGTTCGAACAACAACAACTTTAATTAAGAGGCAGGATAGAGAATGGACATATGTTCCTGCAATCAGATAAGGGCTTGAAAAGTTGAGGTTTTGAGAGGATGAACTTGGAGAATGAGATTATTTATGTTGCTACCAAGTCTATACAAATACTGTCCTTGGTTCAAATTACAAAGGATTAGAAATGTGCATTGCCAACATTTCATTTTGTGCTCATTAGTCCACTTTTATATTGCCTTTTCTTTCAAGGTTCTCAGTCGCACTTGCCTGGTTTATCCAGTTGACCTGTCCTGCCTTACACCTGTGTCATAAATTTTTCAGTATAGAGTTTCCTTTACTGTACTTCGTAAAGTGTGGATTTCATCTTTGCTTTTGGTTCTCAAGCACTACAGTGCTTAATTATAACTAAGCACACAAAATATGACCACCATTTTTCAGTAATTCTGCATCCAAAAGCCAAATGCCTATATGCATATCGAGCACTGACACTTGCCAACCACCAAATCCAGTAACCAGAGTACAAATGAGACACCCATCCTTTCAGGAATTACAAATGTGTCCCCTTTTCACTGCCAAGTTACCAGCTGAATCAGATAAATGTCTTCATTAAAAACACATCTGAAAAGCTTCCAATCAGACCATAATATAAACAGTGATATTTTAAAGACCTGGAAAAAGACAAACAGTATTTCTGTCACTCAGTCCAGAGAATTATATAAACAGATCTGGGAAGCTAGTCTTTTATTTGAATAATGTCTCAGCATTCATTATCTCAGAGCACAACAATAAAAACCACAGTCAACATTTTGACAGTCCTGAGTGGGTGGTGGAACTCCTGTTTGGTCTTAGTAAGAATTAAATGCAGATCTGATATTTATGCCCATAAATAGCTCCCTGTAAGACCCCAAGCTGTTCTGGCCCCTAGAACATTTACAGTACAGCACCTGGTTTTTAGACTGTGCTCTTGCACCCAAATAGTCCCACTGCAACCTGACTGCAGGCAAGTCCTTGCTTACGTGATGACCACCATCTTTGCCAAACCGCCAGCCCAGCCACTGCAGACCTATTAAAACCAAGTTCCCTCACAAAGGTTGTACCATTTACCTCTTCTGTGACTTGCTTGCTGAAAGAGATTGTAAAGCAGAGGCAGAAATCCACAGGTGATTCCAGTGAGAAGCTGAGAAAGGCAGGCTGCTTGCAAACACTGATCCTTGCACCTGCAGCTTTCTCAGTGTGAGCTGGAGCTGCAAACTAAATGTCCGCTGTGACAGTCGTAAAATTTGGAAAAAAATATGATGTTGTGTGGGGAGGAAACACTACTGAATTCCACCCAATTCTTGCTTTACAGGAGAGGGTGTAAAATGTTGAGGGACGTGCCACAGGAGGAGCAGTTGAGCAATGAGAAACACAAGACTCAGGAGGTACATCTGTCCTTTAGGAGACTATGGCTGCTGATACCCAAAGATAAGAAAAGAAAGTAACCATCAGCCTCCTCAAGGAATTAAAAAAAGACTTGCTGCAGCTTGGTTCTAGAGAAGAAAGGCTGGTAAATGTTCTCTTCGGGTAACCTGTTGGTTACAATGTCTGCTGTTGTTTTATTCCCTCTCTTTCACCCACTTAACATCAGTACATGCAGTTTAGTCTGATACTCCCTGCGAGTATTCAGGGTGTCTATGAGAAACAAACCCAGAGAATTGTTGGGTTCAACAGCTGGGTTCAAATTGCTGCTCAAAGCTGCGCTTTTCAGGACAGCAGGGCCAGCTTTTATTATTCTATTTTTTTGCAGCAACGAGCTAGATGTAGCAATATCATGTCATCTTTCTGTTTTCCTCCAGAAATGGTTTCCATCACAACGGAAAATGTTACCCAGCTTTACAACATCACAGCCATCCAGGAGCTCACAGGCACTCCAGCAAATTTCCACAATAATTCAGGAATGCATCAGCTGAGTCAAGATGAATGTATTAATCCATATGTATGGAAATGGCTACAGGATTTCCAGCCTGGATTCCTCTGGGTTCTGTTTGTTCTGGGAGCAATAGAAAATTCCTTTGTCCTCATCGTCCTATGTTTCCACAAGAGTCGCTGCACGGTGGCTGAAATTTACCTAGCAAACATGGCACTTGCTGACCTATTGTTAGTCTGTACTTTACCTTTCTGGGCCATTAATATTACTAATAATTTTGACTGGCCTTTTGGCCTGTTCCTCTGTAAAGCTGTCAACATAATGAGTAGCATGAACTTTTATTCTAGCATTTATTTCCTGACACTAGTGAGCATTGACCGCTATCTGGCCTTGGTGAAAACCATGTCTCTTGGACGGATGCGACGAACTGTCTGTGCCAAATGGAATAGCTTTGTAGTCTGGACGTGTGCTTTGCTCTTGTGTTCACCTGCAATGGTGTTCCGAAATTTGCAATATTATGAAGAATACAACGTCACAGCCTGCATGCTTGTTTACCCGGCCAGCTACTGGAGGCCGGCAAACAACTGCTTACTGAATATTGTGGGCTTTGTGATCCCCCTCTGTGTAATTACCTATTGCACCTTGCAAATCATCAAAGCCTTACGAAGCAGTGAGCTACAAAAACTGAAGGTAGTCCAGACAGAGAGGAAAGCCACTGTGCTGGTCCTTGCTGTGCTCTTGCTGTTCATTGTTTGCTGGCTTCCATTCCAGATCACCACGTTCATCGACACAATCTCTAACCTCACACACACTTCCAAATGCCTGGAACACATCAATGACTTACTGACCCAGATTGCAGTGTTCTGTGCCTATAGCAACAGCTGCCTGAACCCAGTCCTGTATGTAATTGTTGGGAAGCACTTCCAGAAGAAGGCTGTGGAATTCTACAAGGACTTGTTCCCAAAGAGGTGCAGAAAATCACGGTCTGTACAGATGGAAAATTCCCTGGACACTTTAAAAACTTCCATTTCAAGTGACTACCCAAGGAAAAAGTCTGATTTCCCGTTACCAAAATAGCATAGTTTGTTCATTGCAGGAAAAAAGCTTTCTAACATATCAGTCTCCAGTAACATCCATCTGCTACTGGTCCACAGGATAAACGTGTGATAGTATTTGGCATTTGTGTGAAACCAGTGGTTTGATCTTAATGGAAACTCCATACAGAGACCTGCTTCTAATGTTGTTGGACGTTTGTCATGATTGAATCCTACTTTGTGGCATACTTACATTTTCATGGCTGAATATTTGATGCATGTATCCTTTGACATGATTGCATTTCTAAGGTGTACATACATGTACATACAGCTCTCTGAATAGTATAGAAGCTATTGTCAGGATTGTGCAACTACTTATGGTACCCATACAGTTTGTAAGACTAGATTCTTGATTGGAGAGGCTTGTAGTTGAGTAAGCTCTCATAAATTAATCCTGTAGGAGTATTATTCAAATGTATTTTTAGATGTTCCCATCTTCTGGGCTTTTACTTTCTCTATTCAGTCATCCAAAACTATTTTGATTGATTGATAAGTTGTACCCTTTTGCAGCCACTCTGCCCCTGCTAGTTACAGGTTTACATCAGCTTGTATGCATGGAAAATAGCTCAGAAAAGGTAAAGCAGTAGTGGAAGAAAGGTTGCAGCCAGCTGCATGAAGTTAGCTGATTTTAGTTTGTAGCAGGAAATTCTCTTCCTCTTCTGCATTGGGGTAAAAGCATTCACTTACTCCTTCTGAGTGAATGTTCTTTACATTCATACCTACGCTTCAGCTCAGAGACTTAGGTTTTAATATTCACAAAACATAATTAATATTTGTAATGTTATTTAATAGAAACATAGAAGCTCAGCACAACTGGTATAATCTCACAAGTAGAAGAAACTGAGAAAATGAAGGAGAGCATCACGTAACTGTCTTAGAAATCTGACTGAAGCTAATAGGAGTCTTGAAAGTTCAAAGTATTCAAAAATGGTCTTTTCAGACTCTAATAACACCTGCATTTTATAGTAGAGTTAGTCTAAGTGATTTTAATGCAAGATAGCTTTTCCCCAATTGGACTAGATTTATGATCCAAGTTGAGTTTACACAGAACATGAACCCATAGTGTACTGAATGTTCAGTATGCACTTTTACCTCTAGGAACCTTGATCGAAAACTGAGTTGGAGACGATCTAAAATCTTCTGGAACTAACAGAGCCTTTGCCCTTTTCAAAGCACTTAAGGTTACAGCCTTAAAACCACCAAAGGAAATGGAGTTTGGTGACATAAGTAAACTCAGACTGCTAATGCATGGTCTTTACTTATCAGAGCTTGAATGGGGCAAGAAAGTTCCATTTAAGATGGGAAATTTGTATTAAAACTTCGAATAATTAAACCCCAGAAATGCTCTAGAAGTGTGTGGATATGCTATAAAAACTATGGGATTTAGACTACTGTAGATGATTTATAGAAAATTTCCATAGGTTTTCTTTAATTATCCAGTATAATCCTATATCATAAATACTTCTGTTGTTCATTCTTTATATTGTCCAAGACACCTATAATGAAACACTGCAAGGCTTTCTGTTATCTCCAGTGTTATCTCCAGTGAACAGCATGCTGTTCGTGCAATGTTTAAATAAAAGAAACTGCATACGAAGGTTGTTGAGGCAATAGAAGAGATTTTTGAGTATTTGGTACTGAGAAGTAAAATATAAAAATGTTATTATATTAATATGACATTAATTTAAATCATGTAAATATGTAGACACATTATTTTTGTTATGCACTAAGCATATACAACATAAAATAAACTACTTTAAGAAATGAGATTTGCTGGCATTTTCTTCTCTAGTCCATATCCTGCAACTCAGGAATGACTTGTCAGAAGTGCAGCTGTTGCAGGTGCTGTCTTTCTGTTGCTGTTGTACGAAGGGAAAGTGAGCTGAAACCACAGAATTTTAGATTGTTTTAAAGCTCTGGGTGAACTTTCTTTACAGGGCCCATTTCTGAGCAGTGCCAACCACGCTCAGTCCCTTTGGAAGTTGAAATCTTAATTAAGACAGCTAAGGATGCTGAAGTCTTTTCAGTACTTTTTCTCCCTGCAGACAGCAGAAGGCACAATGTCGTCTCACAGACTAATTCATGTTCTTGCCCACTTTCCAGCACGCTCACACATTGTGCAGTATTGGCGTATACCATTTATGCAGGTACCAAAAAAGCCCAAGAAATAAAGTGTAATGTCCAAGCTACATCTTACCTAATGGCAGTTTACAGTCCCACTCAGATGTTTGCCTTTTTCTCACAGAAACTAGGCAAAATATGAGAAGGGTTCTTGGTAAAATGAGGTCAGACACAGTACTGAGGATCTCAGAGCTGGAGATGTCAAACTGTCATCACGTCACCTTTTAATTCCCCTTTATCCTGTTCCCCTGCCTCAGCTGCTCCCATCTTACCTCCCACCTGAAGCTGATGCCTCTATTTAGACTTTGTCCATGCAAACAGCTGCTTCTGTGTTCAGTCCAATGGAGGTGGCTGGGGACCATTCCCAGAGGACCAGCAAGGATACCAACAGCTGGTACCCAGGAGGTATAGGCAGGGATAATTCTCAACTTTTCAATGTCTGGTTTTCCGGGTTGATTATTGGCTTCACTTGAAATGCAAAAGTAACGATCTTAAAAGTTGTTAGCACAAACAGCTGATAGATCATTGTGGACAGGACAAGGTTGCTCTTTTTTAAGGTAGGATTTCTGTGGAGAAGCCACAGGTTCAGGTCTCCCAAATTCCCAAGCAGTACTTTAGCCCTTGAGTCATCCTTTCACTCCATTCTTCTGTCAGCACATCATGGTTTTCCAGCCTATAATGGCTCCTTCCATATTTTGCTGCTTCAGCCTCTGTAAACTGTAGTTAGTAGGGCTTGATTATTACTGCATAGTGATGCTAACAGGATCGTTTATTAGGAATTGTAAAGCATTGCACCAGAGTTTAAGATCTCCTTAGCAACCACTGTCTATAGTATGTGTTAAGAAGTCCAACCAAGCCAAACAAGTAATTTTACATCATAAGGTCACATCAGAAAACTTTTCTCCTGTTCCAGAATAGATGAACGGTTTTAGCAGATAACTATGGTGATTTGCAAACTGTTTCAATAAACAAAATCAAATTGTTAAATCATACTGCCCCTTTTGGTAATTTGTTTGGTAATTTGGTAATTTGTTTGGATCACTAAAGGATCCAACGACATTAGGAGGAAGAGTTTTAATGGCTGGACTGTAGGACCAAGAGCCAGAACTCTGGAGACCTTTTGGATATGTGCCATTTGTCTAACACATAATCTGTTCAATAGTTGAGTGAACAGTCTTAACTCTGCCTTCATCAACATATTTGTTGACGTTTTTGATCAGAGAGGGCCAGTTAGTATTTGTGAATTCATAGAATCATAGAATGGTTAGAGTTGGAAGGGACCTTAAAGATCATTGAGTTCCAACCCCCCTGCCATGGGCAGGGACACCTCCCACTAGACCAGGTTATTCAAAGCACCATCCAACCTGGCCTTGAACACCTCCAGGGATGGGGCATTCAGAACTTCTCTGGGCAATCTGTTCCAGTGTTTCACCACCCTCACAGCAAAGAATTTCTTCCTGATATCTAATCTAAATCTCCCCTCTTTTAGCTTAAAACCATTACCCCTCATCTTATCACTAAGTTGATAGTGATAACTCCCTGATAAAGAGTCCCTCCCCATCTCTCCTGTAGCCCCCTTCAGATACTGGAAGGGTCTATAAGGTCTCCCCAGAGCCTTCTCTTCTCCAGGCTGAACAACCCCAGCTCTCTCTGCCTGTCTTCATAGGAGAGGTGCTTCAGTCCTCTGATCATCTTCATGGCCCTCCTCTGGACTCATTCCAACAGGTCAATTCCTACACAGCTCTAGCAAATGTGTACTATTTACAGGAAAGTCAACACAGACAGTGTGGCTGAAGCTCACATAAGCTTAAAATATAAACTAATGTGCTGTGAGTATCCTGAGTTGAAGTCACCAATACACAGATATGTTTTAATTATGTGTACACAGCAAAAACCTTTTGAGTCTGAGAAATGTTTCTAAACTTAATCCTTCCCATTCCTTCACTTTGTGATCCATAACATCTGTGCAAACTGCAAAATGTTACCAAATCATTTTATGCTTTCTACAAGTTGAAATGAAGACCCAAGTTGCAAACAAGTAATAAATTAAATCCCCTTAAGTGGGCTTGTTCTAAGCTGTTTAAGAGTTGGAGCTACAACAGTGCCTGTTCATTTCACTATTATTTCCACCAAATGTATAGGCTCCCTCCACTGCTGAAAAAGTTCTAAAGATGGCAATGAAGAACAACAGAAAATAAGAAACTAGATTTACAAAAAGGAGTTGGATTTGCAAACCAATATTTTGATCCCATTTTGAAGTGATGAGTTTTGTAAGACTGTTACTTATCATTTAAATTTTATATGCAGCTGCAGTTTTCTAGTCAGAGTCTGTGAGTAAATGTGGATGTTGGCGGCTCCTAGAGATTCATATCCAAGCAAGAATGAATTCCAGCCTTCTCATTATTGCTCAAATGTTCTTCTTTATGGAAAAAATAACTTAAACACAGAAATTCACTAGTGTAAGCAAAGAGGAAAATTTGGAAAGTCTGTGACGAATATCTCCTAGTGTATTCCACTTACCTTAATGAGTCAGCGTGGGATGTGTTGTTTAGAGATTGATCTTCTGTAGGTTATTAAGATTCCTTAGGCAACATGTAATTCAAAAAATGTTGTGTTTCAGGTTTTCACCAAAATAAATGTTTTGATCCAGATATTAAAAAAAAATAATTTTTACAGAACTGAAGCACATAACTTCATTTTGGATGTATTTTTTATACTGTTTTGCTTACTTAACAAATAAATTTTTAAATAGGATGTTTTTTAAATAAAAGAAATATTTAAACTTTTTAAACCTTCAAATTAAATGTTGGCTTCTTTCGAGTTTTCTCCAGTGTGATGGTTTTAACCAGAACAATTTTTCAAATTTGATACTTTTACCAGTTTAACTCTAACTTAATATCTTTTTAATGAATAAAAAATTGGAATAAAAGTATTTATCATGGCAATAGGGAAGTTCAGAGTAAGCTATTACCATGCAGTCTCCCATGCCTTTTTATTTTAACTCACTTATCAAACAAGAATGGACACAGTTGAACAAGAAGTCAGAGAGACGGTGCATGCGTTTGCTAGATAGCCAATGGGAAAAATGTTTTTGTGTAAGTAAATAATGTTCCAGTCCCTGGATATTTTCTTACTATTTTTAAAAAGAAGTCAGAAAACCCTATTTTTACACCGATATACTTAAAAGAGATTTGTATTTAAAGTTGGAGATACATCAGATATTTTCAAAACATTGTTAATTAAATAAATCAGATAAACAAATAAATATGTTAATTAAATAAATCAGAGGAGAATCAGAATGAAAAAAAAGAAAACAACATAAAAATAATTGATAAACAACCAGTCTCAGGCTACAAGGTCCCAGCAGGTAATCACATAAAAAGGTAATTATTTATGGATGCACGCCTGAGAAAAATACAGCAGTCACCAAGCACTACTGAGAAGTAATGTTCACAGAGACTCATGCCCTGGACACCTGTCATGGGGTGCAAAAGACATCAGTTTTCCAAAAACAGTGGAAAGCTGAAGGGGGTTTAGTGTGTCCCAGGTTCAGCAGCCCTTCCCATACACCCATTCTGCTTTAACCCCAGCTCTTGGCATGGTCCTCACCACGGCTGGCAGAAGAAGGAGCTCCCACTACAACAAAAAAACTCGTTCAAAGTTTGTCTTTGCATGCATTGGCACTGAAAGGGCAGTTCAGAGATGTTGATAAACTTGGTATTGTTACGGACGTAGTTAATCACACAAAGGAACTTTAATTGCCAAGGACCTGTTCTTGAGAGCTTTAATTAGTGGTCACAGGAAGACAAGAGTTATGGCATATGGCTTATATGACTTCACAATGAGGATGAAATATTTCACATGCCTTGAAAGTTACTACACCCGACCTTTGGGGAAGCAAAAAAAAAGAAAAAAAAAAAATCCTGGGGCTTTCTTCCAAAATGTAACATCACACACATAATATATGGCCAACAAAACACTCAAGCACCACTCAGTCACTCAGTCGAGCCTCAGAATGCATCTCTGAATTCTCTCAGTAACCTCTGTACTGCTATTTACTAACTGTTTCTGAATTTGAAACTTTGCCTAAATTGCAAGGAACAACAAGGAGCAGGTATGTCTATCTGTTTTTAATGTCTCGCCTTCATTAAAATTATTTTGTATGCTTTCTATATATAAAAAAATCTTTTGTGTTCTCAGTTCTGATTCATGCAGTCTTGTAAGGGTTTCTCTTCCCTTTTCACCATGAAACTCAGCCTGAAGGTCAGAATAAGTTCTCTTTGTGTGTAAGAACATGATACATTCTGTGGAATTTCTTTCTAGCAGAACATGCTTAGCTGTTTGCAGAATTTTCTCTTTCAAAGTAACCTTTATTTTTAAGATTGTACCCAGACCTCAAGATACGTTTATTTAGTGTTTCCAGAACATGTGATCCTAACTGGGTAATATGTATTAATAGTAATAATGTTGATAGAATCACTGTACATGGAAATTAATCAGAAATGAGTACAAAGTAGGAAAAATATGTCATTATTTTTATAAAAGATGACCAGAATGTGTTAAGTACATAAATTGAAACCCGTTCATGTGACTAATTGTCCATTAGCATTAAATACTTAAAAATACTTACAGAAGAAAATTGCCTTTGAAGAAGAAATGAAATTAAGCAACTGAAAATTAATTGCATTTTTTGCCAGGAAGACATCTGGAGCTCTAAGTGTATAAAAGGTTTGTGGCTTGTGGTAGCGTTTGGACACTGGCTAGTAGATTCTGAAGAAATTTTCCTGATGACAAACTCTACAGAAACTTCATGTACTATTGCTAGCTGAACAAGAAGTCAGATTTAGCTGTGGCTGAAATCTAAGTTGCAATGGGAATCAAATTTTCCTGATGTTTTTAGTTTAGCCCATAATGAATTAATTCCGTGGCTCCAGCCCAGAGATTGCATACAAAGTGTGCAAAGTGACCAGCATAAACTGATAGCAAGAATCAGCAGAAAATGGGCAAGCAAGGAAAATAAGCAGTTGTTTTTCCTCTATATTTAGGAAAAGTAATAATTCAGTTTATAAAAGGAAATTTTTAGCCATTATTTTTCTTCATTACTTTTGACATGTAATGTTACAGATTTTCTTCCATTACTCTCACACCTTAGCCAGCCTCATGCTATAAAACATTAGATCCCTGTTGTGTCACAAATACCCTCTTGCTGTCTCACATATTGCCTCTTTGGTGCTAATCAGCCATTTATTCGCTCTGTATATCTTCTCTGCAGTTTTAGATCCTCTCAAGTTAGTTATCTTAGTTTCCACAAGACTGTCAGCGAACTAGCTAACATTCAGACTGTTGTGAGGGAAGATGTTCAAAGCCAGAGCTGCATTAACTGGAGTTGTAGCCCAGTTCCCTGACAAGACTGCCAGTTTGAGTGAGTTTATGAACTCAGATAGAACTTTGCTGCTCACTTAATTCTGCAATGATGAAAAATGTTCCATGCATTAAGTACCAAATTCTGTGATGTGGAATATTAGTACTTAACTAATTCCTAGAGGCATAACAGAGATAACTATTGCAAGCTGCTCAGATATAGACACACTAAAGGCTGTATGTGTATGTAAAAGAGATGAATCATGGTCCTAAATGCTCTCTTCAGAAAGTTCATCCTTAGCTACCTCCTTGGTATAAAAATGTAGAAAGTGAGAGAGAAGAGTTATATAGCTGTAGCAGAAAGTTAACATTCAGGATGATTGATTGCAATATATTGATTTTTTGAAATGAATTCCTTCTTATGATTGTCATGCTCCACTTGGATATGAAATGTTGAAATGTTAGATGTCACCACACAGTAATGTCTTGCCTACCGTAATGATTTTGAGACTGAATCCCTGCTCAACCATAGGCACTATGGTTGAGCATAAAAACACCAGAACAATAAAGCCACTGCAGGAAGCAACTCTGTCAACCCAGTGGATTTTCACGGGAAGACAACATTTTACCCGTGATCTTATTCCTGCCCAATCTCTCATGGAGTTACTAGAGAGAAATAAAGGTGTTGCCAGTGCTATAAAAGCATAAATGCTTCGGAGGGTAGGTGTCCCTCTCTCCACCTGAACTCACATGAAATTTTTGAACTGGAGAAGAGTGCTGTGCACTTGGAACTGCAGAGATCTTCCCTCCAGGCAAGATTTTGAGTGTAGGATTTTGGAAGAGTCAGTGTTTTATTATTACAACTGCTGACATTTGATGGTGATAAGCTGTCTAATCTAACAGTAATTTTGAACCCAAAGTTCAGGATGGGAGGAACTGAGAGGGAACAAAAGAATGCAAAGTTAAGCAAACAAGTGATGCACACAGAGAGTGAGTAGCATTCCCAGTTCTGGGAAACAGGCATCATCCTGCTAAAGTTATAAATAGCATGGAAAATAAAAGAAAGGGCAGAGAAGGCTGCAAAGTTAGCTGTATGTTGGTAGCGTGACTCCCGCTACTCTCAGGGAGCTGGAATTTGGCTATATCTATTTCTGTCAGCAGTCTGGAGGAGACATACAGAACTACTTACACTAAATTGGCACTTTCCTTCCTCTCTGCCACTTTAAACAATGGCAGCAGAGAGAGGAAGTTTCACAGAATGTGGAGGAAGTTAAACCATTGCCAATACTGGGAACTTTTCTCAGCATTGCACATAAGAAGAATGGACTGATCTAGCCTATAATAATCAGTGAGCACGAGTAAAGAATTTCTAGCAGCTAAGTGTTTGTTACACCACTGATGGGAGACAACTTTTGGAATTTTATGCTTCTGTTTTGCAGGCCCTTTCTCTCATTTCAAAGACGTCTGCTGTTCACTTCAGAATTTAAAAAAAAAATGACTGAGACTCCTTTACTGAATGTTCCCTCCTCAAACCAGAGTGGAAACGAGAGCAGCTCAATTACTTGCCCAGACATGGATGACTGGTGGGAAATCGTGTACTATATAGTGCCCAAGTATATAGACATCGTCTGTGTTATCGGAATACTTGGAAACGTATTCGTTCTCTTCACTTACTCACTGCACAAGAGCCCCCTGAAGGTAGCTGAAATCTACCTTATGAACTTAGCCATTGCTGATCTTATCTTCCTCACGTGCCTCCCTTTCTGGGCAGAGAACATCAGGAATCAATTTAACTGGCCATTTGGCAATCTCCTTTGTCGCAGCACCAGCACATCCATCAGACTAAACCTGTACACCAGCATCTACTTGCTAGTGGCAGTCAGCATGGATCGCTACTTGACTTTTGTCCATACCTTGAACCACAGAAGGATACGGAGCAAAACTATGGCCAAAGGGATCTGCTTGCTTGCCTGGCTCTTCAGCATCCTTCTCAGCGTCCCAACTTTTATGTTTCGGACTGTGATACCCTATCCCAAGTGGAATATATCAGCATGCATTTTAGACTTCCCCACTCCATTGTGGGAAACAGCTGAAAAGCTGGTATTCAGCATAGTGGGGTTTGCGTTGCCATCTACAGCAATCATCTTCCTTAGTTTCTCTACCATTCGCTCCCTACAGAAAAATGCAAGAGAATGCAGAGCACTCAGAACAAAAAGCTGCAAGGAGCAGAGAGGCACAAAGGCTACCAGGTTGATTTTCACAGTGGTACTGATGTTTCTTTTGTGCTGGACTCCTTACCATTTTTTTGCATTCCTTGATATATTATACAAGACAAAAGTGGTCGAAGGCTGCTTCTGGGAGGAACTGCTCAACTTTGGTGAGCAGTTTGGTTATACTCTGGCTACCACCAATAGTTGCATTAACCCTGTGATTTATGTCATTGTTGGGAAACACTTCAGGGAAAAGGCTGTAGAAGTTTTTTCACAGTTTATTCCCTGTGGATTTCCTTTGAGCTGGGTATCGTTCAAAGAAAAGTCTTTATATTCCAACATGTTTCCAGTCAGGAGTAGTTTAACCTAATGGTTCTCGATTCCATCTTCATTTTGATATTACAACTTATTTCAAATGGCATTAAAAATGAATATGAATTGCACTGATCTGGCATTCACAGACTAAGCTAATTATTTATTGAAGTAAATCAGATGAGTGCTTATTTGTTCTCAGGTTTGCTTTTCTTTTTCTGTGTTATCTATCCAAATGCGTAACATGTGATAGCAGAATTTTATACCAAATGCTCTAACTTGTCTTATCAATTATCAGTGACTTAAAAAAAAAACTTCTTTGACAAAGTATCATAAGACTGTCTTTTTTACGGAAATCCATAAGCTGGCTGAACATTTTACTGGACTGTGTCTGTAATGACAACTACTATACCACCAGTAGCTGTATGCACAACATTGTAACGTGCTACAGAGCAAACATGAGCTTAATGTTCAGCTGATAGCTGCATTTGAGCAATTATAGAATAGCCTCAGTTATTTTTAACTATTTTTTAAATGGTTTGCACTTTCACAGTAGCATGAGGAAAATCTAAATAATTTTTTGTGCATTTCAAATAGATTCAGTGATAATATATTCAGTGAAATATATTCAGATAAATATTGTACAAGACAATGTAGCACAAAGAAAGTGTACACATGCTGTAAGAAAAGCAAAGTAAACTGGTATCCTCTTCAAAATCTGACTTTTTTTCTACCCAGTAAAATGTTATATAATTACTCATCAAGTACGTAAAGATTTTTACTTTTTATATAGGAAAATATCTGTGATAGCCATTGATACGGTATCATTTTGGAATATCTTTCATCTGAGGCAAATCCTTAGATAGATATTTATATTTTATGAATCAAAATTAATAAACTGCATAACATTCCATTTTACAGCATAGTCTTGTTCTTTCTTATATTTGTGTTTTGTCTCTTTCCCTTTTCCCTTTAGGGAATAGCAAATATGTAGTTCTGTGATTAAAAATCCTTGCTGCTACCAGAATATAAACTCCGGTAGTAGTAGCAGCAGTGATAATAATGACTTAATAATAATACACCGGACAGGAGATACAAAGAAGGAAACCTCTTTTCCACCACAGGTGCTATTGCAGAATAGACTTAAGTCATACAATAAGACAACTGAGATACCTGTTCCCATAATTATAAAAGTATCTGTATCTACTGGCAGTGGAAGAAGACAGGAGATATAGTGCAGCCTGTTCAGCCAGAAAGATATTGAGTGCAGAAAAGGGCATACAAGCACATTATTTCTGTAACAGTTTATTTAGTTAGTTATTAGAAAGCCTGTTTAATTTTATGCTCACTGTAACAGTGCTGCATTTTCTGCAGTTCTTTTTAGTGTGGCCATTTTGAATAAGGAGTTAATCTCTCATTTAATTATAGAAATCTGCCTGTTCAACTTCATTGCAATAAGATTAGTATCCATTTTTAATGATTCCCCCAAAATTTAAGAATCTGAACAGTGGAAGACTTTTGAAGAGTTAAAAGCCTGTCTTCCTGCAATTATGTTTTGAGAATTAAGGGTGGATTAAAGGATCAGGGAGGAAGAATCACTCACAGCTTTTCTCTCCTTCTGTGACAGGATTTTTTTAAATAAATGTCAGGGTTAGACATTAGCAGTAACAACAGCATGTGAAGTCCACTGAGTCATCTGAGATCAAAAACTTAAGTCCAGTCTATTGTAAACTGTTGCACATTGCATTTATTTAATGCATCTCCAGCTGAATCCTTAATTCAAAAAACTTCCAAGCTGTGCTTTATTTTTTCTTTTCAGAAAATAAGCTGAAATCATTTAAAATAGTATATAAACAGAAGTGCCATTTTCCCACTACGCATTGGGACCTTAAAAGGGGAAAATATCCTGTCTGACTAACGCTTGTCCATGTTATGCAATGTACACAAATAAAGGGAAAAACACGTCTGGAGCACTGTGGCATATTTAGGGTATGAGCTAATAGATTGAAAACAAGTCTGAAATCTGAAAGCAACAGAAAGCCCCCCTTTTACTTCAATGAGCAAGTGACAAGGGCTTTCATGAAAGTGCTGCTTCTATTTTATATGTGTACAACTCTCAGGAAAAGCATCTGTAGTTCAAATACAACTTTAAACCACTTTACAGGATCTTGCAAATCAATGGATTTATTCTCCAATATAAATGTACATAAATGAAAGTATTTTTTATCTATGAAGTAAAAATTGATCAACTTCTCTCATTACTGATTGTGTGAGCTGCATTAATACAGAAAAATATGAAAAGCAAATGTAATTTACTCCACAGCAAATGCAAAAATCTATATTTAATCAGAAATAATCCACCGCACAGATACAGGGTGCAGAGTGAGAGACTAACAGCAGCTCAGCGGAAAACGATCCATAGATTAGAAGCTGAACATGACCCAGGAGTGTCATGCTATTTCCGCCTCGAAGCTGTATATGACAGCAGGTAATGAACTTAAATTGTAGCAAGGGAGGCTGAGGATAAGCATTAATAAAAAGCTTCTCCTGGAAAAGCTAGTGGTAGGCTGCCTTGGAAGGAATCCAGCCCACATGAACAGAAGCCTCCGAGACCACTTCAGACAGGCATCGCAGGGATGATGTGAGTGTAGTTTGTTCACAGGATGGGGATTTTTAATGATGTGCATCCCTCCACTGACTCTTTCTCTTGTGGTCAATAAATCAACTTCCTTTGTTTGCACTTTCAGGGCTTTTCACCTATCACCTTTCAATCCATACTGAAATGTCAGCTCTGGCAGCCAGTCAACAAGCACTGCCAGACTCCACTGCCCATGGGCTATTCTTTCAAATTAGCACCCATTTTACTTTCTCTCACGTTATTCCTCACTCACAATAAACGTTGTCAAGTGCTGATCATTAAAACACTTCTGTCCTGCAATAGCAATCTTTTGTAGGCAAGATCCCATCACCCTAAAAGCTTGCAAGTATAATTTATTCTCCTTATCCATCTACATTGACTTAGAATGTTTTACATTTTAATCACAATTTATCTATGACTATCTTTTTGTGTATGTTGGTGTGCTCCCAGCAGAAGGGAAGAAGCAAGAGATAAAAGCTGTGCCAGACTGCAAGATCAGAACCAGACTGGGGACATGAGGCTGCGGCTGGAGGCTGATGGTCAGCAAATATCTGACCAGAGACTGGGAGTTGAGAAACAAAGGAAAAGACTAAGGGGAGAGAAGAAAGCAAACACCCTTGGTACCTTCCAACTGTAACCATTCTATGATTCTACCAGTGTGCCTGTGTCAGCCACTTCCCAGCGCAGGAGTGTGTGGAGGAGCGGGAAAGTTCTGTTGACCAAAAGAAAGCATTGAGAGAGGAGTGGAGACAGGGACTGGCTGTACCAGCAGACACAGCAGAAACCAGTGTGCTTATTTGACAAGGAGCTGGGAAAGAGCTGGGACCTGCAGGGCGGGGAGGCCAGAGCAACGTGTAAAAAAGGGAAGAAGAGGCAGATGCCTCAGGATGGGACTTGGGGTATTTTGTTCTCTTTTTAAAAAAAAAAAAAAAGCCTGTCATAATTAAAAAATTGAGTTTACCAAATCAAGCAGTCAAGGGCCAGGAAATGTTTGACCTAAGACTGTCCCTGGAATCTCAATGTGACCTCCCTCAGTGTATGAGTTATAATACAGTCTTATATGACTAAGCTTTGAATTTCCAAAATTGCAACTTAACCACTTCTGATTTAGCTTTGTGTCACTCTGCCTTATGTGGAAGAGAAACACACTTACATAAACCAAACAGTACCCTCAAGAAACTAAATCATCCATCCTGCATATTAAATAAAAACAACAGTATTGATAATACATCTCTTGCCCTGAATTTTACAGAAAAAAATATTTGAAACAACATGTAATTAAACTGAAAAATTTGCTGTAGTGAGGTTATATAGAAACAAATTAGTCTAATAATTATATATCGTCATAACTGAAAATATTAGAAGAAATTCTAAAATAAGAGCAATTAGGAAGAATAGTCAACAGCACAAATATAGGTAGGAACATCCTGCCTTCCCTTGTAGAACAGCAGGATGCCTGACAAACAGTAGACACCACTCTTGGTCACTGGAAAGGAGGGGCCAAAACAACTTCATCATGAAAGAGTAAGGCAGGGCTTTAGGTCCGTCAGGAGGGCAGGAGGGGGGCAGAATTGGTGATTTAAAAAAATTCTACTCTGTCTGCTCAGGGCACCTAGAGAATAGCTGGGAACACAGATCCCCTGGGCTGGACCATGCAAGAGCAGTGTGGGGTTTTTTCTAAGGGAATCTGAAGCCTGAAAGGAAAACAAGCCCATCTGAAGAGCATGCCAGCTTATCTTAGTTGCTCTGGTGTTTTATCTGTTTTCTCCTTCAAGTTTTCAGTCATTGCTGTTCGTTGCCAAGCCTGTTATTTCACACATGACTGACAGTAAAATTCTGAGGACCTTTCCCAGTCTACTGGGCTAGATGAGGGACTTGCCTCCTCTTTCTCTAGCCCCAAATAACACAGACCCCTTGCAACTAGTACGTTTTTCCCTGAAGAATGGCCAAGGACCCATATAGTCACAGGTGTCATGCCCTACTTTAATTCTTTCCAGAACACACTGAATTGCAAATACCCATCACACTGAGCAAGAGTGAAGTTAGCAAAGTGAGTTAGCAAAGCTCTGCTTGGAAAGAGGAGTGAACGTCTTCTCCTTTCTTACCTTTTTTGTTGCTGTTGCAAAAAATGGACAGTCTTGCTGGATGAGTTCACTCAGGAGCTGCTGACAAAGAACCAGGATTTAACCCATTCTGGAGTTTCGCCTTGGTTATTAAGCATGACTTGAACAGATCCAGGTGTCTCTCAGGGTCAGTCCATCATATGCATCATACTACCTTGTGTAAATGGTAAGAGGAGAAAAGCCTGCTTTAGTACTCTGTTCCTCAGTTGTGGGCAAGAGAACCTTGTCCACACAACCTATTTTGGCCGTGCTGTTGCCACGAATACAATAACTCTCGTGTGCCATCAAGCAGTGGACATGGGGGGTTATTGAATGACATAACACAATAAAAAATGAACATTGAGTTCAAAACTTCCTACTTTTAAATCTTATGTGTGGCTTGTTGCAGTGCATTCTACAGGAAAACACCTTAGGAAGCAATTGCTCAAGAAAACCCTCTTCTGCCATCATAATCTTCTGCCCTGCAGGTTTGTTCCAGCAAAATCTTCCCTGTCTGCTAGTGATATTTTCTTTCAGGAGCTCAGGTGTATTCTCCATCATCACTCTCATCTATAGCTGGGAGAGATGTTCTCCTCTGGGTAGCAATTCACACACAGAGAAGTTCACATTTAGTTTCATGCACTGCTATTTATCTGTCTCAGTTCCTGCACAGCAAATCCCCAGCCACAGAACAAGAATGAAACCAGCCACCACCATTTCCCACAGGAAGAGATGGAATAAGTCTCACTTCCATCACACAAGACTAACTCAACAGATAAACTGCAAAGTCCAAATCCCGAAAAAACTTTTCAAATTGTCCCGGTATCTTTCTGGTGTATGAACAAATGTACAGGAGGATAAGTAGAAACATTTAATCTGCAGCCTCAAGCACTTCTTATCTGAATGGCAGAAATGTCATAACAAGTTAGAGGCCAAAATCCCAACCCATGTAAATTGAAATTAGTGGATCTATGCCAATTTGTACCAGCCAAAGGGCTAGTCCTGAACAGATAGTGACTTTGAGCGCCTATCGTTACACCATTTTGAAGTTACCATAATTTTTTTCCAAATCAAAGTAATTACATCAGTGTAAAGCCAGATTAATATGCAAGACTTTGTGTCTAATTTTTTTTCTGCTATGATTTTTAGCTATGAAGCATTTTGATAAAAATCTCTTTCACATGATAAAACTGGCAGCGAGCACTGTAGAAATTACTGGGGGTGGTGGGGACCTGCTCTTTTGCAGGACAAATATTGAAGAGACAGAACCTGAGATCAGCCTCTTCCGATGAAGTGAGACAATCAGTAAGCTGTTTTGAAATAGATAGGTAAATTGCAAAAGAATGACAAGACTTGATACTAAATTTGATAAATAGAAAAGGCATTTCCAAAAAAGGAGACAAACAAGAAAATTTAAAGATCAGGCTGTCTATTCTGCAAAACTTTAGGCAGTCTCTCAAGAATCACAAGAAGCACTGAGCTTCTGAGTGAGGTCTCTTGCCAACATTGCTTAACTCTTATTTGCTGGTTGCGTGCCAGCCTCCCGGTGTGGATGCCAGTAATTTATAATGCAAATCACACACAACAAGAACATAAAATCTCTCTGACGTGGTAAGTGGTAGTCAGACAATGGGTGACTATACACCTGATGGGAATTAACGCCCTGCAAATGTCCTTATGTTTCAGCCATTATTGCAGAAAAATAGTTATTACTGGAATAGCCAAAATAATTTGTGAGAAGATGTTATGATGTTTAGCATAGTTTTGTCTCCTTCTGTCTTGCCTCAGACATTGGGGTGTGAAGGGCTGCAGAGTACCACTGGGTTGGCTAAATACGGAGTTCTGCAACTGTAAGAAAACTGCTTTGTGTACTGTCATCAAATACATATCCAGGCAAACTTTCTTCTTCCCAGGGTATGGGACAAAAAGGACCACTCTATTTTGTTTGGCAAATACTTCAGAGCTGTTAAATAATAACCCAGCACTATCAGGCTGCTATGGAAAAGGTTATCATTGCCCAATTAACAGAAGAGGGAATTAATGGTGGCAGAAGATTAATGCAGCAAGCTGAATTTCGGGTATATGGGAACATATGTAGAGTGCCATTTGTTGATGGTACCAAAACCCCTACAGCCAGCCCTGGAGAACTCTTCATGGCTTGATAATGAAGGAGAGGGAGAAGTAAATTCAAGCTAATGGGAAAATACTTACCAGAAGCAAGTTTCAGAAAATAAAAAGACTTTCTTTTATCAAAGGACTGTTATGTGTGCTTACTATGGAAGCTCTTACACATCCTGAACTTCAAGGCAATTCTTTGCTATTGTCACTGCAGATCAAGAATAACATTCAGGTGCCCACTGATGCATTTAAGACACGCACTTTTCCTTCCACACATGTCCTTGTTCACACCAAAACTTAGTAACTTTTCTTAGGCCTACCAAATACATGCACTTTAGTAGCCCCTGGGGAGAGGATAGTGGTCTAACTAGCAATTGTAGAACCAGCACGTCAACTCCCCAAAACCACAGAGCACCAGTTCTGGTCCCAGCTATACCTACTCAGCCCTTTTGCCTTCTGCAGCAGCTGCTTTTGCACCACTCGGTTGACCATGAGGGCTTTCAACAGTAAAAAGTTTTTTACTTTGACTAAAAAGTCAAAAGTTTTCAAATTTTTCAACAGTAAGATTGTGGTAAAAGGTGTTCCAATGACTAAGGCACAAATGTGGAGTTTTTTGAGAGACGGTTTCAGTTCTGACATCTGCTACAGCCTTTCTTTTTATTTTTAATCTTGGAGAAATCCTTAATTTCCATAATTATTTCTAAAATAGCCTTGCTAAACTGGACATCTGATTGCTCTGTTTTCCAGAGGTCCTCTCAGGTGCCAATAATTGACCTTACCTGCTGAAGGTGTGCTGCATTCATGCTGCTTCGAAACCCCATGTTCCCTAAGGCTCAGTGGTGGCAGAAGGACTCCAAGGAGCCCGACAGAAACAGCCGCAGGCAGAAAAGGGAGCCAAGCCCTCACATTGGGAGCAGATGGGGTAGCTTGATAGCTGGGGATCTAATTCAGCCTTGCAGACTGTATGCTACACACAGCCTGCGGTTGCCCCTAAAGGTACCAACCAACAGTCAGTCCAGAGGCCTGACACCTAGGCCAAATAGTACAGCCAAAAAGGTACTTCTGTTTGAGGCTTCTGTGATCAGCACTATTCATAGCCGGGTCACTGCCACCAATATATTTCAGGTCACCATCAATACAATAAGGCTTACAAATTGTCAGGTGTCTTGTGACACCTAAAAATAAAATAGGCATATGATATTCAGATATTATAATAACAGATGTTATTAAGTACTTCATCTAGACTATAAAAGCCAAAACTTCACCTACTATCTACAGGTATATAGCACTTACTTTAACTGCGTAGCTCTTGCCCGGAGCTTCCCCAAAATACATGTCTTATTGGTTGTTGCATCCTCAGATGTTTTCCTCTGCATTTAAAATGCTTTGCTAGATGCACAGCATTTAAAGGTTTCTATCTACTTGCAAAATATTAGCCAAATAAAAGAAGCATTCACATGTTTTACTGTGAAAATAACCATGTACTTGGAATAGCGGGACAAATAACTAACTATTTTAGAATTAAAGTTATATCTCATCTTTCATGCTATGGCAAAAATCAAGTATCCTTCAAGTACGCTGCACGTTATCTTGAATAATAAACAGCACATGATGTCCCTGAGAAACTACACAAAAGTCCCACTGATTGATCTCTTTCAAAGGGGTAGTCTGCAGAATAAGCATGTAAACCAAGGGCACGTTTTCAGTAGAGTAAAATTAGATGTGTGATATTAGACCTGCATTGTTCTTCCTGCTCTGCTTCACTTCCAGGCATTCACACAACTCATCCTGTTTATTCAGATGAGCTGTGAAGGGTTTGGAAGAGTTATTCTGGGATGCTGTCCCAGACTTTTGGGATACTGATGTGAAACACAACTCACTTCACACATTGGATTTTTTGTCTGCTCTTTTTTCAAATTCTGACCGCTGAGACTAAAATAAATGGAGCTATCCTGTGCCCTGATTTTCATGAAATGTTTCCTTTTCCAGTTCAATATATTAATTTCTGATGCATTGGACAATACTGTATCCAGTCATGTTGTGTTAGATGTATCTGAAGTCCCTGGTTGCTGGTGGAGACAGCCTGCAGCAGCAGATAATGGCAGATGACGCCCTTCGGCGGGGCTCCTCAGTCCAGCCCCACAGCCTCTCTCCTACCCCATCATCAGGAGCACCATGCACAGCAGTTGCTGGCCTAGAGCAGGAGAGACCCTTCAACTCTGCAATAAGGTGCCAGTCTAGTGGCAGAGAACTGGGAGACAGGAGAAATCTGATGCACTAGTCAAGCCATCTTCCTCTTAGGAAACGCCAGCAGTATCTTCCTAGATGCCCAAAATGTCTTCTTTTTGTCACACAAGCCAATTAGGAAATACCTTTGTTTGCCCAAGGTTACTACTATATGAAGTGACATTTTCTGTACATCTTTCAGGAGCAAACAAGACAGGAAAATGCATTCAGTTCCCTGAACCCAGTCCCTATGGTGTTAGAAGAAAGACTGAACAGCTCTGATGCTATTAGTCCCACTTAGAGTAAAGTTAATAACACTTACTGAGCATTAGTAATAAACTCATTCCGTAACACTATGTTACAGAAAAAATACAATCTATTTTGATAAATGTGAGTGTATGTTATTAGAAGCTGTCAGCAAAAAAATAATTCCTCTTAGAGCAATAGAAATATGAGAATGTCTTAGTCACTCTAACTGAAAGCAGTTTTGTACTCACAAAAAAATTCTGGTGTGACAATTTTAGAATATAGACACATGGTTTCACGGAGTCATCATTTCTTACTGTCTTCTGCTATAAGTTATTACTGAGTTACATGCTATACCTTAATAATGCACACTATAAAGACTCAAAAAATCGCTTTGCTTTTCCTAGACATTATCTTATTTGTACAATTTTAAATATTATTAACTTGAAAGGTTATTTCTGAGAGGTACTCTTTATTATTCAGCTTATCCAAGTTCACTTCTATACTTCCTTAGATGATAAAAAAAGCTACGGCATGAGAAAAACTTCTCAGGCACAGCAAGGAATTTAGACAACCAGCTACATCCAAAAATAAAGCAGCAGTAAAGATACAGAATATATTAATGAAGTTCTCTATCATATGCTGCTACCACACATGTGACCCAAAAGTTGTGTATCTTATAAGTAAAGCACATAGAAAGGTCCCATTTAGTAATGGCAACAAAGGTGAAGGACAGCAAAACAGCTCAATGTTTGGGAAACAACGTGTGTGTCAAGGAAGGGAAGGTGAAATGAGTCATAGCTTGTCTGCAAGACCAAGTGGTGGTGGTAGGCAGATCACTCCTGTCTATATGGGCTGCTCCATCTGACATAGGGTCAACAGCTGTGTCGTGTTGGTGAAAGCAGCTAAAGTAAAGAGCAGGAGTCCGAAAACTGAAGGACCTGCCCTCTCACGTTGGCCTAGGCACTCAGAGAGACAGCAGGAAAAAGACTGTGTGGCCATAATTGTATACAGTCATGTGTTCAGAAATTATCCTCACATTCCAAACCCACCCAGTAAGGGAGCTAAATGAAGGCAGGGCAGAAAATGGACGTTGTTGCATTCGCTTGCTTTCTGCCATCTGACTTTTCAATGTTATTTGCATCATTTTGCTATCAATAGTTTATTTTTATATATATATATATACACACTTATGGAAATAAGACTACAATACCTTTAAGTGTTTAATAATCCATTTCTTCTTCTAAAGGAAAATGGGGAGAAGCTGCAGTGCTCTGCAAGACAAATATTTTCTAATTCATGAGGTCTGAAAAACATCAAATTACCATTTGCAGTATTCTAGGGCATTAACTTTTCCTCCCTCCACACATACATTACGATAAATACGCTAAATTTCTCTTCCAGAAAATTTGTTTGCAGTAACTTCTAACATAACTGACTGCAATTACTGTCTGATACTGAGTTATAGCAAGATTGATGGGTTTGATGACAGTTGGTGAACTGTTTCTAGACAGGCATTTTATTTAAAAAATGCAGCCATTTTTTTTTCTCACCAAAAATCTACAGAATGAACATGCTTTATGTGTTTTAAATGCTTATTATTTGAAATTTTTCAGCTGAGAGTATATATTGCAGCATACTAAAGGATGGTTAACCCTTCAGTCTTGCTGCTGCAGTGTCCACTGCTGATTTTCAGTGTGGACAACTATCCAAGGAGCCTACTTCCATTTATCCTCCATCACCCAGGAAAATTTCAGACCTGTTAAGAGCAGCCTCATGCACTATTTTGACAGGAGCACCCTCCAACAGGAGTAAAGAGGTCTCTTCTTTCAAACCAGCCTCCGAACAAAGTTTTGCTGCCAGAAATGCTGGGGAGTGAGGGGAGGAATACAGTAAAGGAAAGGTGTCTCCTCTGCTTCACTGAAGACCAGGCTTTGCTGGATTAGTAGCAGCCCCTGACACTGCTCTGCCTCTGTGATTCAGCCGGACCTGGCCAAGTTTCTTCTGCTCGGTCTCACTGAGGGAACTGCTCTATCCCCACTGAGTCTACAGACATGGAAAGGAATTCAGCGTTTGAGTATGTTTTTGCAGCAGCACTTACCAAGCTGGAGGAGACCTTCCCAACAGCCTAGTGAAAAAAGTGGCAAGCTGCACATTCGCTGCTGTGTTGTATCCCAAAGCACCGGCAGTGCAGTTTAACCAGCTGCTGCTATCCTGAGCTATTAAAATATTGACATTGATTAGGGGCTTTTGTTGAAATGCGTCTCTCTTCAGTCTCAAGAAATGGCCATGTCTCATATTCTGCTTGCTGCTGCGTGCAGCTTATGGTGCTGTTTGCCACGTGTGTCTCAGAAAGACTAATGATGTTTACAGTGCTTCACAGAAATTTGGACAAAATATTTTCATTACAATCACATTTAGAATTCAGACCACCCTGTGAGATGGCCTTCTCTGGGCAGAAAAAGAAATATTTGCCACCGAAAATGATTGGTAAAGCAATATAGAGCTTAATGAATGGCTAATTGCTCCATACTTTTTTAAATTGCAGCGGTAATTTACACAGTTGCTATTTATAATATATATATATAACGGAATTTCAAAATATGTCACATTGGTTCTCTTGTGATGGAGCCTAGACCATTGCTGCAGAACTCTGTGCAAGGAGAATTGATTCATATCAGTTTTTGACCTATGTGAACTGACAAGCTAGAGACATACTGTGTGCGTGCTCTTACTGGGCAGGCTGTCAGAGCTCCATCCTGCCTCTCCTTCCTGCCCAGTCCTCCTAAACATTAGCACTGCCCAGTGTAGCATATGGTCACTGAATTAAAGGGTGCAGCAATACTGACAGAGCCTCCTTGTCCAATCCCAATTCTTTTGCACACCTTCATATAAATCACAATACACACAGGCTGTCACAGCACTCACTCTGCCAGCTTAGATTAGATGCCACTAGTATAACACGCGACAATGCCATAGGGCAAGCCAGGTCCCCAGCAACGTACCCACTAATGAAACCATCACCAGAACTGCTTGTCTCAGCAGCGAAACTACCAACAGATTATATACGGAAAATACCATTAGAGTTAATGCACCTGAAAGAAAAATGAAGGGAAATTGCACTTAAGCAGCAAAATGGAGGGACAAGAAATGGGATTCTGTGATGGCCAGATGAAGCTGAAACTCCCTGACCCATTCTAAGCATTAAATTTCTTCGCTCTCCTTCATGGGGAGTATTAGGGGAAAACACTGAAGCATCAGACAGCTCCCAACATGGCCTGCTTTGTGAGACGGTCCTTGTCAGAGAGGTCAACAGACCAGCCTGCTCACTCATCTCTCATTTGGTTTGAAGGAGAACTGAAGGGCAAGGCAAAGAAATTTTCCTAAAAGGTAAGAGTTAAAGTACAGAGGCAATTGTTGGGAAGGGTATAAGCATATCAGGGAAGTACAGCATTCCTCCTTTTCTTAAAGAGTAGACGAAAGCTCTTTCTCCTCCTTTTCTTGGTTCTTGCAATTCCTTTCCAGTTACGATCTATTTTGGTTGCTTTAATTGTTCTGGAAGATTTGACATAGTAGCCAGGCAGTAAACACCTGCACTCCACCTCTGTCCTCTGAAAAAACATCTATATTGCCCTCTTTAACTCTCTTTCTGCTTCCTGAGAAACTTCTGACATTATTACTTAGGCCCACAAATGCAGAGAAGAGTTCTGTTAAAGCACAGAAATTAAAATTCAAGGCAGAAGCTTGTGATTCAAAGCAAGGTGTGCTATTTCACAGGTACTCACTTACCTCCTCTAGCCCTTTCAAAGGCACGATAGCACTTTAACCTATCATGCACTGTCCAGTAAACAACTTAAGATTTGTGGATGTCAGGAGATCCTCAGTATGCCTATTTCTTTCCATGAATGCAACAGTCAGTGTGATACTTCTATGTGCCAATAAGGTATTGTGCCACACTGTGCTGAAATTCAAACAACTGGTTCAAGATGTCTTGAATGAATTCCAAGTAGGATATTATTGCCTTCCCCAGGGGGAAATGACGATGTTGTCAGTTCCACAGAAAAGGAGGAATACATATCATTCATCAGCAACATTTAAGCTGCTTCAGGGACAACATCAGTGTACCACAAATAAGACACAGTGGAAAGCCTGTCTTTTATATATGTCCATCCCTGGCCTCAAGAGATGGGACAGATGGAAGTAGAAAGACTTAGTGCATGAGCGTACATGAGAGAGGAGCTCAGGGACTGAGAACCACTAAGAATTTATGGTAGTTCACATTGCAACAGGAAAGGATTAACTTCCTTCCTGCAGAAACACATTCAGAAATGCTGTCGCCAAGAGAGAGAGGTAAGAAGGTCTGTCAACAGCTGAAAAAGCTCCTAAGGATACTTATACAGAGTTTGTGGTAATCTAAACTGTTTTGCATTACTTTTGCTAATTGCATATTTTGTATGAGGCAAATACTTCAAATTGTTTAGTTTAAATATTTCCTCCCTGTTCACAGATAAAAGATGAAGAAAGAATGCTGCCAAATGCAATGTTAGTATTCTTCTGAGATCTCAGCATCTTGCTTTATAATCATTCTGTAACCATAGGCAGATTGCTTACAAGCAGTGTGCACCTAGGGCTAACGTTCACATTACAGAGTAAGATAAGAATTTCTGTCGGAAGAGACCTCCTGAGATCATCTAGCTCAATGACCCAGCTCAGAGTCAGCTACAGCAAGTTGCCTAGAACCATGTCCAATCAGGATTTTAGTGTCTCCAGAGATAGAGACTCCACAACCCCTCTGGGCAACCTGTGCTAGTGCTTGGCCATCCTCACAGTAAAAAAAAAAAAGTTTTCTTACATTCAGATGGAATTTCATGTGTTTTACTTGGCATCCATTGCCTCTTGTCCTGTCACTGGGCACCACTAAGAGTCTGGCTCTCTCATCTTCATTAGCTTCTGTTAGGTACCTACACACATAGGTAAGATCCTCCCTGAGCCTTCCCTCTCAAGGTTGAACAGTCCCAGCCCTCTCGGCCCCTCCTCTTAGGAGAGATCCACCAGTCGCTTAGTCATCTTACCAAACCTGTGCTGAACTCGCTCTAGTAAGTCCATACTTTCTTGTAGTGGGGAATCCAGAACTGGATGTAGCACTCCATGGGTGTTGCCAGTGCCGAGAAAGAAGAAAGAATCACTTCCCTCAATCTAAGAATTAAAACAATCCTTATACATGCCCTGGACCACAAATAGAGAAGAAAAAGTAAAAAAATTAACCGTAGGTGGACAAATACGGCATTGCAACAGGGGGTTGGGGAGCCAGTGGTCCATAGAGATTTTAGTTATCATTCAAGAAACAACAACTTCAAGGCTTAGAAAGGAACACTGCTGAACTAGAGTTCAGTTTTTTTGTGACGGCGCTCTCCTGGAACATAGAGAACTGTGTTTAGGTCTTTGCTCTATCTCAGGTGAAGTGGAAGACGTGAACATGTGCCGTGTCTAGCCCAAGAGCAAGCAGGTATAAAGCCCTTTCCTTGTGCTCTTCCACCCTGCTTTCTCTGGTTTATTCTGGTGAGGTACGCTGTGTGGTCTCAACACATGCTACACTGCGCGGCTTAAGTAGGGCACCCCTGGCCTATGGCTCCCAGGAGAAATTAGGATCAAGATATCCACCCAGAAGTTTGGCTCTGCCAAGGGTTGTGAGATTCTGCCAGTTCACTGACAGAGTTGCAGGTGTCCATGGGATTTTTACTAGCAGAGATTCAAGGACCTGTACAATTCAATAGCAAAGCAACATCAATGACAGTGGTCCATATACATCGATCTCATGAACCTAAATGCCAGATTATCCCTGTTGTTAATCTGTTCTCAAGCCAATACTGTTGCTTTAATCTTGTTTGTCTTTTTCTCTCACAGTAAACAATGCATAGCCCATCTAAGAAAACTGGACCAGATCCTCAGGTGATGGCAAACAGCTTTGCTCAAGGCACTAAACTGAAATGTGTTTTGCACCATTGCAGGAGTTTTTGCTCAGTTATAGGAAGACCTTTGTGATAAATGTCTTCCATTTTTAAAGTTCTCTTGGCAGAAGCACAGATTCCCCAAACAGCAGTTCAATATCATAAAAACACTTATTACAAAGCAATGTTCTCCATTAACTGCCTTCTCCAAGGGACAGTCTCCTACAGACTCATCTCAAACTACAGGCACTGCAAGATATGAACATGGAGGACTACAAGGCTACAGAGTCAGTCTCCACCACCATGGATCCTTTATCTGCATGGGGCTAATCTGGATTTACACTTCTGTGAGGGTGCAGAGAATTAATCATATATCTTGGATATTAGTGGAAGAATTCTTGCTGTCTTGTCCTTTTGTACACTATGTTTTTAATACATATTACCTTTGTTACTTAGTTACTCTCAGACCTTCCAGTGCCATTTTAAAAAAATACATTTATTGCCTTGCCCATGCAGTCTCTACTCAAAATGAAGCAATGAAGGAAGCAGTGCTTCGCAACACAGGGCTGGATGCTGGCTGTTCCAAACACCATGCAGAACTCACTGACCTGCTCATCACTCCCAAGACCTTAGCTACCATATCTCCTATGTAAGAACAGTCTCATGGCAGAGCTGACTCTGTTCTGTCTGAAGCTGTCCCAGAGCTATTCCAAAGTGAGTCTGATGAGGAAAGTCCACTTACGCCTTCACAATTGCCAGTGTTTACATGAATAGTTACATCAACTATGGAGTATGAGCTCTAGAATTAAACAACATATGTTAGTGACCACACAACACTAACAACTGCCTTCCCTTTCCATTTCCACTGTATGTTGTCATCAAACCCTCCAAATAGAGACAGATATGCAAATACATGCAAATTATTCAAAATTAATAAAATATGAAATATGAATTTTCTTGGTGTGAAACTGCTCTCAACAAGCATTTTCACTTGGTCTGTGAGATGGAGAATAGTGGTAGCTATTTCACTGACTGGCCTTTATGTGGATCAAGTGTGCTCAGGAAATTTCAAGTGTGCTCTGGCTATTTTTCACATCCATGTAGAATCATAGAATCGTCT
>VXAK01003937.1:367883-394681 GCA_013399435.1 Arenaria interpres | reverse complement strand
ATAGTCTATTTCTCCCGTCTTCACAAATGAAATGGTTTGTAAGTTCTGCTGTTAACCAACTTTGTCTATATCTAGCTGGTTTGGTGAGATATTAAGAAGGGTTTCAACAATGGACCTGTTCACACAACTAGTTTCCTTCCATTTGCTGTAGTCATTAACAAGAACTTTAAATGTCTAAATAATGCCTGCCCCAAAGTCTAGTTTTCATACTGCGATTACTTCCCTTTATATTCACCCATTAAAAGCCCCCTCATGCTACCCCATGCAATGCATTACACTCACTCTTTAAAGAGCGTTTGTAACTGCTTTTTCAGCCGATGTTCTCTTGTAGCTCAGCTGAAAAGTCATTGAATGAAGAAGGCAATGGATAGTAGAACCTCTGCCTACTAAGAAAATATAGAAACTTTTTTTTCTCATGAAAGTTGTTACCAGCTTTGTCTGGAGGTGCAACAATAGAAGTAATTTGTGCAACACTGTGAATGAAAATGTGACTCTTTAAAGCGTTTGTTTCTGTGCTCAAATCTTCCAGTGATGCGCTGTTGTACTGCAATCACAGCGCATAACATGCACTTTCAAAGCCTCGGAAGAAATTGATTGTAAATATAGAAGATCTGGTGAAGCTGTTCCTAGCAGATGTCAGGATTACTCAGAAAGCTTTCAAAGAATTAGATGCTGAAATTACATTAAATGCAAGTAAATGTTCTAAGTGTGGTTTATGCCATTCATTCAGAAATTTTAAAACCCTACAGGAGTTGCAGTTTCTACATTAAAATGTTTGGTTTCTACATAAATGCCTGAACGTACTGCTTTGTGACCCTAAATGGCTCCAAAGAAAGGAACACTTTTAGTCTACAAATAATTCATGAAGCTTTTTAATACTCCCTTGTTTTCTTAAGAAAAAGCTGTAAACCTTTGGTATTTTTGCTTCCCAGAATGAACTTCCGAAAGGCCTATAATGAGATAAATTCGGTGTCATTTCTACCTCCCAAAGCCTATCAGTTTGTTGCAGGGTTTCTTTTTTGCTCTTCTTATTCTTGAACAGGTAAAAATACACTTCAGCAGAAGACTCTTGAAAGCCTCATGGGGGGCCAGAATGGATTTACAGTAAATGCTATTAAAGTTTTGAACTTCAACAGTCTCATTTTTCAGTAGTTACAGGACAAGCCTGTATGTGGAAACTTTTCCTAAGAAGTTGAAACAGTTCTGATCAAATCTGTTATGATGCTTCTGTAATACTTGTTCTAAGCTTTTGCTTTGTTGATAGGTATTCAGACCAATATAAAGTTTTTAGAGCTAATTACGTAACTTACTCTGAGCAGATTATTTCTAAAATCATAGTTTATACAACAGTCATTTATCAAAATTCTCTTGCCACTTGCCCTACAAGTACTACTTACTGCAAAGCATCGTTTTAGTAGAACTGTTTCAGCTTTCATTGCTTTTAGTTGCCTTGTTTGTTCCATGAGCATACTTGTGGGTAAATGATGTTGAAATGATATACAACCAGTAAAATTTCATTCCTAGTTGCTTCATGTTACTGTGTTTGAAATACTAAAAAAAAAAATAAAAATTAAAAAATTATAAATTATCATAGAATAGAACCGTAGATCTGTAAACTTGATTGCATAATGTAGATGGGACAGCTGTAATGGCATAGATCAGAGTGGCAGCAGCCAAAAGACATTTCTTGAAATCTCTTCTGAGCTCGACTTAAGTATAGGAATTTCTGGTGTATGTTCTGCCTTGATGATTCTTAAGATTCTTTGAAAGCATAGCTGAGAAACAGAAATAGAACTTTTTAAATTGTCTTCTTGCTGGTCTGAGATGCTAGGTGGGTTCATTTCCTTTTTTAGGGGTGTGAGCAACTGCTAATATCTTACAGCGATTGAATGTGTGCAAGGCTTGGAAGTAAGTTAATTGTGGCTGTAAACAGCTTTTACTTTTTAGAACACTAAACTTTTATCCTCAGTAAAAGAATAAATTTAGTCTGTGTTCTTGGCCAAGTTCATCTCCCTTTATGTATTTCCTGTTAGTTTGAAGGGTGCAAAGGTTCTCATGTGTAATAGTTCTAGGGACCTAAATTTATACTTATAGTGCAGACATGTCCTTATTTCTGAAGAAATAAGGGGTTACACAGTTGGTTTTTTCTTTTCTTATTGCAATACTGTCTTCTAAGGACTTTCTGAGGCAGTGAGAGGCTTTTGTTCTTCTAATTTCTTTTTCTTTGGTTTTTATGAGAGCTTAGGAAGAAAGATCTTCAAAAGGTTTTTCTGTTTGCTTTGTTTTTCCCAATTTTTTCCATATTATTGAAACAAAGCTGAATAATCAAAATATCACCAATGGTATTAAGCTACTGTGTGAAATAAATAGATTTTGTTTTTCCTGTAAAGGATGTTTATAAGTCTTTTAAACTTATGCTCTTCATTGTAGCTAAGTGTCCTTGGGTCTGTTGCCTCTTTTCCTCACCTTCCACCTCCCCAGTAGAAAAGCTGGGATGATTACATGTGGGACATTATAAATGCTTTGTCTAGGGAGTTTTGCTGTATCTTTCGCTGATGATGCTTAATATGTGGGTTTGTTATAAGAAAGTCCCCGTCCATGTGTCTGAGGGAGCTTGTAAATCTGTCCAGACACTTAGAAAAGCCTTATCAGTTGACTTTTTAGTTAATCAAAGATGGGAGGACAAAAAGATCCCTTTGATTAAAGGCAGCAATCTGAGAGAAGCAGTACAGAGGTACTTAAATCTTGCTTTCTCGCAACACACACACCTTTTCTCTTATGTGCAGATTTGGTGTCTCGGGGTATTAGGTGTTCTAATTCACCACGGTTTATCAAAAGTTGAGAGACAATGTTGTTTGGCAGTCTCTGTAGCAAGAAAGGAAGCATCTTTTGTTATTGACATCCTTTCTCTTAGCTCTGCTCTTGCTTTTTGCCAGCAGCTCATTGTCTATACTTGCTTATTTAGTATTCACAAGGGATTTTACAAGTTCTTATCAGTTCGTTGCCACAGCACATCATTTCCTCTTGTCATCGTTACTCCTTAAATTGGGGGGGGGAGGATTTGGATTAGAGCTGGTGAGTGATAGAAAACACCACCATTCATGAGCCAGTTTGAGCTGCACAGGGTTCTGTTCCTCTCCTTTCTGAGGCAGTTTGTAGTAAAGGTCACATTTCTAGTACTTACTCTACCATGCTTTCCTCCCCGTCTCTTTCTGGGGAAAAGAAAACTTTTTGTTTTTTGCCAAAGGCTAAAAATATCCACTGCTTCAAATATTCATCTTAAAAGATATAAGGAAGTGCAGCATAAAAATAGCCAGAGCTGAAGCAGTTGACCACCTTTCTGAGTGTCTGGGGAAGGGCTGGTTTGAGGGTTTTACTGAGTTTTTCTTTTAAGTGTGTTTTACTTATCTACAGTTTATTCCTTTTTTTTTTTTTTAATACTCTTAAAAAAACATGGGATACCTAATTAGAGCTCGAGAACAAGTAGATGCCTTAGTATTTTCTCCTTTTGGGAAACGAAGATTCATTTGAGGAGCACAGTACAGGCTACGGAACTACTGGTTCCACCGTGTCTCTTCCCTGTTTCTTCACAGCAACTTTAAGTCTTCTGTTGAAGCTCTGTGGCAGGGATATAATACCAGTTTTAAAGCATATTCCCCAAGCCTGTCTTCTGAAGGAAATTCATGGATTTAAGGAACGTTGTTAACAGAAGCTGTGCTGTCCCTTTGTTCCCTTGACTGTCCTTTTTCCTGCTGATCAGTAATGCAAGAACTGGGCAACTCTGATCACGTTTTACTTTATTTAGCTTTGGGTTGAGGTCCTAGTACTTTTGGGATTTTGTTCTGAAACAGAATTGGGTGCAATGGCTAGAGCTGAAACAGGCATTTTTTTAATATCTGCCTTTTTGTTTTACCACATTCCTTACTTGTTTGCTAATTACTTGCTAACTTATCTTTTTAATAGGACTAAATTGGAGGAATTGATCATTATTTTTGATTTGAAGACTTCATCACTGACATCTATATGTTCATTTGTCGGCCTCCAAGAAACAATACAGCTCATCGGTGGCAATAACTGCTTTTGGTGTACACTGACATTTGTTTGAAAAAACAAATAAACAAAAAAAAACCCACCCCAACAGAGAAAACCCCATAAACCTTTTGAAGACTTGTGTCAAATGACGTCAATGGCCAGTTTGTTCTCCTTTACTAGCCCAGCTGTAAAGCGTCTGTTGGGCTGGAAACAAGGAGATGAAGAGGAAAAATGGGCAGAAAAAGCTGTTGATGCTTTGGTGAAAAAGCTGAAAAAGAAAAAGGGTGCTATGGAAGAACTGGAGAAAGCCTTGAGCAGTCCAGGACAGCCCAGCAAGTGTGTTACTATTCCTCGCTCTTTAGATGGACGACTTCAAGTTTCTCACAGAAAAGGCCTTCCCCATGTAATTTACTGTCGTGTTTGGCGTTGGCCTGATCTACAAAGCCATCACGAGCTGAAGCCATTGGATATTTGTGAATTTCCTTTTGGATCTAAACAGAAGGAAGTCTGCATCAATCCATACCACTACAAGAGGGTGGAGAGCCCAGGTATGTTTGAAAAAACTTAAAAACTGAGCAAAATCTCCAGGATCCACCCTTGTTCCCTCCCTCCTCCAGTCCTGTGACAAATTGCATTTGGTGCAGGGGGGAGTTTGGAAGAGAAATGTTCAAAGTGTATACTTCTGGCGGGGTTTTGGGAGAGGTGTGTTGTCCATTCTGTAGTAGCTGTTTTTCTTTGTGGTAAATCCCACTTTTCCCACAGATCTTTTAAGCCTCCTACCCTTAAAATTAGTGGCAAAATCCTCATTTATAAGAAAATAGGAAAGTCGTAATCAAAAGTTCCTCAATATCTTTGAGAAAGTTGTTTAAAAAAACCTCAGTCCTTGTGAGGAGGCTGGTAGCCTTCTTTCAGGGGCTTAGTATTTCATCAATGAGGGACATGAATTGAGGAGATTAAAAAAAAATAATAATAATTTTAGGGTGCGGTGTTGCCCACTTGATTTCCCATTAGCGGGCAGTAAAGCTGAACAGAACCAAGGGTGTTGATCAGTTAGAGCAAGGGATGTACTGCGTTTGTGTCAGGGAGCAAGTCTGCTGTTAAAGCACGTTGCTGAGGGAGAAGGTGAGGAGGATTGTGGTTACGAGTGGGAGAGATGAATTATGTTGCTCTGGAAAGTATAGTGAAAAGTTGCTTCCGTTGTTCCACAAAATGGTTGTAATTCTACTGCAGCCGGCTGTAGTGCTCAAGTGCTGGGCTCTAGCACTTAAATTCCAGACTCCAGCACTCTTGAATGTAAAAGTTAAAACTCTGACTTAGCTATAGTTGTACATCGTAGTATAGATTTTGTTTGTCTGGAGTGAAAAGGACTTTATGTAACTATATGGTTTGACTATAGTCATATAGATTACTGTATTTCCATTTTTACTGATTTGATACTGTACACATTCAGTGACTTCTGCACTTTTAAATGAGTACTTTGGTAGGTGCCATGTGTGGATTGTTTGGTTTTGTTTTTTTTAAAAAAAGGTCTGGTTCCATTTACGTGAAAGATAAGTGCTTTTCTGCTCTGATTTTTGTGACAGTGAAGTTTGAGTCTTCCATGAAGCATAATGTAAAAAAAAATGAAAGAGAGAGGATGGGGTAAAGGCATGACTGATAAATCCCCTACTCTTTTTTCCACTCCAGCTAGTGTTGAGATTTTCCTGATGAGCGCATTATTTTTATCTCTTCCCTTCTTTCTCAGTTTTTAATCCAAGTTTCCCTGTTTTTTGTTTGGTTTTTTCCAGTTCTACCTCCAGTGTTAGTGCCTAGACATAGTGAATTCAATCCACAGCACAGTCTACTAGTTCAGTTCAGGAACCTAAGCCACAACGAACCACATATGCCACACAACGCAACATTTCCAGATTCTTTCCAGCAGCCCAACAGCACTCCATTTTCCATTTCACCAAACAGTCCCTATCCACCTTCTCCAGCCAGCAGCACTTACCCGAGCTCCCCAGCCAGCTCTGGACCATCCAGTCCCTTTCAGCTACCGGGTAAGTACAGCCTAAATGTCAATTTATTAAAAATAATTGAAATGCTGCATGCTGTTGTGTTTTATTACCTCAGGAATTTGCAATATTTGCAATAAATTGCTTTTCTATTTGAATTTTAGGCAGGTTTCTTCCTAGTTTTGTCACTGGTCAGAGTTAATTGTGATGCTTTTATATTTCCAAATGTTTTTTGTCACCGATTCTGTAGTGGTGAGTTATTTTGCACAGCTTCAGTGTAGATTAACTGATACATGATTCAGAAGGATATCTAGCAATGAAGAGAAAGTAGATGTAAGAGGCTGAGCAAGAAGTTTATTGATGTCTTTCTCTGAATATAGATGTTTACATGTGGTATTTAACTGGAAAAAAATAGAGCAAATTTTTGATAGGGACTTAACTGATTTGGGAGAAAATAGGGAAAAAAACCAATAATTGATAGGGGCAAAGGAAAGAAGCCTTATGGAGTCTGGTTATTGGTGTGGTTTATAAACCCAAGAGGTTAACAGATTTAAGAATTTATTTTTCCAGTAGCTTAGTGGCCTCATCTTTGTTCTTTCTGGCCACCCAGTGCCGCAGAAAGAGTGTCCGTTCGGTGGGGTATCCCTCTTGGATAAGGACTATGATCACCAGGACGAATGCATTCATGGTATCTGGAGGGAATTTCTGCAATAGAGGATAATAATGTGTTGGTACAATGACTGCTGTGCTGAATGGAAGAATGCAGAGGTTCACACTTTTATAATTAACTCAGCCTGCAGAAGCAACAAAAGAAAAAAAACTGGTTTAGGCCTTCGTTATGCTACAGCAAATAGTTATTTCTTCTACAACTTCTTACTTTGTAAACATGGAGAAGAGGGTAGAGAAGAAAGCTAGTGGTTGTGTGGGGAAACAAAAGAAAGTGGGAATTATAGTCATCTTGCCCAGCTGCAGGAATGTAGTTGTTGAAGAAAAAAGGCAAAAAGAAAAAAGCACATCTCTTAATAGGGATCGAGTGTCCAATCTTATTAGTCCCATAGGTAAGAATCCAGCTATGAGGGAGGTTACTGTAAAGACAGCTGGCTGGGCTGTCCTCAGGTTACTTTGAAAATGGGTCCAAATGCTTTAACATCTCCTGTTCAAGAGCATTTTTGTGTGTTTACAACTGTAGAATAAAGAAATAAATACTCCAAATTGTTGATGTTTATTCTTATTTTTTATGTTTGTAGCTGATACTCCACCTCCTGCCTATATGCCCCCCGATGATCAAATGGGGCAGGATAATTCTCAGTCTATGGACACAAGCAATACAATGATCCCTCAAATCATGCCAAATATATCTACCAGAGGTAAGTTGTATAGTATGGTGTAAAATTAACATAGTTGGGCTTCTTACAACTCATGAGCAAATTAAACGAACAACTTCAAATGGTGCAGTAAATCTTGTTGCTAAGTGGAAGCAGTCCTCCGAGGCAAACTATGGCTGAATAGAAAGAATTGAGAAATAAAACTTGCCTTGTTTATTTGCATCTCTTGCTTTTAAAGCCTCGGGTGTTTAGTATGGCTTACAACAAGTTGAGCTTTCTTCATTTCTCAGAACTAGTCTTTTCTGCTACCTTTGCCTGAATTGTATGTGCTCTGAAAATTGAGTCCCAAAATAGCAATTAAAACAATTTTTTTAAAAGTGAACAGAAAAATCATGTTTCACCTGATATCACAGTCATCTTTTTTTTTTTTGTTCGATATCAGGCTTGAAGTAGGAAAAGAATTATAAAATCAATGGACTAGCTAAAATGCATGAAATTCAAAATCATCAAGATCTTAATCAGGATTGTTCTTCCCCATCATAACTGTTGACTAAGCTTTCAGTTGTCTATTGGTATTTTGTGAGGCCTGCTTTGCAGTTTTAGATTTAATATTTTAACATTTATCTAAACAGTTATTTCCATTTTGCTTATTTTCAGATGTTCAGCCCGTTGCCTATGAAGAACCCAAACACTGGTGTTCGATTGTGTATTACGAATTAAATAATCGTGTTGGGGAGGCTTTTCATGCATCTTCTACGAGTGTTTTAGTAGATGGGTTTACAGATCCCTCCAATAATAAAAACAGGTTCTGCTTAGGTTTGCTCTCAAACGTTAACCGCAACTCAACAATTGAGAACACTAGACGGCATATTGGAAAAGGTAAAGCTTAGTTGTGCTACGCATGATTAAGATGCTAAGTCTGTGTTTTTATTTCAACTTCTCTGTCCTGCAACAGTGATTATTCTCAGATAAGAATAGTAGAAGTAATCCATGATTTACCTCTCTGGTATCTGAAGATAACGTATTCAGGCTTAGCTTGATTCTAGTTAGTCTAGGTATTGCATGTGTTTTTCTTTGGCACTAATTTAAAAGATTAAATATTGCATCTTTTTTACCAAACTATGTTGTTATAGGGGTTTGCTCGTTACAGTTAATGGTAGTCTGCATGTAGAATTTTGTGTTTCGGCACCAAGAAACATATTGCAAGACTTCTGCTACTCTGTGTTGTCTCTGCTTCTTAAATCAGATTCTTCATACCACTTTATAGTATATCAAAGATACTTTTTTTTTTATTTTGTTGTTCATGCAAGGTATTATGCTGCTGTCTACAGTATGTTCAAATATCTTGCATGAGTTGGCAGCAGGACTTTGAAGTGCTAATGCAAAACTGCAAGGGCTCATTTGTCTGAGTGAATCCGTGGGGCGTGTACGTGTGTGGGAGGGATTCCTGGAGACAGCAGGTTTTGCAAGATCTTCTAGTTTTCCCCTGCTGTTTGGCTGATAGCACATATAGATGCAGGGTTTTCATCTTTGGTGGAATGTGCTTGGTTTACCTTAAAGCATAGTACTTCTTTTCTGAATATCTCCTTTTTGTAACTATGTCAGTCCTGAGAAGAGAACCCCGTCTCTATTGCGCGTTATCTAGAGGCCTTTTTAACACTTAAAAGCTTTTGGTACAGTTGGCCTTGAGTTGTTTTGTTGGTTTTTTTTAAAGGAAAGTCACTGCTGCTTGTAGTATCTCTTCAAGACCTGTCCTGTCCCTTAGCAGTCTTTTGATTAGAAACTACTATGAATATGGCAACATTTTTTAATCTGGAGACCAAGAGATACATTAATATCTGTTGGAAACTTAGCTCTGCAATTCTGTTGTTAAAAAAAAGTTATTGTTATAAAAGGGGGAACAGCTGAAGTCTGGGGCGTGGGTGGTTTGTCAGGTTCTTTTGTTTTGACTTACCCCTTTCGATGGCACTAGCGGAGGAATCTTGTGCATCCACCTAATGTCAGAAATCTAACAGAGATCCAGCATCATGTTGTAGAGTAGTGTTGACTTCAATGACCTTTAAAATGTCTGCATCTCTAATACTAATTATTAAACGAAAACTTTGCTTTATGGTTACAGTTCTAAGGATGATTGAGATTGTTTTGGCATAAAATACTAATTATTTATGGCTCTTGTTTGGAAGGTCGTGGTTTTTTTGCCTCCTTGAAATTATCGATCCTATTTGCTAAGATTTTTTTCTGTAGAATTGTTGCAATTGCAAGCACAAGTGACTTCTAATTGTGCATTGGATTATTTTTGAAGTGTTTGTGTTCTTCTCAGACTGTTATATTACACAGCTTCCCTCTTCAGAAATCTCTTGGAAGTTCTCTACCCAAAAGACCTTAGCTAGCAAGTGGTGGTCTCTGCCTTTTTAAAATGAATAGGGTTGTGTTGTGAAAATGTGTTCTTGCCCACCCCGGATTTTCTCATAGCTGCTCATAGTTGATGAAGTTCCTCTCTGTAACCTTCATCCTACCTTAGTCCCAAGCGGCTCTAGCAATGTTCACAACAGTTGCTGCTGTCTGAAAGATTAACTTGCATCTGTTGACTTGCTGCAGCCTCAGCTGGCAAACCGCGGGATAGTCTGCAGTGGATTCCCAGGGTATTGTAAGGAAGACTTAAACCGAACTGTATCCCAGCCGTATAACAGTGGTGGGTGGGGGAAAGGGAGACCTGGGAGAAGGAAGGTGAGTATCTCAGCTGACGTAGCAGCGAGAATCTGTGTTTGGATGCTGAAAGGATTAGCATCTTCTATGTATTAATTTTTAGTCAGTAATAGTGTTATACAGGCTTGAGAACGTAAAGGGAGGGAAGCACAGTGCTATTTGGTACCTAGCTGAATCCATGGAGATGTGATAAATCTTGGGCCACTATTGATTTTAAGGTCTGTAAAGCCTGATGGTATTTAAGTTGTGCAACTAATTGGACTTACCTCTCTTTTTGCTTGGTAAAAATACATGGAAAATCAGAGCAGACTATGGATATACTTTCTCATTCATGTCTATCACTGCCTCTTCTCCCATAATGTGTTTATTTCCATTGGAATTGCCATAGGCAGAAGCTACCAGTTTAATACGACTGGAGATTTAAGATCCACACAAGTTCTCTAGGAGAACAGCTTGAAATATAACTGCTGATATGTGGAAGTATTTTCATTCTCTTCTGTAATTGATGAGAGAAGGACATCTAGTGGCTGATGTATAATGAAGCCTACTGTATTTTGAAATGGGAAAGTATGTTATAGTGTGGGCAAAAGAGCATTTCTGACCTCAAACAGAAAATTGGCTCTGATTTCAAGGGGATTGCATTAAGTACTATATTTTTGGAAAGAAAAGTAATTTTAAATATTTTTATCTTTGTTTCCAAGGAGTTCATCTCTACTATGTTGGTGGGGAAGTCTATGCTGAGTGTTTAAGTGATAGCAGCATATTTGTACAGAGCAGGAACTGCAACTACCACCATGGCTTCCATCCAACGACTGTATGCAAGATTCCTAGTGGATGCAGTCTGAAAATTTTTAACAATCAGGAGTTCGCTCAGCTTTTAGCTCAGTCTGTCAATCATGGATTTGAAGCTGTATATGAGCTCACCAAAATGTGCACCATTCGAATGAGTTTTGTAAAGGTAAACACATTATTTTGATGGCGTTTCAATTTATTGTGCATTTGGGTATTCAGCAGTAATTACATTAGCACTGTAAGAATGTAGCTGTTCTGACCTGATGCGGTTCTTATCAATGATAGATATGTTAAAAATGGGTAATTTGGGGACAAGGAGGAAAGCAAGCCAGAAAGGAAAAGCACAGATTGCACTATTGGATGTTGGCTCTGTTTTTAGTTACTTCAATATTCAGGACAGGGATTTCATCATTGTGACTGCTACAATTTTATTAAAGAAGATTTGAGCTCATGCTCTAAATATGACAGAACAAACAAGACCACTTAAAGAATGAGAGAGGAGCATAAGTCATTGCAGAAAAAATTAATATTGTTTTTTGAAAAAATTGGTTATGGAAAGAAGACATTATTTGAATTTCTGAAAACAAACTGTGCTGTTATTCTCACAGTAGTTGTTTTCTCAACATTGTTTAACCAAGATGCCATCCATTTCAGATTTAGCATGGAGTCTAGACTTTGGCCTTCTGGGTTTTTTCTGCATCTTGTCCAAAAGATGTGTTGTTTGTTTTGTCAAGTATAATAATGAGAACGTGGAGGACAGGGAGCAGGAGGGAGAAACGGGAGAGAGATGTGGCCGTAGCCAGGAGTCATTCTCGAGTCCATGGTGCGCTCTAGAGAGGAGCTGGTGTAGTCGCTCCAGGTCTGTAGGAGACATGACTCTATTCAGGCTTCCAGGTGCAGCTTCCCTCTCGCTCCTTCCCAACCTCAGGATTATTTTTTTTTCCTTTAGGAAAGAAGAGTTGCTAGGTTGTGAGCTACCTTCAAATCTTAGAATATGATTTCCTGCTTCTTGTTGGTACAGTTATTTTGAAAGACAAGCATGTTCTCAACTTGACTGATAACATTTTGTTCATTTTTATAGGGCTGGGGAGCTGAATATCACCGACAAGATGTCACGAGCACCCCATGCTGGATAGAAATTCATCTTCACGGGCCTCTCCAGTGGCTGGATAAAGTACTTACACAAATGGGTTCTCCTCTTAATCCCATCTCATCTGTTTCATAGTGCTGAAACTCTATCTTCAGCATTATTTTTAGCGAACTTAATCTAATTCTAGAGAAACTTCCAGTGTGGATACTGTGAGCTATATGGAGAATGGATCTTATGGTTTAACTTTTTTTTGTTGTTTTTTTTTTTTTTAAAAAAATCCCTTTGTGACCAATTCCATTGTGTATAGCTAATCAGTTTTACATTTCAATTTGTTCTTGTGATGCTTAAGTGACAGTTGAGCCCTAAGGGAAAAAAAATCTATTGAAAAATTCAGAACACATTTTTCCCCTCCTTCCCCTAGAACTTAAACAGGCATATGTCTTAACTGGAAATTCTTTTGTTTTGTCCTGTAGGGACAAGAATTTGAAGACTAACTTCAGAAAATAAATGCATATCATAGTTTGGGATTTTTTTTTAACTTGTATGGAACTGTTTGAACATGTGCAGCTCCAGCTTGCAAGCTGTATTTTTAGTATAGTTGTTTAACATCTTGTGGTTGACATCTGTCATAAGCAAAATTAGACTTTATTATGGCTAATTTGCCTTAGATTGAACAATGTGATTTTTTTTTTCTAAGTGTACACATGAAATATACTTTTTACAAACATTGGAGTGGTGTAAAAACACTTGTATTGTCTATTGGAAAATGCTGTCATAAACACACTGTATATTAATGCAGAATAGCAGTTTGTAGCCTTTTCCCACTTCAGTTTTGTAATATCTCTTTTAACCACCGTTTTAAATACTAATTGATACAAGGTAAACATCTTGCACATTTCTGGAGTAGTAATTCTTGTTTTGCTTTGATTTACACTCATGCCGTTTGGATTTGGTTGCCAAGGCTATTTCTTTTTAGGTACCCTTCTCTATTTTAACATAAACACTACTATTTGTAAATGGCAGTACTTACTACTTTTTGGAAGGAATAAGTTTTTTTGTTTTGTTTTCTTTTTGGTGTTCTAGCTGTTTATTTTACCTGTCTGGAATTGATCTGTGTTAGGCCTTTTTAATCTCTCAGTAGACATTACGCAGTATTAGTGATTACACTGTATTTAATTCACTTTCAGTATGAGTTTGAGTCTCTTTGAAGACTGTGAGTGGCTTAGCAAATTAGTTACTGAATGCAGAAGCTTTTATTTCCAGATTGTGTAATTTAATACAGACCTGTTGGTAATGACCAAAAGTAATCACTTCTTTGTAGCCTACACGAAACAGTGGTCTTGATCCTGTCTCTGATGGCAGGAGTTCAATCAGAAGACTCATAACTGTAGTTGGCAGCTTTATGGGATTGAAGGACTGCATTAATATGAAATAATGATGAAATTTCTCTCTCACATGTAAGGAATCCTGTTGCCTGTCCTGTTGTATTACTCAATAGAGAATTGAAACACTGTACTAAACACTAAAAGAAATCAGTTAAATAACGTATGCATATTTTTCCCCTTTAAGTAGTAAAAAGGAGGCTGAAAGAAATATTCTAAGAGAATTAGAAGTGAATTATATACAAAATTTCTTTGCATGCAGAAAAAGACCTATTGTATTTTTTAACTTCTCACCCTCCTTGTTCTCTTTCCCAAACACCTCTTCAGAAAAGGGTTCAGTATTTGGGGGAGAGGCTGAAAACTCTAAAATGCAAATACTTATTAAAAGACGTGTTGCAGTTAACTGCTGCAATCCTGAGACATTGATTGCTTACACAAGTTCTTGTGTCTTCTATTGAATGACAGTTTCTGCTGAAATGTGGAAATCATGCATCGTATGGTACCTAAGTAACAAGTGATCTTAAAGGAATAAAATTGTTTACGTGTCATTAAAATGTTTCTTATGAAATGCCTTAAAGGAATAAACTGTAACACTTCTGCGGAACCCTAATGTTCTCTTGTACAGGAATTTCTGTATTACTTGGTGTTTGGTTCTTTTGGTTTTGGGGTTTTTTTTTAACCAGTTTCTCAAGTGTGTTTAAAAACAAACAAGTGCATCTTCAGGAGAAGGGGAATAACATTATTCGCCGCTCACCTTTGGGGTCTTCTCTTTCATTCTTTGGAACTGCAACCCACAGATGGTTCTTTTAATCAAATAAGAGGCAAAGTCAGTTGGCCGCAGGATCAGGCTTCTATTTTCTTCTCCCCGGGCCTGGCTTGTCGAGTTGCTGAATATGTATGTTTGACACTACAGGATGATTTTATTTTTTTTCTTGACTGGCTTCTGTAATAAATGTCATGGCACGTTGGATTAAGGAAAGATCTCAGTTGTAGGTACAAGATTTCACCTTATCCAAAATGTTTTTCACCTGGCTTCATCTCTGTTCACTTGTATGTTTAGATGTGGCCAACTCAGTGACTCACAAACGGGTGCTGAAGTGGGTGTTCATGAGCCAGAGCTGGTGCTTAGTGCTGGTGTTGTGGTTAGATTGGCTACCCATGCACTGAACCCTAATTTCTGCAATAATATCCAGTTAACCCACTTCTGATGCTGTCATTAAGTACTAAAATACTCTGGCGTTTTTCTGCTTGTGTACATATTCTTGAACTGTAATGTATGCAGTGCTGGGGATATCCTTGTGACTGCTGATTTTGCCAGGGCAGGCTTGCAGGAGCAGACCCAGTAAGTTCTGTCTATGTTCTACTTTTCTGTTCCTTTTAAGTAGGACTTTCGAGAGCTTTCTAGTGAGCAAATTTTGTGTGCTGCTGGTTCGTGGCGTTACTAATCATGTTTTGTTCGTCTGTGCTGCTGATAGAAAACTCAGATTTCAGTGCAGGGATGGATTGGGTGGAGAACTGCTTGACCCTAATGATGTTTTAAGTATAGCGATAGCAGAGACCGCCGCTCCTGTTGCGGCACGCTCGTGTATAAATCAATTCTTGATCTAGATGGAGGGATGGAGAAATTGAACCAGCCAGTAGTGTGGTAGCAGAAGATGGAGCCTTTCCGGTGGAGCCCATCTTAGACTGAATGTTACTCTTCAGTGAAAACTGGTTTGGCTTTTGTAGTGTAAGTATTTTCTTCTCTTTAAGCATCTTGGTGCACTTTGCACCAACCACAGCATTAACTCACAGCTTTGGCAATGCTGGCAAAGAGCCTAGAACAGGCATAGACTGAAGTTCTTCCTGGGTTTGCTTTTACAGTCACTAAGATGAGATAGTAGCTTGGCTATTCCTCCTTAGAGGACCTCAGTCTCGCTGGCAGTCAATCCAGTGCCTTCTGTAAGTATTACGTTCGTTTAAGTGCATTAGGCATGAAGTAGTCGTACATGAAGGGATGATGCTGGGTTATAGTATGTATAGGACCAAAATAAAACTTCGTAGTATGACCGATGAGAGACAAATCTAACAGAACAGCCCATTAATCAGAAGAACGATGAAACAGCCTATGTGTTATGATTTGGTATAGAATTGTTTAAAGTATCAGAATTCTTTTTGGGTTTTGCTTGAAGCTATTTTGGTTTTCCTCTGCAGTATTACAATGTGAAAGTTGTCAATTCTTGGGCAGATACTCTTTGCAATGTAAGTCTAGAGAACATGAAAATGTGCCAGGCTTTCTCCATAGTTTTAAATAATAACTTGTGTCAAGATACTGTTTTAGTTGCCCGAAGTGTTGCTAAACAAAAACAAACCAAAACGTTTTCTAAATGTTTCGCTTCAAAAGACAAACATGTGACTTAACTTTTTTAGTAGTTGTGAAATTCCTGTTTGGGAAGGTAACCCATTCTGAATTCAAATCAATAGACCAAACCATCAGATTACAACATAATGTTGCTTTATTGTGCTGCTCCATAAACCTGCTTCTGTGTTTGTTGCGAGCATAACCTTTATGCTTTTGTTTACATTGTAGGAAACACAGTTCTAGCGATGAGTTGTTTTTTTTTTTTTCATTTAACTCTAAACATCTTTTTATTTTGTTAATTTTAAAATTATTAGGTTTTGCTATGTTATGTTTTTAAAGATATTTTTTGCATACTGCTGCTCGTATTTCAATAAACAAAACAAAAACCCTACAGATTTTTCTGATTTCCTTTATCTGTAACATAGTATGTCTCAAGTATTTCTTTACAAGGGTGGATTTATGAGTTCTTGTTACTCTCAATGCCAGTGCCTTACCATGTACGTATTCCTTCTCATACAAATGAAATCTTGTAATTTTAAAAATACTTTTCTATAGCTTTTTGGTAACACAAAAGCTGCAGTGTTCTTGGCAGCAGAGACTAAATCATTTAACTCGAGTTCTTTTTTTCTTGTTGGAGAACGGGGCCAGCCAAAACGGTAACAATTTGTTGGTATTTATAAAAATACATAAATCAGTAGTACAAAAAAAATGTATATCTGTAAGACTTCAGCAACACTCTCGTTGGGGTGGGGGTGGTTGGGTTTTTTGGTTCTTTTTCTACCATTGTGGCCAACCATGAGGTTTTTTAAACAACTGTCCTAGTGTCTGAATGTGTAGAGCTTTAACCTGATGACCGATAGTCTTTTCATTGAAATGAATGCTCTTCAAATATCTCTTGAAACTCAAGTATTGTTCCAGAAAATGGAAATTGAGAAGTTTAGTGAGGTGTTCTTCTACTGTCTATTAGCCTTATTTTTTAAGATTGAGGGGGGGAAGCCTTTCCCCTCGTTTACCAAGGTACTACAGAAATAGAGGTTGAAATAATAATTGGCAGTGTGCACAAAGTAAAAGAAATCTCTTTTTTGGCAGGATGAGTACCCCAGAGATATCCTCATTCCCCAGAGATATCCATATATGAGCTACAGAAAGGACACAATATTTTAGTATAAAACTGAAACAAGAGTGTTGATACTGCTTGGTCTTGTCTGTGCTTCCACCTTTGGGATTTAATTTGGCTGCAGGCTGCCGCCTTGCAGTGATACCCTGTGAAGTTCTCTCATCTTCTCAATAATCACAGCTTTTTTCATCTGAATGTGCAACTGCACGATACGAAGGAGGATCCAATCACTCAGTAATATTTTCTTTTTTATATCTCCTGTTGCTGTTTTGATGGTTTTGCTTCCAAAACAATGATTGCTGTGTAAAGTTCCCCGAGGATTTACTGTGACAGTATTACCTAGATGATACAGTCAAATTTGTGAGTAACATCTCGCATTAAACGTTGTGGTGACTTGCTGGCTTTCCAGAAACTTTGTGTGGAATTGCATTAGTAGATTTCTATAGAAGTGAAAAACAACAACAACAAAATCTTGGTTATTAAAAGTTTTAAATCATTTTATAGCACTGAAGAATTTTTCTCAGTCTTAATAGCCTTGGTCTGGGGGGAAGTTAGAGGTAGAGTAACCATTAATAATTACACCTCTGAGTAGCTAGTCAAAGTAACCTGTGACATTGTTCATTTATGTGGGTTTTTTTTCTTTTTCAGAAGAAAAAAAAAAGCTTTGGGCAAAACACACCTCTTCCACCCCCACTGCAACCTGCATTGTGTGTTGAAGGAGTCAAAGGCCACTTCTGTTCACTGCTACGTAAAAAGCAAATATCTCACTGGCATTTAAAGTAATTAAACCTCCGATGTACCACGCCAAGAGAAATCTGCCTTTCTCGTCCCAGAGTGCTCCCTGCCCTGTTGTAGCCAAGGACCATGCCTTCTCTGACACCATCCCGAGAAAGCCTACTCCTCTAGAAAAAACTGTTTCAAAGCAATTAGGAAATTATTTTTACTATTGGTACTCTGGTCAGAGGACATTGGTGAGTGGAGCGTCAAGTCAGTGCACCGAAACAGGCTTTTCCAAATAACTTTCCCCAAGTAAGCACTTGGTGAAAATGCAGATTCCATTTAAGTTGCCGAATTCGGTGTTTTGGCCTGTGTGATTTAGAGCCTGTGTGTGTGTTTTCCAGACGCTGCTACCATCAAAAAAAAATCATTCTCCTTCACTCGGTGATGCTACTGGCTCTAGTTTCCTTTTAAATCTTAAACGCTGTTAATCTTCTGATTTAGGATTCGGACCAAGCCACCTTCTTCGGGGCGCGCTGAGCGTTTGTAAAAGGTCCCAAAGTACCTGGGAATTGTCAGCCACGCAGTGAAATGTAAATGTTTTTAGATACTTTGTCATCTTAATGCTCAATTAATATTGGCGGGAGAACTGGCTTCTGCTGATCAGTGTTTCGTAGTCAGCCGGCGTTAGCACTCAGGGTTGGTACCATTCAGCACAAATAATCATTCCTCTTAGTGTTGGACCCTGGGTGTATAAACTTTGAAGCAAAGAAATGTCATCCTCTGCATTTTTTTATCATACAGGCGCAGTGAAGGTGGCTGGCTCNTACCATTCAGCACAAATAATCATTTTTTATCATACAGGCGCAGCGAAGGTGGCTGGCTGTAGCTCTGGAGTGTGAATTCTCTCTCCAGCCATAGTGAAGCAGAAGAATGCTGCCTGCTGGGGAGCAGCCTACCTAGGCTGGAAAATGAAGCCTACACAGCTGTAGAGGGGAGGTACGAGATTTGTGCAAGCAGTGTAGCGTCTGCCCCCGAACAACGAAAGTAGAAGCTAAATTTTGGGGAAGAAAACAGCTATCAGTTCCCACAGCATAAAACCATCACCAAAGCCACTGAAAGGACGTAACTCTTTGAGTCTTGATGTCTTGCTGCTTCTCCCAGATGTTCGGTTCAGTTGTTCTTTCCAACAGCGTTCCAGCTCCTGCGGGTTGGAAGAAGGGTACTTTGGCCTGACAAGAGACAGCATTTTGAAGTCTCTGTTCCTTTTACTGTGCCTGGTGTCCCCTGCACAGGTGAAGGGGACTTGTGCCCAGGTTTTCAGACACGCTGAACAATGCATGTTGTGCATTGAGTATGTCCTAGCCATCTGTTGCAGGTAGATTAAAACACACGGTCCGGCTTTGCCCTATTTTTCTATATTTAATATATTAGTATTTAGCATTTTCCTCCAAAACCCATCCTGAGAGGTCGCCAAACTCCAGCACAAAGGGTTAGACCTCAGGATTCTGAATAAGAATCCTCTGGCTGATTGAGTTCTTGGGGCACATTCCCATTAAAAGGAGGGAACAAGCCTTAATAAAAAGACCATTTAGCCTCAGCACAAACGCGTACACCACCAGCGTGACAGGTGTTTTACAGTTTTCCAGCAGTTGTCATCAAATTCTTTTTAAATATATTGTTCTTGTTAACTGCCTTACGAGCCAAATGCTCGAGTGTGCTGTGCAAATATTTCTTCAAGCAGCATTTTCTAGCTCTAGTTGAGTGGAAACCCAAGAGAAAGGGCTGTGTGGGGATTCTCTGAATCCTGCGATGTGCTTCTAAAGGTAAGTGTGAGGCCACGGTTTCACGGGCTGGTGGTTGGAGGACATGCGGGGATCCGGTTAAAGCAAACATCGCAGCCACCAACAAGAGTAACATTTGAAACGGGGAAAAAAAAAAAAAGACCAAAAAAACCCAGTCTAAAAGTTCATTCCAAAAATCTGGAGGCAGGAAATCTATCCCCGCAGAGTTATCTTGCCAGCCTTTTCTTTTTTTTTCTCCTTACCACCTGAAGTTGTCAGGGTGGCAAAAAGCCAGCATGGTGACAGCGTCCCGTTTTGCGAGTGCGATGGTCACGCCTGGTCTAGAGCAAGCGGTCGCTGTTGGGCCATCCCACGGCGAGCAGTTCTGCGTGAAGATCTCCGCTGAAGAGGCCCTGCTCTAGAAGAACGCTAGAACTTCGGGGTTTAATCAATTAACTTTGCAGTGCTGCTTGAATGGTGCGGGCTGGTGCTGCGCTGGAGAGGAGAGAAGCGGGAGGAAGGCAGTCGGGCAGCGCATCCCGCGGGTGCTCCTGGGGTTGCCGTACGTCACCTGGAGCCCACCAGCCTCCGGCTTGAGGTAGGAGTTGGTTTGGGCCCGTCGTCAAAGGGGCGCTCTGAGCAACCAGGGACTGGGCTGCTCCAGTGCGAGTGGTGGCTGTGGAAACAGCAACGGTGTTGTGGGAATGCTGTGGGTTCCCCTACCTCCTACGGGCGATGTAGGACAACTGAGGCACGGTGAAAGTCTAGTAAATACAAAATAATAGGTGGTTCTTACACACATCAGCAAGTTAATATGAAACCCCAATTCTTTCCGGTTTTAAGTCTTGTGAAAGATAATTAAATTTATGTTCAGAAATAAGTCCACTTTAGTTATTAAATCCCTCCCACCGAGACGAATCCTATAAAACTGTTTCAATCCCACAGAGATGGAGGTGTGAGGGGTTTGGGGAGTGAGGTTCTGGGCTGTGGAAGCCGTAGGGTCATCTCCAGCCGTCCTGTGTTCCTGCTCCTTGCAGGCTGTCGCCTTGGTGAACCCAGGCTGCCAGACTGGAGAGCGGCAACGTTTCCTGCAGAGTTTAATACTCTATTTTTGCAATTTTTTTGCCTCTGGCTCGTTGACTTCACTAAACAAGAGGGGGAAGGGTTTACTCTGTGTCACACCCCAGCGTCAGTAGTGCAGCAGGGCTACAGTCTTGAATCTTGAAATAGAGGGAAGATAACTGCTGATTCCTCTTTTTTTTTTTTCTTTTTTTTTAACAGTTCTTTTGTTCTAGTGGCAGTTTTGTTCTTTATAAGTAGGTTTTTTCCATTCTCTTTTTGAAGTTGCCCATCTGCTGTTGCAAACACCGCAGTTATTTCCAGGACCAAATAAGAAGTGCTGTGTAATCCAGTCGATCCCGCGAAATCTCATTTTCTGAAGTCTGTTAGATATAGAAACCGCTCTCAGCAAACTCATGAGCCTCGAGAGAGAGCTCTGAGCTGTGTGGGTGATTTCGGCTTTAGAGCAGGATTGGAGGAATTTAAGAAGGCAACACAAAATAGACAAAATAAGCTCATTTCTGTAAAAGCCGAGTGGAGACCGGTTTTCCTGAGATCTGTGAGATTTCAGGTCTCTCTGATCGGTCTCACTCTAAAAGATCTTTATAGAAGGAATTCTCCTTAAGTTTCCTGTAAGAAATTAGAGGTAAATAATGTGTGTTAAACCTGGAAGTATAAGTTTAGGAGCGAACAGGTGGTGTCCCTGGAGCTGATTCACCGATGGTACTGCAGGTGCTGCCTGGGCAAATCCTCAGCCCCACGGGGAGGAATTTCACATTGCAAAGGGGGCAAAAATGAGAGGGAGAGGATGAAATAAGCTTATGATGACGTCACTCTGTGTGTGTAACTTGCCCAGGAGACTTTCTGTATGGATTAATGGATTTAAACCAATTTTCTTTGCTTATACCTGTATTTCTGTGTTTGCTCGGTGTCCTGTGAGTTAAGGCTTGGAAGAAATAGCCTCCTAAAGCCAAATGAGCTGTGAATGTAGTCCAGCTGTGGCTTCCTTTCACCTCCTCAGTCTGATGTATCTGCCAATGTTTTAAATGTTCTGAGTATCAGGTGGATAATGCTTCTGGCTCTGAAAAGTTTAGGAGAAAGAGGGCCATGGTCAGAGCAGCGTCCAGGGAGGGACACTGCATTGGCCGAGCAGAACCAAACCTCTTGCCCAAATGCATCCTTTGGCATCGGGTCCGACCACACACTCCTTTGTCAGCTGCTTGTCACTAGGAAATTAAGGCTCAAACCCTGTTCAGCTTCTCCAGATCTTCTCTGAAATCACTCTTTGTAAGTTTGGAAGGGCAGCAAAAGCTCAGGAGGAACGGAACTAAACTCTCGCTCTTGCTAGTGCTCACTAATGGCTTTATGTAAGTCCTCAGCCTTTTCTCTCTCTTCCTTAATGGAAGCTGAGTTGCGGAGCAGCCTTCATCTTGGTGATTCCTGTTTTGAAATGGTGTCTTGGGATAAGGGCTTTTCATTTCTTTTGAAGATGCTACTAGTAGAGAACTCATTAGAGCAAGTGCAATTACAAATCGCTGTGGCTCCTGTGGTTTGATACCGGTTTGGAGAGCACGATCCTGCAGCGCAGCTTTGCTTTCTGCTTTGCCGGGCGGCACCAGGGCGTTTACCAGCCTGAGGTATCCCAAATAGATGTGAAATATTTAGGTTTGGGGATTTATTCTTTGCTTTTTGCCTTGCTGTGTACTTTAACAGACTTGTGCGTCCCGCAGATGAGTAATTTCCAGGCATGAGTTGTGATGGCCGTGTGGGGTGTAGGAAATGCTCAGCTCCTGGTTTTTGCTTGGGGGGGAAAGGGAAATGCAGGAGGGTGAATGCCCACAGAAAAGCCCACCTACGGCTAGGAAATGGGAGAAGAAAGATGGGTCCTGCTGGGTCCCTGAAGTGTTAACAAACCCAGTGTTCAGGCAGAGCAACAGGATGAGCGAGCTCCCAGTTTTGGGGTGTTCTTGCAGAGGAGCATCGTGCTGGTGGTTCCCCTGGGGGTACTCAGTACCAGCACTGTGGCAAAATCCCTGTGGGGGCAGCATCTGTCCCAACAGCTCAAGCAGCTGGGTTAAAAAACCAGCCGCGGACTAGGAAATTAAAGCAAATAGACTGAAATATAGCAATAATAATAATAACGATCCATTGGAAGGGTGGCATCAGGTGCTGAAGATCTCACTGCTTCCACGTGAAAGTGATGAGTTGTTTCCCTGGCCCAGAGGAAAAAGAGTTAAAACCTTATTTAACACACAGGTCCTGATTCAGCAGAGCACGTAGCCATGTATTTCAGTGTATGGATGCTCTCCAAAGCCTTATGGGAGCTACTCATCCTTGGAGAGCGCAGCATGTAATTAAGATCCTCTCTCAACTGGGGCCACCCCACTTCTCACAGCATCATGTCCCAGATTTCTGGTGTTTTACTCGCCCTTCATTTTTGGGCGTATCGACCTCCAACCTGCCTCGAAGAGCAGCCACCGGGCAGGAGGCTGCTGCAGGGCCACGGGTGTTGAGGAGCTTTTTTGAAAGGCACATTGAGAAAGTGGGGTTTGCTTTAAAGACGCGGTGAATGGTGTGTTTGTGTCAGGGCAGGACTACGACTGGCAGAAGGTGAGGGGAAGGGATGGAGAATACACCTGGGACCCCGTGTGTGTCGTGCACCTAATAATCCAGTTACAAGTGAATAAATGCCCATCGGTCCCTCTCTGGCATGCCTGTGGTCAGGAAGTGGATTTTATGGTCAGCTTGAATTTTGGGCCTCGTGAAGGAGAATATATCAGATGTTTTCGGTACGTACATTTCGTGCATCGGTTAAAATGGCATGAACAGAATTTTTTTTTCTGTAGTGGAAGTGATTCTGGGTATTGATGAGAGCAACACAGGGCATGCATAAAAGCTTTCCCAGTAAATCAGTTAGCACTTTAAGAATGACAGGTTCTTTCGGTGTATTATTCCAACTATCAGGCTGTGGAGAAAAATAGGGTTATTCCAGGGTTATTCTTGAACATTTAAATAAAGTACAGGAGGGTACAAAGCAACATATGCTTTAACAGGTTCTGAGGCCTCTGCCAACAGAAATTCTTAGACTGAATTCATTGTGGCTGATAGCTGAAAAAGCTGTCGTTACTTAAAAATCAATGAGAAATGTCTGATTTCATAAAACTTGATTTATTCAAAAAGGGCTGATAAACACACTTGAATTTATTCTCGCTTTCTACATTAGAGTAATTACTTGGAATTACACCAGTTAAATTTGGTTCAGAGGAGATAAAAATTGGCTACCTATTGAGGATTAAAGTATTTAAGCCTCTTACATAGTAGTTTAACTTACTTGAGCGTAATAAAACATGGTAACCAAGACAATGACATGGAAGTGTTATCGACTGTGCGATTTCTGTGTAAAAAAAGAAAAAAAGCTTGCAAACAGGCTCCCGTGTGTGCACGTTCTGTCTGGGTGTTTGAGTGCGAGCCTGTAGGTCTCTAATTGCATTGTAAAATCCTTTCATTTGGATTAAATAAGTTATATACATATATACACGCCCAGCACTGGTGCTGTGCTCTGCATGTTCAGAAGGGATTTAGGGGCGCAGCATCTGACACCGCTTGAACGTCGTTCTTCTGATAGATGATCCACTTAGCAAAAACCAGAGCAAAAATAGGATTTAGGAGTCTCTCTTTCCGGATAGCTGCAATTCGGTTGTATGTTGAGTTACCGGGGCTAAAAAACCTCAACAAACAAACAAACAAAATCCACCCCACCAGGCCTTTGCCCACTGTTTGTGGGATACAGAAATACGGTTCTGGGGTTTGTGCAGTTTGATTTGGAATTGTGCCGTAACCGCAAGCTTATTAAAAATAACCATCTATAAAATAGCATGTCAGCTAACAAAGTTAAGCAGGAGCTTTGAGAACAAAACCAGCTGGCAAATAATTTGAACCAGTGTTTATTGCCAGGGATCAATGCTGAATCAAACTGTTGCCATATTGATAAAGCAGGCTCCTAATTGTTCCAGATTTATATAAAGAGCAAGGAGTGGGGATATCGTGCATTACGGCAGCTGCTCCTATAAAACTCTGTTTTATGGCTTTCAGAAGTTGTCTACTTTGTGTACTGGACTCGGAGCACTCTGCTCTCCCCTTTCATTAGTTTACATACATATTAATGATATTTATTTTCTCTCCTTCCTTCTCCCCTTCTTGATTATTTTAGTTTCGTGCTGTGGGGAAAAATGTCAGTTGTAGCTTAAGAAAGTTGAAAACAAATTCCTTAGGTATTTAGTGTTTCACATAAATGGTAACTTAGAACCTGTTCGATGATGCAGTAAAACATCACACCCACCCTTAACAGAATCACAATCAGAAGTCTAAATAAACGTTTTTTTGTTTTCTCCTCCTGCCTGGCAGGACTCCCGCTGCATTACCCCGCAGCTTTGGCAGCACTTGAGAGAAATGGGTCTGGAAAGTAAACTCATACCCACAGCTCAGAGCCCTTAGGTAAATATGCTGTGGGGTTTTTTTTACATTTGATGCTATGGTTTCATAAACATGGGTAACAAGCTCCACCACATGCCCAAATCAGAGATTGTTGTTAACGCAAATATCCTTGTATGGACACTGAATGGGTGGATGATGACATTTGCATACATATAGAGCTTAATTTGGAATCAGGGGGCAATTTGTTTGCACAAAACCGTATAAATTTGCTAAAACATTCTCTCTTTAGTTCATCACAGAGCTTTTTATTTACAGCTATTCGGATTTGCATACAGCATGTTTTCCAGCAACCTTTTCCTGCGATGCAGCCTGTTTAAAGAGGGTCACATCCATTCGCTGCCACATGGCAATAACGCCTTATTGCCCAGGGCTTCTGGTGCCTGCTCCTGCTGCAAGACATATAGTTTCTCTCTAGTGTCAGACAGCTTGTGTCCTCCACGGGCTCCTCGCTTCTCGGAGCGATCTGTCGTAAGGAAGAGTAGCAAAAAAAGAATTTTTCAGCTGGCAGTTTATGAAGAGCACAATGAATGTCACAGTCAAGAGCAGAAAGAAAAACAGAATGATGTAAGTCACCAGGTCTGGCTTGTTTATTTCCCCTTCTTTTAACACCCTGGCTGTCGACATGTAAAAAGCAGAGGAGCTCACGGGTCTCGGGGTGCCGCTCAGGTAGGGCGTGTTGGTCTGAATGATGAGGTGAGCTTCGGTGGCGCTGGTTGAATTTAGCAATTCACTATACATGTTCTTGCTTAAATTTCCTCCACAGTTGAAGTAAAGCAGGAGAGCAAGTGCAGTCAGTCTTTGGCATAGGAAAGGAATAATGTTCCTGCTTGTAAAAGGCTGAAAACCAGCCGCATTTTGTCTAAAAGCAAATTAATTCACTTACATGGCTCAGTGACTTTCTTTTAAATCTTCTTGGCTCATATTTACAGCATTCACCCACAAATATTAATCAAAAATGATAGAGGTACCTCGTGTCCCGGCCCTCGTTTCCCCCAGCACAACTCTTTTGGGGAAATGCGCTGGATCATCTGCTGGTCAGCTGGGATGGACTGGGAGCTCCGGGAATCTGCTGGGAGCCCTGCTCCACCTGCATGGGAACAGGGCAGAGGGGAGCTCACTCTCCGTGCGGGGAAGGCACGACGGGTTTCCAGCTGCTTTTCGGGAGTGGGATGCACACAAATCCGGGCTTAAATGGCATCTGCGGGCAGAGGCAGCTGCTGCTTTGAGATCCTGCTGAATTTGCTGTCGCGGTTCTCTGCCTCGGGAGGCTCCGTGCTGTTGAAATCCCGGTGCTATGAAGCATTAGTTGACTTTCTTAATCCCAGTTAACGGCACGCTGTGGAGCCCGCGCTAAGAGGGCTGAGCTTTCTGCTTGAGCTTTCCAGGCACTCCTTTTGATTGCTTTGAGAAAAGTAAATAAATTTTAAAAAAAAAAAAAAAAAAATAAATTGACCAATATCCCTTTGTTCAAAAAAGAAACACCAAAAAGCCTCCCTGTGAATGGGAGGGGGGGATCAGTTCTTCGGAAACCTCCTCCCTGCCCTCAATTCAGCCCAGCTGCGGGGTGGGACTGTGCAGGGTTCTCTCAAACATGACTTTTTCCCCCCGCCAGAAGCTCCACCGCAGCGTCACTTGCCACCGTGGGAAGGGGAGAAGTGCGTGGTGGTGCCGACCGGCTCCGCAGCCCGTGGTGCATCTGGCAGTGACACGATGCTAAAAAGGAAGAGATCTTCCGATAAACCCCTGTGAGTGCCTGAGGCTCCTGCTGGAGGTTCTGAGCTGGGGGAGGGTAGCAGAGAATGGGACAAAAAGAAGAAAATTGCCTCAAAACCTTTCTTTCTTCCTCGGATCCCTATTGTTAAGATCTAGAGTAATCAGAAGATGTCTTTTTTTTTTTTTTTCTTTCTTTCTTTTCTCCTTTCCTCCTCCTATATGGTCCCCAGCACCCTCTCCAGCCTGACAATT
>VXAK01003937.1:232905-367797 GCA_013399435.1 Arenaria interpres | reverse complement strand
GGGGGGTGGGGGGTGGGGGGCAGAACCCGGGGGGTGAGAGGAGCGAGGAAGGGAGAGGAGCACTTGGGAACTGGGCAGAGGAAAGGGGGAAACGGCTTCTCCGGCCCCAGGGTGCTGATCCAAGAGAACGCTTAAAGCTGCTTATGATGAGATATTGCAGCCAACAGTCCCGGGTGGTTAAACGTTTCAATTAGTCTAATAAATGTTTCTGCTGGGGGAGGGGGGATGAAGAGAGGAGAAAACTTCTGGCCAGTTAGATTTAAATAAAATGAAATGAAGTCTCTGCGAGAGGGCAAGCCCTTCCGAGGCCCTGGTCAGCCTGTTCCTGGTCTCCTGCCAGGCTCCAGGTGCTCCAGTTAAACCCCTGGTGCCTCCAGCAACTCTGCTGGGGTGGTCGAAGGCTGTCACATCCCTGTTCGCGACCTTCTGCATCTGTCCTCAGAGAACCTGGGTGTTTACCTCCGAGTCTTGGGGACCTTTTGAATTCACAAGGAGATCTTTCTCAAAGGGCTTTCCTGATTTTCGTTTCTCTCTTTCTCCCCCACCTCCTTGCCCCTTTTCCAGCCCAAGTGCTCAAGTCACTCTTCCACAGGCTGCTCTCCAGGATGGTCTTTCCCTGCCTGTACCCTGCTCCTCCTGGGGACGCATCTCCTGCCGGCAGAGCCGCAGTAGTTACACCTATTTACTCTGTGCAGGTTCAAAGAACAGGATGCCGGGGCAGGCAGCCAGCACAGGGGTTGGAAAAATCAACAGAGTCATAAAAAAAACCCGCTAATACAGTTTGCAACTGTTTTACCTACCGTGTCTCCTCGAAATCAGAGAGTTTGTGAGCAGCAGCACAGCACGGATGTCTGCTAGGCTGGATGTCTTCCCAGGACCATCCCGTCTTCGGCTCTCTCTTCCCTGAGCTGCTTTTGAGTTTAACCGAACTTTGCGTCCTTTTTTATTTATTTACTTTATTGTTTTTATTAGTCTGTAGGAAAAGCAGGAAGGCATCTGGGGGCCGAGTCCTATAAATAGTGTGGGCAGTCTTAATGTTTCGCATACTTTAGCAAAAAGTTTGTTATAAACAGCTTCTCTGCAAATGGTACCGACTCTGCGGGAGCCGGGGGGAAATGCTATAGAGGATGCACATGAATTTTGTAGTCGTGGGTGCGTTTTGTCCTTGCGGAGAAATGTGTTTTTTGTAGCCCTGTGGTGCTCTGCTTGGTGGCTTGGAGTCAAACTGGGCAGAGGTGGGGGAGGAAGGGCTCTGCTGGGGTGGCTCCTCGGTGGCCGTGAGCTCATCCTCCACCTCCCTTCCTCCCTTCAACCCTGCAGGGATCATCCTCCTGAGCCCTCGGAGGTGTCCCTGGAGGTGGATGGGACAGTCCAACGGACGGGACAGTCACCTCACTGCCGGGAGGGGACAAACGGGCTGTTTGCTCTGCCAGGTCAGTGCCTCCCTCCGACCTCCCGTGGCTGCGTGTCCCTTCCCTGCAAACACGAGGTGCCCCCTCTTCCCATCCCTGTTCCCATGCAGACACTGAGCCGGGATCTTTCTGGTTTTTCCCCTTTTACTCCTACAAAATGTTATCTTTCACTCTTAGATTTATTTCCTGCCCCGAAGAGACAGTAGTTCAGCTCCAGTGCTCGCGCTTGGGGTTGAGAACCGTCGTTAGTGGTCACGGTCCAACCGCCCGGCGCTGGGATAAATCCTCGGGGTGTTCTACAGGCGCCCTGTGCTCACGCAGGCTCGGGAGCGCACAAAACTCCTCCTGCTTTTTGGCTGACTGCTGGGGCTGATAGAGAAACTGATGAGAAGCCCTGGGAGTAAATCAGATGTGTTTTCTGCAGCACTGTATCCAGGCTTAATCTGGAAAAAGCTGAATTGCCATAAATAATACCTTAATTGCAAAAATAAGAGCTGATCCTTTCCCTTTGTTCTCCTTAATTTGGAGGAGCATTTAAAGTCTTCAGTTCCGTGTAATTTGTACTCATTAATTTATTTCTTGTTTAGGAGCTTTGTTGTTATTGTTGCTTGCTTTCTTTTTCTTTTTTTTCTTTTAAGATTTCCAGCCTTTAATGACTTGTTTTCGTTAGTTTTTTAATGTGCACTGGCAATGGTGCTGCAAGGACAAACATAGCGCCTCTGACACTGCCTGGACTTTAACAACAATAATAAACTTTTCAGTGTTGCAACTTCCCGGCGCGTTTGGAAGCCGGGTCAGCATCGCCAGCCATGGTGGCATCACAGGGACAGTCCCGGGGGTGGACAGACCTCCACCTACTCCTGTCTCATCCTCCCCTATGGGCATGTCTTTCCCCAGCTACATTCAAGAGCAAAAAGCTTCTTCTCGGAGATGTAGGAGCCCCCTGGAGCCCCAGCTGCCCCCCAAGGGATTTATCGATGGTCACAGTGACTTGGTGGCAGTTCTGGCCCGAGCTGAGTCTTGCCATAGTGTTAAAATACATAGTGGCATAAACTATCCAGAGCAGAAAGAAGGGAAAACGGAGCCTGTGACCCTCGGCACCACTCGGCTGACGCTCTCTGGGCTGGCAGGGTGATTGTATTTGCTTTAACGATCCTTCAGCCAAGCTCCCACCAAACACGATGCAAATCTTAGCGGGTGGGAACCGCTCGGGGTTCAGCCGCTCTGTGAAAGGCTGGAGCCTTTCCCCATTTCCAGACTGGTAAATAATGCATGATCTCTCTCTTTCTCATACGCTTACGCAACCCCTACCACGATAAATATCAACCGAGGGAAATGAAAGTGGAAAGAAACATTATCTTTCTCAGTAATGCAACCATTTACAATCTGCGTTACGATCCTTCTGCTCTCAGGAGTGAGCGGCAGTCAGGGGGATGTTTCTATTAGCAGACCAGAATGCAACAAATCACAGGCTGTAACTTTCCACTGCTGCGTAAAAGCAGCCTTAAAACCATATAAAGCAAATAATTAAAAAATATATATACAGAAATGATTTCCTTTTTTAATCACTCCAAAGGAAAACGCTTATTTCCAAGTGCCTGAGAATCAGATATTAAGGACTGTATTTTCAAATGCGGGGCCATAAAACTAAGCACCAGACACCTAATCTGTGGATCTTGTCTTTGGTGATTAAATAGGGGGCTGGATGCCTGAAGAAATTGGCCCAAGTGAAAAGGCGTCTTGAAAATATTTTGTTTCAAAAGAGCTTGTGTGTGCTATTTAAAACTAACTTCTAACATTGGGTTTCGCAGGGTATGTTCACACCAGCTGAAACAGAAGCATTTAGAAAGTTTCCAGAGAAGTCTGTGAAAAAGGGAGCTTGAGTGCATTTTATCAGGGCTGTGTCTGAATCCTTTTGTCTTCCCTGAGTGTGAGGAGCTTCATGATTCATCAAGGCGCACTCCATCGATGGATGGGGAATAAGCATCCTGCACCTCCTGCCATCCAGGTAAGCTTTGCCACTGCTCAAGAGGGTGTAGAGAAATAACTCTGGCTGTTTGGTGAACATCCCAGCCTCCCTGCCCTCCCATCACTGATCCCACCCGCTGCAGCAGCTTGGTAGAACTTCAAAGGGGTTTGGCAGTGCAAGGATCTTCACCCATAGCAAAAGGGTTTGTGTCCTTGTGCTGTAGGGATGTGGATTCCCCGCGTCCTGAAAATAACCATTTGCTCTTTGCAATAGCTTGCTTGGTGTACACAGAAGGAAAAGCACAACTTCAGAGAGTTTCATACAGGCAGGAGCGGGTGGGTGTCCAGTGATGCTCCAGGGGATGCAGCATCAGTACATCCATGTGTGTAGAACATAAGCAGGAGGGGTTTCTGGAAGTAAAAGCAGCAGGTGTAATTGTAGAGGAAGGTTGCCTTCGGTACCTAATTTACACTCAAACAGATTTCTAGTCACGAGGCACTGGTTTGTGAGCTGAGCTGGGTGCTAACGAGGATGCAGACACTTGTGCTGGGCTCTGGGACAGCCCAGCTCTGGGCAGGAGAAAGGTTTCGCCCAGGCCATCAGGCGTGTGTCAGCTCGGTCCTCAGACAGACACGGGCTGCCTAGACATGTCGGCTTGTGACCACATTAGTCCTGTCTCTGCAGCACAACAGTGCTCCCTGGGGCTGGTTCCTCGTCCAGGCTGTCGCTCCCCAGGGAGATATGTCCAAGAAGAGGTATGTGCATTGACAGGGCTGTGTGCTGGAGGCATTGTCTGTATTCCTAGTATTTAACCCCAGTTATTGAGGGTTGAATTTTATTTAAGAAAAGAAGGAATGAAACGTTACAAGTCACTGTGAGATTTTAGTTTTGAATACATTTTGCTTTTGGTGCTAGTAATCCCTTACCAACCTGCAATATGAATCAAAGGCGATGTCTGTCCCATTCTTAATACGCTCTCCGGGTACCAGAATGAGATTTGGGGAGGCTGTGGGGAATAGGGCTTTTCATCTCTCTCTTATTCATGTCTTTTCTCTAAGGGAATAAAATGAGTCTTTCTCTGGGCTGCTGCACAAAACACATCCCACCTGTATATATAACCCTCCTCCTGCCTGTTCGGCTGGTGTGCTGTGAAGCTTCATGTTTAACCATAATATTAGCTTCATTGTAAGGAATTCAGTTCAGGAGGGGCTGGAGTCTCACCATCATCTTTTGAAGAAAGTCTTGAACTCTCAGCTATAAATCCTCTTCGTCTGGCATTGCCCTTCTTCTCCCTACCTCAGTTTTGGCAGCATTAAGTGTTTGGGATGACACAAAGATTGTTCAGGAAGCTTCACAGATCATCACAGAGTTCTTTTATTAGCAGAGCCTGTCTTTGTTCATGGCTTCTCGCTTGTACCACTCACTGTCTGGTGTCAGAAATGTTTCCTCCTTTCTTGTAGGCATCTGGGCATGGTCTGTCAGCGATGGGAAGCTGTGGCTGAGTCTATCAGACGGCAGATGACAGATTGGGCAGACAGGGTTCCTCTTTCTTCTCTGGCTATTGATTTTTGCTTTGTTTCTTTTAAGGTCCATATGGATTGTAAATTTCGAGGGGAGTCAACACCAATTACTGAGGGTGAGTTATTAAACTTAGGTCATCCCCTGGACAGTATGTATGGAAGTTTCTTTTAGAGACAAGGGGCACCTCTGCCTCCCTGCACACACGCCAAGCCTGGATGTCTCTCTGATCAGGTTCTGATTTTGCAACCCTCTTCCCAGTTTGAAAAATGGACTTGATAATCCTTCCTTACCTGCAGGGGTCCAGAGGATTAATTACTGAAGGTGGCAAGGTGCGCTGATGCGGTAAAAAAAGACTAAAGAACTATCTAAAACAGGGTGGAAGAGGGAGCTGAACCCTGGGAATGATGGAACTGAAATCTTAATAGAAGTTGACACTCTCTGGAAAGTTAAACCTTGGTCACATTGCTCTAAGACAGCCCCAGCAAGGCTGTCCTCACCTCCGAGCAGCACTGGGGTTTGCTGTGTCCGTGCCTCCCTGCTTACGTGGCTTAATAAATTAGATATGCTGCTCGAGGTCGATTATTTATTATTGGTCTCGGTGTGAGCTCAGACTGCTTGCAGCATTAGCTCAGACAAACAACCATCACAGAAATGGGGCTGGCTCGCACGCCCTTGGGTGTCCCTCAGAGATAGGAACAGCAGATCCAATTAGAGAAGAGCTCATCGCCCTTCGCAGACTGGGCAAAAACTTTGGAGTTTTAGATAAACTTTGTTTTGGGAAGTACCAGACTCTCAAGGTGGCTGGCTACTGCTTTAAGGAATATCTCCATCTATGTGGAAAAATTAAGGGAAAATTGAACACAGTGTTCCTTAGCAGGCCAGGGAATTGCGGAGTTTAATTGTTTGTGTGCTGCTTGATAAAGAAGAACAGTTTTATAATTTCTAATTTGTCATTCATGAGAGCCTGACTCAACAAATCACATTGCTCATATTTAACTCAAAGGTCTTTTTGGTGTTAAGATAGAAACCTTCTGTAAAACGCATGGAGCACCTCTGGAAGTGGGTGGCCTGCCCGCAGCAAGGGATGGTCAAACCTCAGCAGAGCCAAGGTTTCCATTAGCTGAACTCTTGTCTCCCAACCTGAAGTCATCCGTCAGATGGCAGAACAAAAGGGTTTGTTTCAATTTTTTTTGATTAAATCCTTTATTAAGAAAAAACACCTCTTCGCTTTTTCTACTCTCCAAAATCACCTGCAGATGAACAAGAAAATGATAAAGTTGTAGTTTCAATTCCTACTGCAGAGCTGATCTGAAAGAGTTGCGCTCTGCACTGGACATATTTGCCAAAGAAGATAGAAAAAGGCTCATAGATGTGCACATCAGGTTTGTTTATTCCTCCTTATATGATGGAGTCTCAATCGTGGAGAAGAACTTGAAATATATTATCAGTGCTCTATTTTTAGGATCTATTTAATTATATAAGTGACTATGCAATATCCCTGCCTGGAGCAGACCCAGCCTTGAATCAGAAGAAATCAGTCAATTTTTCTCATATTCCCCATTTCTAGGGCTCCCCGTAAACCTCGGAGCACCCTCTCCTTGTTTCTATGGCAGGTTACTGGCCAGGACTTTATGGAAAACATGGTTTGCTTTTGGTTATTTGTGTGTTTGTATAAACCAGGAGGAAGAGGAAAGCCCAGTTGCCAGGCAAAGATGGGAAAAGAGATCTGTGAGCGGCAAGCCTGGCTGGAAACATCTGTGGAAGGGAAAACACTCATCGTCTTGGTTCTCCAGTTAATGTGGCTTAACCTTGTAAGTCCTCTTCACACTCTTCATTAATTCTGATGGCTTGGTGTCTTTGGCTCTTGTTGCCTAAGACTGTAATTATTATTATTAAAGGTAAGTAGCTGCCCGTGGTTGCCAAATGGGATGGGACTGCACCATGCTGGAGCAGCCCTTGCTTCGGGAAGCCTTGGAGAGGTGTTCCATCATAGGGTGGTGGCTCCTCTCTGAGTATGCAAGCACCTGGTGGCCACTGGCCACCACCCAGGGAAGCTGTAAAAAATGCCCTCAGCAAAGCTGGTCTAAAACTTATGCTTCTGGAATACACTTAGTAAGAAAATCTATCAGCATGCGACAGGGGTTATTTTAATAATCTAAAATCTTACTGCTCCGGGAACATTGCTCTTTCATGGAGTAAACAAGTTGGTTTAAATTTCTTTGCCACAAGTTCACGGAAATAATTTTGAAAAGCTTGAAAGCCAGTATCAGTTAGACTAACAATATTATCTGTTTCACATTTATAACAGTGTTCATAAAAAGAAAACTGCATAAAGCATAAAGCAGATAGAAATACCTCAAATCTCAGCCCTTTGAAATATTTACAACTAATGCTTCCCTCTTAGTAAAATAAAACTTCACCTGACAACTTTCCAGGGGAAAACAGTGTTATCAAATTCTTCTTTTTGAGACAATGCAAGATGTTGTTACTCAGTCATGTTCCTTGCCTAGAGAGAAGCAAATACATTCCCCTTGTATTTTAATTAGTTCTGAACCTATGCTGGTGAGAAATAGAGTACAGTACTGTTATTAAAATTCATGCTTTATGATCAGTACAGTTAGTACAGTCTCTGAGAAGAGCCAGCTAAAGTACTTTTAACTTTGGTTAATCGTGGAATTATCTACCTCTTGCTACCCATTTGCTAAATTTTTAAGTAGAGAGAAACGTTGCAATTGTAACGAGAAATCATTACGTTGAGATCTCAAAGAAAAAGCTTGTGACTCTTCCGAAAGGCAACATCAGGCCAGCCATTAATTATGAATGCTCATTAATTATAACAAATTGTCTGACATAAAATCTCTTTAGCTGAACTTTTGAACTGAACTTCAGTAGGGCACTTTTGACAAATAGAGAAAGGACTGCCCCTTTTAAAAGTTTGAGATTTTATCTCTCATGGCATCTATATTTAAAATTAAGCAAAGTGACTAATGAAGTTAAGAAACTCATTCTTTAGAAGATCAAAGTCATAAAATTCCTTTAATTCCCTTCAAGACAAAATTATGAATTATTGTTAAGAGATTTTTCCTTGTAACTTTGTTATTTTATTCCTGTAACTGTTTCATTTTAAAACCTCTCTAATTGTTCTCCAATATGGTCTTCCTTTGTATTTTGCTGTAAAATAATTTGCTGAAGTGTCAGGAATTTAAAAAAAAATCTCTAGGACAAAACTTATCTTATATTCTTCTTAACATATATTCTTTTTAAGAACCAAAGTAACACCATACTCCTCCTTAATAAAACTCAGCACAGGGTGTTTGGTTTAACAGAGATCTCTGCTGGCATTAGAGTACACAAAATCCACGTTCGTAGAAAGAGGGGGATAAATCTTGGTATTTTTGTTTAGCATCTGTACTTCTGGTTTTCTCCACTCTGAGCTGCCTCGGTATTCTCTTTTTGTGGCTTGAGACTCTTTTGGTGAACATTTATAGGGTAAATTTCAGGTGTATTTTTTAAAACCAGCCTTCCCAAGTGTTGGGTTTTATGTCCCATCCATTTTTGGGGGGATCCTGCAGAGTAGGGAGGGCTGGGGACGTTTGGCTGTTGAACCTCGGGAGTGCAGATGCTTTGTGCGGGCAGTTGCTGATAACTGTGTGGCTGTGATACAAACACATTTGGGTGTAGTTTTTCTTTAGCTTTAATTGGAGTTTTTAACTCTTCCAGGGCCAGGTTATTCCTACAGCCACTTTCATTGCTTTGCCCTGTCTAGTATTGTGTTGGGCTGCAATATCACAGATCTATGCGGTACCCATTCTGTAGCCTGGAGGTACACATCACTTCAATTACTGACAAATTTCCATGGAAGTATTTTTCCCTTTGATATTTTAGAAAGATCTCGTAGGATGAAAATGTTGCATCAATATTTTTAATGGTTATTTAGAGAGCAAAGTGTTTGGACACGCTTGAAAATATTGCTGGGCACCTATTTGCATGTGTAGGTGCTTAAATATCTGAGAAAAACGACCATCTGGTGTCTCTGGACTTAGATCCTCAGAAAATATGTAGACTACTGAAATGAAGGGAATTTAGGCACATACATTTCTTTTGATGATTTGTTCAACTTTTAATGTCTCTATCTCGAATGTGCAGAGGAAGAATATTCAAAAGACTTTGAAAGGCTCTGGTAGCTTTGTACTGTCTGGATGTGTTTTACAGATAACATTATAGGATATTATCAGGGGAAAAAAACACCCATATATTTTGTACAAGTATTCTGCCCTCCATTTTTAACATACATTTGAGCTCTTACTTTATAAAATAAATAATTGCTTACCTGGTGCCTAAGTAGTATTGCCAATTAGTATTAATTCTAAGTCAATTAATTTCTGAAATAACTTTGAGCTACTTCAAGCCGCTTCTCAAGGTTTTTTTTTTCTTCCAGTGTCTTCTAATAGAATTTCAGATTTGGTCTTTTAATTTATATGAATCTCCTGGGTTTGCTATAAGAGAGGATTTGGCCTCAGAGTGCTGGAATACAAACCATTTTGATGTTGGAATCCTGCTTTAAGCAAAGCATGCCTTTACTTGGTGCAGAAGACAAAAGCATTAGTACACAATGCGGAACGTTTCTGGTCTGGTCGGAAAAACCCCGCTCCTAAACCTATGAGTTGTTTCAACTTCTACAGGGGGAAGCCTGGGACAGGGAATTAGTAAAGCTGCTGTTAATTTCAGTGGTGGCTCTTTAAATATAGGACAATGTATTGATTCTGAACCTGTTACATGACCGTTTTCCTGCAGTGTTGGTGGTATTTACTGCCAAAATTAATTAGATACTCATTGATGCTGGGCCAATTCCCTGACTTCCACGTTGTCAATGAGATAGAAATCCAAATGTTCGCCCACTCTCTGAACCATTTTCTTTCTCTCTGACACCATCAGAAGCACATGACACATCTTGTGGATTATGTGGAAGAAAATCAGATATTCTTTCCTTTTCACTCTGATGGAAAAAAAGCCCCACGATTCCTACCTGTATAATCGTTTCCTATAAAATGAATTACTTATCTGTCTTAATACTGTCACACTTCTGTTCTCCAGTGTTCTACTTCTTCCATCTGTGTGCATAACTGTAATCTTTTCTACACCTACTCTATGTACTCTCAAGTGTCAAAATCTACCCTCAATCATTCCTGTCATTAGTCTCTTGTTCCCGACGGGATAGCGGGCAAAACATCACATTCCTCAGACCTCTTCAGATGATTGCCGGGCTCACTCTGCAGAGTTTACATGAGCTATCAGAAATATGATGAGGCTGAGTTTTGTTTTGGTTTTTGTCACCTGAAATTTTCTACTTTTTACTCTTGAAACTGATTTTTGGTTTTTTTCATCGCTCTGTGTGTGTCTTGTCTACATCATGACTGCTTGCTGCAGCTAAGCGTAACTTCAGGAGATATCCACATTACCCAAATCCCGTGAAAGTTGACTTGCTGTTTCTTATTGAGTAATTCTGTGTGACTCATGCTTTGTTCCCTGATATAATTTTTTACACTCATTTGCAGAATATTGTTCAGACAATTGAGCTTACTTATCCAAATCACCATCTTTTGTAGCGAGACAGTGCAATCGCTTCCCTTGTTGCAAGAACAATGGGGTGACCCATAAATTAGACCATCTTGTTTTCCTTAAAATACAGATTATACTTGACTAAACAAAATAACTGCAGGAAAAAAGAAACCCTCTTGGAAGCTATGCATCTTCATAGCTTAATGTGACGACGTGCCTCTCCTGCTGAGCCATGACCTACTTTGCTCACAAAATGCTCTCATTACCTTCCCCCAAACACGAGACTGTCGGAGCCTCAGGAATTCTTCACCTCGGGATCCGAAGTGTCAATCACTAACGAACGGGCTGGCGAATCCCTCCGTCAGGCACTGCGCTGCTTATCATGTCTCATGTAAATGCCCCCTCTTCTCCTACGGTTGCTGTTTGTATAATTTCTTGTCTCTGCTCCAGATTCCATCGTGCCCTCAGCATCTACCCTTCAAATTCAGAGCTGGATAAATTTTGCCATCTTGTGAGAGATACTGATATTTTTTTGGGCTGATTTTTTTTTTATCAGCTCAATTAAAATGTTTTGCTCTGCTACTTCAAAACATTTCTTTCTCTTTTTTTTTTTTTTTTTCTCTTTCCTTTTCTATTATTGAAAAGCAATCCTTCTCCCCTACTCCATATATTATGTATATCAAAACTTGGTAGGATGCCTGCTGATGGAGAACCAGGAGACAAGATATCAAGCATCAACAGCCATGGGAATGACCTACAACATATGGGAAGTTTGGTAATTATCCAGTCTATATTATGTAGGACATAAAATCATGCAGCTCTGCTAAAATATGTAAGGAGAGAGGAAGAAAATGATGGCAAATGACTGCTCCCAAAGATAAAGATCCTTAACTCTTCTTTCATATTTTTTGGCTCTTCAACAAATGCCTAAAATCCACTTGTTGAATTCAAGTTTGTCACATTGCAAAGACTTGATTTTGAAAGGTGTTTATTGACAAAAGAAGGGATGTTTGCAGCATAAATATCCACAACTAAGAATGATTTCCAAATGTGTGACTGCAGGGATTGGCTGTAAAAGGAAGCCTGTGTTGGCCTAACTCTTCTCCTATTGGAGTCAGGGGAGAATTTCTGATGCATGTCAGAAGACTGAAGGGTAAGCTGTGGACTTTCAAAAATCCTCCCACTCTCAATGTGTGGTATTTTATGTCCAAATGAGGCAGGCACTTATGCTTCCAGAGAGGTGAAGTCATCAGAGTAAAGCAAACTTACAGCAAGGAGATCTGTAAATTTACGTACAGAATAGATCTCTTAGTAACGAAAAATTGGGACATTTTGTCCTAACAACAGTGCATGTTGAGTTGGACACTACAATACAGTGCATGGGGTAGGGCAGGCCTGCAGAAGACCTGACGTGTGGCAGTTTCCACTGTCACAATTTTGTTCAGAATTGTTTTTAAAAGACCCTGATGGTTCCTGGCCTGTCTCAAAAATCTGCTCTGCAGCCCTCAAACACATATTCAAATTCTTGTCTTAGTTACGTGTCACAACACTCATGTTAAGACTTGAGTTTGTCTGTCAGGTTGTGCATTTGCAACTCACAATCAAAGGTACCAGTCACGGCACTCTCATCCACAAGGAATCCAGGCTCCTGGAGAAGACAACTCAGCAGAGCTGTGAGGAACCTCTTCCCTGGTTACAGGGAGTCTCAGCCCCTCCCTTGGTGCTTGGGGAAATGCCTGACATTGGTGGAAAGACTATCCAGTCCTGTGACTTCTACAAGGAATTGTTTTTCCCCCAAATTACTTAATGTTATTGAACCTAGTAGTGCATTGGAAAACCAGCTTTCATGCATAGTGATTTAAGGACCCCGAATTAATTTACAAACTCCTCCTGGGAGCTGGTCCAGTGTGTAATTTCCTCCTTGAATCGGAACTTTGAATTACATTAAAGAGTCTTATTTCATGTTTATCAGATTGAAATTTGGATGCCACTGTTTCTTTGGGAAGTAGAAGTATTGTGTAATAATATATACCATTATTTTTTAAAACCCATGTCTTCGTAATTAAAGAAGATGTATACAGAAGCAGCGGAGTGAAGGTCAAGGTATTTGTAGACCACGTGTTTAACAACACAGCCCAAATGATCAGTCCTGGAGTATTCTGTTGCAGTAAGGTATATCCTTCCATGTTTTAAATGGTCAGGAGTCACCCTTTGCAATAATTCTCAAACTCTTTACTCTAGTACTTTGAATTCATTTTGTATTATGCTTTGCCTGCTTATGATATTGCTTTACTTGGATTTACAGAACTCATCCTTGCATACAGAAAGAAGCTGTCTGCACTGTATCTTCTAGGAATAAAAGGCTGTAATCTGCTGTACTTGGGTTAATAAATATTTTATTATTCACAGTTTCAAATATTCTCTTGGTGAATCTCAGCAGCTGTGCTTTCTGAAAATAATGCCTGATTGAAGGATGGAAATTGTCCTCCAAGTTATGAGAAACAAACACAACCCAGCACTGCCCTTCCTCAAGAAAACCCCACAGAATAGCTGAAGCGCTGCTGCAGTTTTCCTCTCGCTGCAGTGTGCTTCTACCCAGTGCCACACATTGTATTGAGAGAACTTCATTTATAAGAAATAAGTGAGATATAATAAATAACTCCTCTCTGAGCTTGCAGGAGCCTCAACATCTTCCATGGCAGCAGAGCCAAATAGTGACGTCCTGTGCTGTTCTCACCAAGGAATAATACAAGCTCCTCAACCCGGAGGTAACTCTGCAGCGCTGAGATGGAGGGACGACAACCAGATCCCTCTTGGTCCCACTGCTCTGGCCTTCCCAGGGTCAGCTGCCAGGTGAGAGAGGGTGTGAGAGGAGGAGGGTGTGGGATAGATGAGGAACTTCTTCCTAGCACCATCCAGGGCCGTCTTGGCCCAGAGATGCTCAAGAAAATAGTTCATTCAACAGCCAGTTGGCTGGGTTGAAAAAATCTAGTGTGATATGCAAAAAAAAAACCCTGGGAGGACACTGGGTTATAGCTCAAACCACAATCTGGAGTTCATTTATCAATAGCGGGTCAGACACTGCTTGCCTTCCTCATTTCGAGTTGTTCTTTGCTCTGCGGTCGAGTTCATTGATTTCACCAGGGCTACTCACACTCTTAAGTACAAACTGTTGTAAGTGAGGGTGAAATAATAATTCTACCCTAATCCCTAAATTGTGTTTCAGACCTCTTTGTCCCCTAAAATTTTGATGCCGTCTACTCAGGCTGAAAAAGTGAATTGTGTCAAATATCTCAGGCTTGGCTAAAAGACTTGGGTTGCTTTTTAAAAAAAATAAATTGCAAGACTACCTCTCAAAATGCTGCAGTTTCACTTTTCGGATATGCAATTTTCATTCTATTGAATTTTTTGACGTATGGTTATATAAAGTATCTAACAGCAAACTCTATCCACTTAGACCTTCCAGAAGGCAGTAGCTTCAGGAGTTAATGCGGAATTATTTTTAGTATGTATTCAAGTTTATTCATGTTGAAAGGTGGTACTTATCTTTTGTAATTTTAGAGTAGTTATTTGAATAAAAACATGAGTATAGTTCCATTTTAACTGCCATGTGACATTTGGGAGCTGGTTAACACCTCTTCCAAGATGCGAAAATCTTAGCATTTTTTTCTTTGCCACATCTCAGTAGCACACACAATACCTGTGTCTGTGTTTGGACCTATGTCTATAAATGCATAAAATAGGAGTAATCTCCTATATGCTAAGAGAATATTATACCATAAACAATGGAAGTATCCATCAGCCAGAAGAAAGTGCAATTTTCAGTGTTCTTTGTAGGAAAAGCTTGTTGAAGTTCAATTACCCTTTTGAGTCCAAATTCCATATTAAGCTGTCACCAGAGAGGCTGTTAGATAAAAATCTGTGGCTGAGTATTTTCCCTAGAGCTGGGTAAATATTTCTGTTAGCCAAGTAACTGAGCCTTTTTTCAGTTCATGGACTATCTGTGCAGAGGTTGCAAGTTTCTCATGTTTTGGGGTCACTGTTTAGATAAGCCTTATGCTGTTATTTCTACTTTCTAATGGAATAGTGGAAAACAACAGGTCTGCAAAATCAGCGTGCAATTTTGGTGGAAGGAGTTTAACTGTTTGTCCAAGAGGACACGCAGGGATTTGGCTGGGACAGACTGACACGGAGGCAACGGCAAAAGGTCAGCAAAATGTATTTTGCAAAATTTTCTTTGTTCTGAGTTTGATTTACAAGAAGGGGAATATAAACCTCTTATTTAGAGATAACTGTGGGTCTGACACTGGAAAAAAGCTATGCAGTAAAAATAATAAGTGAGTCATGATGATAATGAGGCTATAGTTATGCAATACTGAGTTATCCTTATTTCCTTTGCAGGCAATGCACAATTGTACATTTTGATATTCAAGATAATCTGTGTTGCTCCTGCCTTGGGGCCTGTATTGATACCTCTGTGCAGTACCATCCTGCAGAAGAGAATATACCAATATTCGCAGAATAATGACTTTCACAGTCTCTATCACAAGCAAACATACCATAACAGTATTTGTACTGCTTGGTTCGCTGACAGTAATGTTCAAAGAGGCATTTTATGATGTGTTTCTTCTCCTAATCTATATTTCTCTTCAGTTGATTTTGAAAATGTTTTCCAGCTCGTGAGTCCTAATGAACCAGCCGTGTATGTGCTTGTCTCACAGAATCAAGCACAGAATATCAGGTTGGAAGGGACCTCAAGTATGAAGGGAAGGGACCTCGAGGACCGTGTTTCCTCCACAATAAGCTCTCCGAACTCCCAAGCAGCGTTTGGCAGCTGAAGTCACGTAGCTGCTGTAGATCAGCAGATTCACAGCAATTGCTTGTGATGTGACCAATTCGCAGGAACAGGAAAGTGCGTTGAGTGACTGGTATTTGTATTTGACTCTCCCCTCGTTGGCTGCAGCCTTTGGTGTCAGGGCGAAGGGAGGGGAGCTCATAAATTCATTTGGATGTGCTGCTAACTTTCACGCCACGAGTGTGTATCTTTTCATAATCCTTCCCCTCAATGGCATATTTCCATGACTTGTTAATGGACCTAATTCCAGGGGACTGTAGAGAGGTCCCGGACTGAATGAGCTATCATAATTCACTGGGATGAGACTCAGTGATGTACATGGATGCAAAGAAAACTGAAGTAAATCCTCTTTCTCTCAGTTACAGGTATTTTCTCTTGAGCTTGGAATTTTCTCAGTGAGAAGAAACTGCAAGAGATGCTCCCTCTTGCTGCTGAGTAAGAAACAAACTTTGGTAAAACTGTTATTTAAATGAAAGAACCATTTTATGTGTGCAGCTCCCAGAGGTCCTGTGGGAGCTGTCGTCCTTTTCTTACCTTAATTACAGCGTTGTTATTTGGACTAATGTGCTTAACTCCAGGCAGGTTACCATTTTCTATTTACCATATATTCTTGCTAAATTGCTTATCTTCAACTTCTTGAGAAACTGAGGGCTTCCTTACCGCAAAGCTCTTTTCAAAGACACTCCCGAGGAGTCAGTTCAGGTAACACACTCTCAATTTTTCGCTTTGGTTTGGTGTTTTTACAGGCAAATATTCTCCCCCACAATATTGTCCCCTCTTGCTGGCACAAGAGTCCACGTGAGCTCTCCCTGACCAGTTTCAGACATGGACCCTCCAGAATCTCCCATCACTCCTGTATCCTCCCAGCTCCAGCTGCAGGTAAAAGCTGCTTTTATTATGTTTTTCTTCCTCGGGAAGACATCAGTCCCACCTCTCCTGCCCCTTTACTGTACAAAGAGGCATTTTTGTCTTCAGCCAGAAAGACTGTTAAACTGTTAAGGTCCATATACTGCAGTCTCTATCAGTGGTCCAGCCTCACCACGCTAGTTTGCATGCACCAAGAACCAGCAAAACATCCCAGTTATCTGAATAGCTGTACTTTTGATCACTCCTCGAGGGCATCTCTTCTCCTCTCCAGGCATCTCATCCCACACACCCACCCGTGTCCCTCGCTGTGCCTGCATCTTAACTCCTCCAGCAGGAACAGCCGGGCTAAGCTGCAACCAAAGCATTATTTATTCACCCCTGGGCCCACCTCATTTTGCTAATCTGTTCCTTGAATTAGTAATTGATAAATTGAGGCCATTTCCTTTCTTCCCTTCCCACCTGCACCCTTCCTTCCCCTCAAGGGCTGTGTCACTGTTCCTGCATCACTATTCACAGCGATTGCTCTGCTCCTTCTGCTGGTCTCTGCTTTCAGTTTTTCTGCATTTCTGAAGCAGAGTGTGGAGAGGAATTACCTAAATCTGGAGAAACACCACCATGAATCAGACCCATTAATTCCCTGATGTTTTATTCTTTTGTTCGACTTCTCTTTAAATACATTTGGTGGGAAGTGACATGGTGAGACAGATCCAAAAAAGTCAGTATCGAAATCTCCCCGGCTAAAGCCCTGGTGCAGCACGGGAATTACATACACACTGGGAAGCAGGCTCCCGTCTGCCCCTCTGCTCCTTGCCGCTGACAATTTTAAGTCTACCAGGAGTCAAAGCAAGGCAGGAACTTGTCCCTGGCCCTGTTACAGAAGCCTCAATACAAATATTCATGGTTTTGTCCTGGGTGGGCTCCAAGCACATGGCAATCAGCAGGAGCTGCTGGCAGCGGGTGGATGGCAGCTCTCGGGCTCTGGAGAGCTACATTACGTGTTGCTTTGGTTTTGAGCTTCAAGAAAGCAACAGAACAGCCCAGCTGCTTCTTTTTCAGGGAAAATGATAGGGAGCTCCTGGCAGCGGTGCCAAGATGTTTCTAAATTGACTCTTCCTCCCTCTGCCATTTGAGTCTCGTGAGAAATGAATTGGTATAATTTGTCTGTGAATTAACATAAGGTGGCTATAGAGGTTTGAGAGGTCTTTGCCAGGCTTAGTCCATTTACAGCTTGTGAGTAAATAATTTAATTAGTGGGAAACACTTATACTAAGTGCATGCAAAGACTATTAGCTTATTCCAGGCTCAGTGGCAGCCCTGGAGAGCTCAGCTTGGGCTGATAAGGAATGAAGGGCCATGGCGGGTGATGAGTCTGATCCTTCCTCAGATACACTCGTCCTCGCTCCCTAATCTGGTGTCTGGTATGTCTGAAACAGCTCCAGATTTCAAAGATCAAGGTGAAATGTGATTTTTATCATTTTTAGGGCAGCATCTGCACTGCCCTACAGGAGTGACCTGCAGGGCTGGGCTGGTGGCCAAATTGCATGTTTTGGCTTGTCCAAGGATGAGCGGAGTCAGTTGAGGGGTGGCCCCAGCTGGAGGGGAAGGGGGGCTTTGTGGTTTGGGTTGGTGTCCTTGGCTCCAGCCAGTCTGGTTTCACAGGGGCCACTTGCTCACGATTCACCCAGTGCCACAGGAGCTTGGATTGTGCTGGGTTGCTGGGGGGCAGGAGGCACCTGGTGCCCCTCTTCTCCCCACTTCATCTGATCCCCTCCTGCCTCTCGGCCACGTTCAGGGCTGGACACAGAGGGGATGTGGTAGGAAGGACCTGAGAGCAGCAAAACATCTCTTCCGCAATCCATTTCAGGTAGTCATTTATTCTTTTTCCCTCTGTAAAGGACCCAAACACCTCAGAAATTTTAGGGAAAATATTGCTGATCATAGTATTCACATCCATCTTTGGTAAACTAAGAAAAATGTGGAAAAAAAAACAGGTCTTGGTTTTGGGTTTTTTTCTGTCTCTGTATCTGGGCTTGCTTATACAATCCACCAAGAGACATCTCACCAACAACATTATTTAAGTTGAAATAGGAGACTCACTACTAGTCTTGAAAATTCATAAGATAAACAGATTTGGACATTTAATTTTTTGTAGCCAGTGGAAGAATAAATTACCGCGCAAACATAGTGAAGAAAATATTTAAGCGTAGGAGAAATCAGTGTTCTTTGTATGGGATCTTATACCAGGACTATATATTTTGCATGCTCTGTTTATTTTTGTATTGGGTAAGATGAAGTGTGCAGTTTGTATTGTTTGCTTAGGGAATAATTTAAACATAGCTGAGGATGGAGCATCTGTCGAACAACTCTTCAGTCAGTAAACAGTGTAAGATATATTTTTATTAAACATACCCCAACCCTTTTCCTTTACATCCCCACTGCTGAGAACAGTAGGCCCATGAGTTATCGTCAACAGAAGGCAGCAGGCTTTGCTGTGCAGGAAAAAAAGGCTGGTTTGTTTCAGAGCTACGCATGCATCTAAATGATTTGCGTTGCAAAGAAAAGAAATGAGGGGTAGAGCTAAAGCAGCTGGCTTCCAGAAAAAATAATGAAAGTCAAATAAGTGAACACCTGAGGTATCATCCTCCAAAAGAAAGCAGAAGTGGGATTGGGCTGGTGGATAATAGGTTTTCCCCAGGCCCACCGCTTCACTGAGCTGATGTTGGCAGATGAACAATATTGGTACCAAAAGGGTTAACATGTCTCCTTGAGAAATGTGCTATTTACTGCTATCTGCTGGAATCCAAGAGTGGTAAATGCCAACAGACACCATGCAGGACAAGGTATTCCCCAAGGGGACACACATGGAAGAAACTACGGAAACACGACCGTATGGATCTGGTATAAAAGGGATGTCTGGGGCTGTTGGGATTTCACCCTCTGCAGAAGAATATCTGGTCCTAGTATAGTATAAAATCAAACTAAAAATAAATCAAACACTGTGGTTATGATTTTAAAATTATCTTATTTGAAATCTTGTTGAGAAATTCTGTTTAAAAATAATAGGTAAACCTGGTAGAGGTGAACATACTACTTCTGATTTTTTATTTTTTGTTTTTTAAATTTTCATAGCTTCTGTTAGAAAACCACGCCCATATGTTATTCAGGTGGACACACGGTGTAGAGCATGGAGAAATCTTGCCTGTCGTTCCCTGTTGTGCTCTCCCTTCCCTCCCTTTATTTGTCTGCAGCTCTCGCCCACTTCTGACCTGCCGAGACGAGATCCAAGGGCGAGCTGGGACTTCTATCTGCTGCTACCGTGCAAATAATAAATGGTAAGACATAGAGAAAAAATATTTACACATGCAGCAGAGCTATTTTGATTATTTCTAATGATGCATGTGGAACTCTCAAGTTCGGCTACCAATTAATTAATTGCGCTCTTCATTTGGTCTAATGGGAACCGTGGTACAAACAAGGGAGATGAGGCTGGGACTGAGCAGCCCTTGCTGGGAACCAAATATGGAACAGCAGATGCCAGAGATTTTGCGGAGAGAGATTGGATTCGATTAAGTCTTCTGTATTGTGCGTGCTATAAATTTGGGAGCTGGGTGGGCCAGACTGAAGAAGAGATGTGGCAGATGGGATGAGGGAAAGACAACTAATAGAAATATAAGCAAGCAGCTTTGTATTAGTTCCTGCTGCCTGTTTTGAAATGTGCGGACTGAAGATGGAAGCAGCAGGAGGTGGCACAGATGGGAAGAGGCCGTGCGAGCTAAAACCTGAGATGACAATCTCGGGATGTGAAAGTCCTTGGCCCCTCCGCTGTCGGGTCGGGTGGGAGGCAGGTCTGTGTCAAAGGCATTAGCTGGAGGGTGCGGGTCAGATGAAAGCTGCCTTCTCATTTGGTGTGTTTCAGTCTGGAAAGAGTATTGCAAATGGAGCCTGAGCAGATGCTAAGGAGAGTTGAGGAAGAGTTGGCAGCATTGAGCTCTGAAAAGTGTTTGGTTTTAGTTTCTTAAACAGCGGAGGAAGAAGAAGGGGTGTTTTGAGGATCATCTCTGGTTTTGGGGCCAATGTGACTCTCTGCGGTTCCATATCACGTGTTGGCCGTCAGAAGCACTTGACTGCCCACATTGCTTAAAAGAAAAAAAAAAGAAAAAGGAAAAAAAGGGACAAACAGGAATGTAGTCCCCAACTCCCTGGAGCAGGCTGAGAAAGAGGGACAGGAAAAGAGGAGCTGCAGCAGAAAAGCATTAAATAGACACTCAGACACACTTAATGATAGAGATAAACTTTTAAGATCGGTAAGAAACTGTGAGGACAAGCCTGTTCAATAAAAAGCTGATGACAGGGAACCACAGGGACAGTATGCACTAAATGACATCAGTTACCACTGTGGTTGTTATCACTCATTATACTGCATTATGCTGTAGATCCTATTATATGCTGCTTAATACAAATCTGGCCCCTGCTGTGGCAGGCACAATACATAAAAAGGGAAAAAAAAAATTATTTCTTGCCCCAAGGAGTTCATGATGGAGAGTAAGGAGTGTTTCTATGAAAAATTGCATCATCAGTTCTGCTGTGGAGGCTGTGGAAGACAGTGACACCTCGACAGCGTTTTTCTGGGAGTTCACAGTTTTGTAACAAAGCAAATTAGATATATAAAAGAGAAGTGACTGTTGACTGAGTAGATTACAAAGAGAACCTTGGGAGGTATAGCAGTTCAAATTTGTTGAGGAGGAATGATTCATTTTCGTGGTATAGAGATGCTGGAGACTTCATTTAATCTTGGATTTTAGTAGGCTACAAATCTTCACCGCTTCCATCTCAGAGACAAACCCTGTGTGGTTTGGTGGTATTTGTGGCTTTCATTTGAAACTTGACAGTCCCTGGGACCCACTTTTGCTTTGACATGGTGGCTTCTTCCAATGAAGAATCCAAAAATTCAGCTGGTGATAAATGACAGAAAAGAGAAGGATGCAGGCAAAGACTTGTGATCCAAAATGATCGCTTTTCAAACAGCTCCAGGAGGTCTGCATAACACAACAGCAGCCTGGGATTAAGGGAGGAACAGAAGTCAGCAAGAAGGATGAGGCTGTGGTCAGCCCAAGCTGGCCCAGGGGTATCCACCTGTGGATTCCTCTAAACTGGCAGCTGAGAAGGACCCATTTAATGTAACAGGGTAAACAGCCAATGGCCCTGGTCTAAGCAAAGAATAGAGAATGTGGAAGAAACTAGCCACAGAGAAGTTAACTGAGTTTAGGATAAATAAAAGACTTTCGTTTGCAGTCCTTGGTGGGAGGAGCTTGAAGACTTGTAGTTGGTTTTAAGCAAAAGTTGTTTGGTTTGGCTGGCAGGGAGCACCGTTTGTTTGTTGTTAATAGGGATGTATTTGGTGATAGCAGGAAAGTGAATTCTCCATGAAGGAATGATTGCTGCCAGGAGCTGGCTCGTAGCTGCAAAAAGATGCATCCCAAGCCTGAGGTGCCCTTAACTACCCCAAACCACTCTGTAAAACACAGAATTATCCTGAGACCCAAGAGAGAGGAAGATTCTTCTGAACTCGTCTACTGCGGTAAGTGAGGTTTGGGTGCTCTTCACAAGAATGGCAGTGTAAGATTTCAGGGAATGAGTTAAACTCCACAAAGCCTTGTCACACTTCTCCATACATGAATGTATGAATTAAACAGACGTTTAACGGAGGAAATTCAGGAATGTGTAGCAGCGCAGGACTAAGCTGCCCTGGTCCCTGCAGGGACTCCCGGCTACAGCCTCCTGGAGGAAAATCTGAGCCCTAAGGTCTGCCATTTGTATGCTAAAATATATGTTGGAGTCAGCAACGAATAGGTGTGAAAACAACACAAATATTTCAGAGTGAAGGACTTTGATGGGAAATTCATGCCAGCCCCATAGCGCCTGGTCCAAGGAAAATACCCACTCAGGAGACAGAGGCTGAGGCCAGACTAAAACCCAGCGCTTCCTTCAGTCACAGGAAATTGCTCTGACTCAGTTTCCTCAATGTAGTTGAGGTTAATTGGTTTGATTTTTAAGAATGAGCCTTATTCTATAGAACTTGTCATATTCCATTTATTTCCATAAAGTCCCCATCAGCTGCAGAAGTTTCCCCCGTTGTTTCATTGCACTTGACAATAGAAGAGAATTTTCCTCTCTCAACTGACAGATTAACCATTATAGTTAGTGAAAAATACTGTCCGGCAGGGTTAAGTCATTCCACTTAGATGGCTTTGACTTTGCTATACCAATTATTAATTTTCATGAATTTCAAAATATGTTTTATGCTGATAAAGCTTCTTAAAGCGTTTCCTCTAAAGCTGTATTAAAGAAAGTGGTGCTTGCATAAGTCCTTTGGAATATCTAATGTGCCATGGCTTTTGCTAGAAATATTCGCCAGTTCATTATTTGCACTAAACTTCACAAGTGAGTAGGTATTGATTATTTTACCAGTTACAAGAGAAAAGTCTTGGATACTCGCATGCAATCTGAATCAGCTCTCAAAGCAATCTGCTGCTTTCAGTCTGGCCAAGCAGGCAATTATTTTCCTAGATTTCCCACCTTCTGTTTCCTCCTGAGTTTTCATATTTTTCTGCTTTTATGTTGGAAATTAATTTGCTGCCTGTAAAAGGCACTTGACCAACAGGGTTGACCCAGAAAACTCTCACTCCCTCCAAGTCCAGGAAGGTTTTTCACACCGGGGAGGAACTTTAAAAAATGTGAGGTCTGGGGGGTAACGTGGCTCCTGGCAGCTGGGGGAGGGTCGAGCTGCCCCACTGCAAATCCCTCTTCTTGGTTGACCAGATTTAATGGCTCCGTCTGTGTGATGGAGCAACTCCTCGCACAATTTGCCCAAATTATCCTTGTTTATCGTTCTCACTGCCTCCTCACTTAAAACGCCTGCAGGCTCAGGGTGATGAAACGCTGGGCCAGCATCTGCAGTGGGCTGAGAGTCGCTTTGGGGTGTTTGTCCACGCCGTTCCATACAACTTAAATATTCTGACTGCTAATTGATTCCCTGCTACCATCTCTAACAGGTCCAATAAAGCAGCCGAAGAGCTGTCAGTCTGGTGTGTTTTAGGCACCTTGGAGCAAATGTAGCGTGCTCGGCTGCTAATGAAACTGCTGTCAGCTGAAGGACATGGTGCACTGACATGCCATCAGCTCTGGGGCAGGTTTGTTTGCTGCTTTGCTTTTCCCTGTCATTTGTCACCCAAAAATAATCTCCAAGGTCTCCTCTTCTGTTATAAAAGTATATAAAATCATCTTTCTCTGCCAAAAAAGAAGACCCAACACCTTGCACAGTCTTCTCACCTCCTCCGCAGTTCAGGAGGTTCACAAACATCCTGGGTGTGACCTCCAGTTAATCCTGACATTTCGGAGTGGAATATTTCCCTTATTTCTGAATGTCAGAAGTGAGTTTGCTGATTAGGGAAAAAACAAAGTCTATCACCACGGGGAATACTTTAAGAAATCAGAAAAATGTCATTTTGCTATGACAAATGACACTTAGCCATGATGAAATGATGTTTAATAGCAGCAGAGGTTATTCGCTGCTGATGTTGCAGAAGTCTGGAGGTTCGAGGGACTAGAAAAGCTTGATCTGCATTTTCAGCTTCATAAGGGAAAAAGAGGAAAAAGTAAAACATGTGATTCATAACTTAAAATAAGACAGTAGGTAGGAAGTGAGGGAAGATGACTCTCCTACCTTCAAAAGGAAATAAGTCCTAAGACCCATCTGGGCTGTCTGAAAGAGCAGGCAGAGCCACTACTGCTGAGTTACAGCTTTTTGCACTGATTTCCCCCACAACACCTTCGTTTCTTTCTGAAATTACCTTCGTGTCACTGAGCTCAGTTCAGGTCGGGAACTGGGTTAGGCTGAACTGGGAGAAATTAATTTCAGCGGGGAGCAGGAGGCCTCGATGCAAATGCTTGTGGCACCGACAATTCACATCCTGGATGTTTTGAGCTGATTTCTCAGTGGGGACAAGCCCTGGGGATCTGACTGTGATTATCTGAACCAGGAAACTCCAGATTCCCTTAATGTTGTGCTGACTTCAATCTGGACCCCTCCTGCAGGCAGGGTGCATTAACCACGCAGCCGAGCGTGGCCCAAGGCAGCCGAGATCGGATCAGATCCAGGTGCTCGGCAAAATCCTGGGAAATTGCCTACTCTGGTATGAAACTGCACCAGACGGGAGACGGGAACAGCAGCATTTGCTCATGATAGATGAGCCCCAATTTATTTCTACTCTAAGAGATTTTGGAGACAAGGTCACCCTATAAATAATGTTTAAATTGTAATATTGTTAAATACCTTTCTCCTGTAGGAAAAAATAAATTGCTGCCTCCTTTCCTTATTCCAGGTAATAAGCAAAACATCCTCAGGTCCACTACTGTCATTTATTTTACATGATATATCTATATTTTTGTATAAAGTGTGTATGTATATATGTGTGCGTATGTATACACACATATAATATACATGTATCTATATTATATAAATATGTTTTCCAGGAGGAAGATAATTCATGGAGTGATGCCTGATCCAGCTAAGATCTTCACGGGTCCATGAGAGCCAAGGACAGCCACCACAGCCGCAAGGTGACACATGGCCCTGTCCCTGCGGGACAGCGTGTGGCCCCTTTGGGAGTGTGTCATCACGGCGCTTGCTTTAAAGAGGACTTCTTCTGGCTCGTGAGAAATGGAGAGATGCTCTCTGCCTGAGAGGTGATGGACAAAAAGTGCCTGGAATCAGAGACACCAGCGTGGGGATGGGAGGGGAGGGAAGGGGGCAGCCCTGCGTTGTGTCCCTGTTTCCAGGGTGAGGTGGCAGCTCAACCCGCGCAGGGCCAGTGTGGCGTTGGCAGCACGTGAGGCTGCCGGCTCGGTGTCTGATGCGGCACACGAAGCGAGTGAACTCCAATCTGAACCTCTTCCTAGAAAGCCTCGAATATGGCTTTGGTCTGATATTAAGCAGAAGAAACACGGACAGGTGGCTTCCCATCCTGACTCCCTGGTTTATTCTGATTTTCTTCGCTGGGGGCACGGGGCGAATTAAACGTAGGGGCCATTGCTGACAGATAGTGTGGCATGTGCAGTGCGGGGACCGCTGTTTCCCAGAACTGCCTGTCATCTGTATTCTCTTTGTTTATGGCTTCATTACTAAGTGGCTGACCTTTGCCGAGCAGCTTGTCAGAAGCAGAGCTTTCAGCGTGACGGTTGCTGGCTCCAAAACGTTACCTGGGAGAAAGGCAAACCCCAAAGGCAGCCCTTGGAAATCCTTCTCCTTATTCTGGGGGTGTGTAGCGGAGTGGCTGCAAGCTTTTTTGTGTGTTGGTGCTTGAGAGTGACAACCGGTGGCTGTTTCCTTTGAATGTGCGATTATTGATGCGCTGGCTGTTAGGTTTCCCCAGCAAACGGATGGGACATTACTGGCTTTTGTTTTAAAGGTTTAATTTTTAATAGAAATTTGGCACTTGATGCCATCATATTGATTCTGAGAACAGCCCATTGCAGCAAACCTGCATATATTTTAAATACTTATTCTGCTAAAGGCCCTTGCTGTCCTTCTGTAGCCTCATTACTGAGGTGTAATTTCTGAACACCAAATGAAACATTTCTGCTACCGTGTGGCAGTAGGAGTTTAGCAAGTGAGCCTGTCTCAGTCCACAGGGATGTGTCAGCCAGCAAAAGGCTGACTGATGTCTGAGATCCAGGCTGCTTCCTTTAAACAAGGAGACATAGTAACCTTGAATCAGGAGATGAGGAGTCTGTCATTTAAAAGAAACTTAGAAAGGAAAATTAGTAGAAAGGTTAAAAACTCTTCTTCCTTTGAGCAAATTTGCTGGAACACGATGCGAGCTTGCAGCAGTTCCACCAAAAGACACATCACCTGTTTTACGAGTGGGTGTATTGCAAACAGTGTCTGGAAACACTGTTCTGAGGGGTATCATCTGGAGGTGCTTTGGCCGGGATGACTACCTGGGGTAACGCGGTGCAGGTTTAGCGACAAATTCCAAAGCAACCCAGCTCGTTTGCTGGGTTCATCCCAGAGGTGGCTGCAAGGAAGAGACAAGACCCTGCTGCCCAGGGCAGGTTGGCCCTGTTACCCCAGCACCTTTCCGGGTCTGGGCTATGCCAATCTTGAAGGTAAGTCTCCAGGGGTCATCTCTCCTCGGGGATTTTGGCTTCTGCAGCACACGGTACCTTGCAGCGAAACAAGTCTCTCTGCTTTCCCAAGCTCAGAGCTGTGTCTCCTTTTGGATGAGATTCAATCAGCTAATTCTGTTTCTCCCATCCCCTCAGAGATAGAAGAATTTAAGGGATGGATGGATATCTCCTGATGAACACCAGAAACCTGCATTAATAATCTCTCAACGCCTCTCCTGGAAGCCTTACCCAGTGCTCAGAGGACACAAAGACACGGGTACTGTGACATGAGAAAGGTCACCAATGGCAATAGTATATGGTGATGGTAAAAGTGAGATACCCCAGCTACGTACCAACCACCATTAGTCCAGGCAGTTGGGAAATACAGTGTGCTGATATTTACAGGCATTAACTGGATTCTCAGTTTAAGAGAATCCATCTTTACTTCCATCTTTAGAAAAGCAAAAAAAATCCCGTTCCAAACACTCTAGAAACCTTCACAGGGAAAGCAAGGAATTACTGGTGCTAAGACAAGATGGTTGCAAAGGGTAAAGAACTGGGTTGTCCTGCCCCAGGGAGTCAGAGAAACCTCAAGTTGTGACATGGCTGATTTTTGTCCACTGGGGAAGTGTGATACAGACCCTGCCGTAGACTTGACATTCAGAGGTGAGAGAAGGACTTCCACCAGTCCCAGTGATGTATCTGCACACAGGGCTGAGGGGTCAAGCTCCCTTCTTCACTGCAGTAATCCAATGGGAAGACTAAGACGAGGGGTGGGAAGTTACCTTAATTGCCAATTCATTTGGCTTAAAAGTGCATTTCTGCCTCTCTGGAGTGCTGCTGCATATGAGAGAGACTTGCCGAGGAGTAAAGTGCAGTAGTTTTGGTTCAGCAGGTCCCATTATTGCCAGGTAGGAGCCTGGAAAATCACAAGTTGCAAAAGCAGACTGGCTTAACCTTAACTACAGATGTGCTGCCATAATTACGGATGCTGTTTATGTGCAGAGCCAAGTCTGTTGTGGGACTTTTTCTTGTCTGGAATTAATGAAAGAATCTAACAGCCCCATTGACTGAGCACATCTATAGTCAGTTAAGTGCATCCTGTCAGCAGAAGGCGATTTTAATACTAGGCCAGTGGTCTCTCACTAATTAAAAAAACATGTATTATTTATTTCGGGCATTCTTTCCAAGAAGGAAAATACAGTTTGTAAAGGCTTTCAGAGCCGATTGCCTTCCACAGCCTGGTCTGTGCTTGAGACTGACATGAGGAGGATCTGGGAGGAGGGAAGGATGAGGAGGAACAAAAGGTGTCGAAAAGCTCAGATGAGTCTCAAAGCTGGAAGAGAAACAAATCAATGTCAGGAATTAGAGAAAGAACAGGCAGGGAGAGAACAGAAAAAGGAGCAGAACAAAACCAAAGACGACAGAAAAAACGTGATTGATTGGGAGGGAGGGTGGCAAGAGACAGCTGAGTGACTGGTGGGGGTAACGGCAGAGATACGAGCCTGGGGGTCTGGAGACATTGTCACTGGGATCTTTAAGAGTAGGCTGGAGAACCATTTGCCAGGAGTGACGTTGCTGTGGTTGTTGCTCTTTGGGGTGGAGGTGGTGGAGATGACCCCTGGAGGGCTCCGCCTGCTCTGGTTGAGGTCAGGCATCCCATGGCCCCCACTCTCTGCCTGCATCCCACAGCAGCCTTCAACCCAGAGGGACCACAGGTGAGATTTTCTCCTGGGTCTCTTGCCAGTCACCACAGGAGGTAGCCAGCTGAGGTAGAGGCTTAGAGACTCCTGCCTGGCCAGCAAACTGGCCGTCATCATATACATACTGAGCACACATATGGACCCCAGCTGCAGCACGTGCTGCTCTTGTCCTGCTGTGTTTGTTCTGGCAGCAGATATCAGGTAAACACATCTTTCCTCTGGGAACTGGGAGGAACTGCCCGGTGCCTCCACAGTGAATACAGTTAATAGCAAAACAGCTGTCCATAAAACATCTGTATGCGCAGGTGATCTAAGGGGCGTGCTCTGACCCCAAACCCACAGCCCTCAGGGGCTTCACCTGCTGAGCAGATGACCTTCCATGGTGGCTGCTTGTCCTTCAGAGAGCATGAGGCTTGGCATGCTCAGGTGGTTGCATGGCTGGAGATCCTCTAACCAGGTGCAGATTTGAGTTTGGGACCCACAATCTCAAAATGGCAGGGTATTTCACACCTTCCAACTTCCACCTGCTCATTCTTATTCTATGATTCTTCTTCCTTTAACCCCTGGAGACCTTCATGCCATGTTGTGAATGCATCCATGCCACAACTGAATGAGCTTCCAGAATTTTCCAGACTGCTGCAGAAAAGCCCTCATGGATCTCTTGGGATTCCTGGGTGAATATGGACACAGGGAGGGCCTGAGCTGTGTGAACAACATGCCACTTGTTAACTGATTAGATAAATTCCTTATTATCATTTAACTCTCATGAGGTTTCTACTCTTTGATGCTGAAGCTAACGGTCGACAGCAACACAGAGTCACCACAAAATATTAAAGTGTGAGATTAAAGGTGTGACATTGCTCGTCTGCTGCAGCCTAGTGACTGTTCTCACACCAGAGCACTTGCTCAAATACCCTGTTGATGGGTGAATGTTTTCCTCCCTCCTGTAACTATTTCACGCTACAGGGAAATCAAAATCCCCTTTCGAAACAGCTATAGACACTGCCTATTTTTAATAGGGCGTCTATGGAAAGGTGCTCAGCACCTCCTACGTGGATCTCTGCTCCCACTGAGCAGTCAGCACCGTGCAGGATGAGCCCTGTGTTGGCATCAGTTACCGAGGAAACGGCCTGTATAGAAATGGAGCATCTGTTTCTATTAGCAACGGCAGCTTCTGGATTTAAGTGTGTATTAGTGCATTTAAGCTCCTCATTATCGAATTGTGTTTGTTTGTGGGCTTTTGCAAGTTTGGGGGCTGTGTGATGAGAAAGGGGTTGCCACAGGAGAGCAGGTTACTGTCAGTGGGACAGGGAGTGGGGGAGGCAGGAGAGGGGATTCCTACGTTTACCCATGTAAGAGCTGGGCATCCTCTCCAAACCCGCACACGCTCCTCCTGTAAAACACAGAGGCTTCAAAGCCAGAGATGGGCCTGGCCACCTGCGAGGAGCAGAATTCAGTGTGGCTAAGTACTGTGCCCCGCAGCCACCAGGAAAGCCCAGGGCCCTTCTCCATGTCCAGAAAGCTTTTCCCAGCCAGCGAGGAGAGACGGACGCTTTGGATAGCAGAGGAGTGAGGTAACATGGGAACGCTCTTGTGGGGTAGTTCTCTTTCAGAAACAACAGGATGCTGCCAGTATGTTCCTGTAGCTATTCCCGGTAGGTACACGGAGACGGAAATGATTTGTGCCGTGATGACTAAAGCAGCGCATGAAGAGCCGTCATCGTTACCTTTCGCTGTCAAAAGTGCCGGGCTCAATGTCTGCGGGCGAGTTGGAGTGGGACCGAAGCCAACGGGGATGAAGGGGGATGAAGCGCGGCGTCTGCTCTGTGTTCCCGGGTATCCGCACGTCTGTCGCCGTGCATCCACAGCAGGGAAAGACAAGCTAAAGAGAGCTGGGTGTGGGGGGGTGAAAGGCGGCGAAGCAAGGGCAGTTTCAGAGAAGAGCAGCTCGGTGCTTTTGTTCGCGATGCAAACAGACCAGCAGAAAGGAAAGGCACAGCTTTCACGGGAGAGCAGCCACAAACCAGTTGGGAAAGTTCTTTTTTCCTATTTACCTAGAGGAACTTTGTTGCATGTCTCAAGGAGACTTTTACATTTCCTTTGGAAAATGGGCTGCAATCACCCAGAGAAGTGGTGTGTGAAAAGACTGGGGTGGGAATCACCAGTGAGATGAACATCCGAAGTGAGCCACCAACTACGTGGGCATGTTTAATTAAAGATGTGAACATTTTGTTCTGCTGCGATAAAGCTTGTATCTATAAAGTATCAGTGTTTTCTCATTAAAGAAAGCAAACCCATGTAGCTCAGAGGGTGCACGAGGCGAAAAAACATTGAGGTTCATCTCAGGTTCTGGCTTTTCCTTGCGTACAAGCAGTACTCCTACAAAGTGGAACTATCATTTTCTCCCAATAGAAAAACTAAATTCTTCCGACTCTAAAGGTGATGCTGGAATGACTAAAACTAATCAGGCAGAGTTGTTCGGTAGCTTATTGCAAGTCTTAAAAGCTGAGCCAAGCTTATGGCAATTCAGCTAAGTAGATTAACATGTATGAGTCTTCGAAGCTGTGAATCCCTTGCAGAGAATTTGTATTAGGCACTTTTGGACACTTCTGGTGAGTCCTTCCAGCTGATATTGCTTGTTCATCACCAAATTCACCGAGCACACAAACTTTTCTTTGCTTCTTGTGGTTTTGTATTTCGGTTTGTTTCCCTGAAAAGGGGGGAAGGAAACACATTTGCCTATTGCCATGGTTGCAAAATCTGGCATTCAAAAGGCAAACCAGTTCCCTTTGTGTGGATTTGGGTCAGCTGAGATGAGGTGAGGGGCAAAGAATGTGTCTGAGCCCTTCAGCTTTCTGATTTTCACTGAGAGAAACATTTAAAGGGCATAGCCAGGAGGTCTGCTATGATCTTCCTGAAACGGATGCAGAAATCGTCTCTGCTTGATGCTTGCTGCAACCCCTCAGCTGCTGATAACTGCTGTCATAGCCACAGTTGACAAAAACTACATAATGGCTACTATTTCTGTACAAAATCAGCTGGCTTATTTTAACAACCTTCATCAGTATCGGTGACTGATACCCGGGAGCTGAGGTATGACAGAGGGCAGGTGCTGGCGGTGTCTGCATCTCCAGGTGACAGCAAACTGCCCTAGGGCTGGGGTGGAAGGAGGGGATGCAAATAACTTCTTAAATCCCCCCAGGCAAATCTCCCGTGGAGAAATCTGATGAAACGTGGGGGTTCTTAAGGTGTTTGAGCCCTCGTTTAAAAATGGCACGCTAGTGCAGTTCCTGAAGAGAGCAGTACGTGATGCTGTTTGGGAAGTAGATGGCAGTTGACTCCTGAGGGTTTCCTGGTGCTGCTGAGCGTCTCGGGTTTGCTCAGCAGGCAGCTCAGGGAACAGGTTCTGGTAGTGTTGCTGAAAGATCTCGCTTCTGCATGATGTTACGAAGCAGTTGAGGAAACCAGGAAATGCTGCTGAGACTACTCATTGCACTTCTCACATGCTCTTGCCTTGCTGTTGCTGTTCGAAACAGAATATTTGCTGTTTTTCACTTCCAGTGTTAATATTATGTTTTATATTTTTATCAACAACACCTCCAGCGGATGCTGTTGATGCTCTGCCCAGAACAGCAGATGGTAGCTGGGAAAACAGACTCCTGTGGGGCTCTGCTCCAGAATAATATGCATCACGGGGGCTGAACGAGTCCCCAAGGTGAGCAGTGAGGGGCTGCCCTCTGTGCCAGCTCGTTTCAGGGCTCAATGAGGTTGGAGAAAAATGGGTCAGGCTGGGAGTACAGCTGGGATCATTCCTCCCAGGTATCCACCTCTAATCACCCTCACTTTCTGCAGTGAGAAGGCACTGGTGCTATTGACACCCACCTGCCTGGAAATGAGATTTTCCTGAGCGGCCTAATGCTCTGCATACCAGGCAAATTATTATAAATGTGTTTATAATTATTTACCTAATTACAAGTGTCTTCACAAATGATTTTGCTAGCACTTAATGGGACTAATGTAACATCTGAAGCTATAGTAATGGAAATATAATGCTGCATGATAGCATGATAACAACACTAGAAAAACTGATTAGTGTCAGGATTAGTGTCTCAAGATCCCAACCGCAGGCACGTAGTTAGGAGAGAAAGGAGCTTTCAGCGCAGGAACTGCCCTGAAGAATATGAACAGGCAAGGGGCACAGGGAAAAGGAAGATTGTAGGGATATTGTAGAAAAGAGGAGAATGCAGGGTACCAGGAGATGAGGACCCTTTTTGGAAGCGCGGTCAGGCTAGTGGTCATGGGCACAGTTAGAAAGAAACCACAAATGGGTATTTGTTTTCATTGGACAGGTTTTCTTTATTATTTTGGGGTGGTTTTTTTGTGTGATTTGAGTGGTTGGGGTTTGGTTTTGGTTTTGTTTTTTTAATTTTATTTACAGTGACACGTGCTCTGAGTAAGACATCGTGGTTTTCTTTGTCTTTTTCTTCTAAGATGATGCGAGAATTGCAGAGTGGTTATTTTTGAATAAAGACAGTCTCCGTCTAAAATACAGAGTTCTTAAAAGGGAGTTATATGGATAAGGTATAGAGGAATTGATATTCATCATCACTACTGCAAAGCAAAGCCCTTTGCAGGTGCCCACCCCCCAGCAGGTCAGGCAGGAGGCTTATCCTCTGCGGGATGAGTTCAGAGGGAGGATGGAAGGTGCAGAGGTGCCGTTAACCAGGCAATGAGGGCACTTGGCTTCTGGCTGAGAGGACTTTTGTTTATAAATTCGGCATCCACTTCCCAGGAAAGTATTTTTGATGTTGACTTCAGACATCCTCTCGCAGAGAACGGCCCAGCCTCCTGCCTTGCCCAAGAGACAATAGAAGGAAAACAAGCACAATAGGTGCATGTGCTAAACACTTTAATGAGCACTTCCACACCATTCTCCTGAATTTCCCCACATCCTTATGAGTCAATAAGCACCTCATGCAGCTTTCTAGATAGTGCGTAATAAACTGATACAGCTGTGGGCTAGCCCAAACATTAGCTCTCAGTCACTGAATAACTGATATAAATGTGAGTCTATTTCATCACATATACATTGTCTCAATACAATATTCCTACTAATTTCTTCGCCTGTGTAGGACTTCTACAATGAGATTATGTTTAAAATATGCTAGATACACTTAGACAAATTTGTGCAAAAGGCACTGTGACAAATTTTGCACATGCACAAATACACAGTTGATTTATCTGCACCTGCAAAAAAGAAAAAGGCCCTGGAATTTGTTTCCCTGTGGCTCTGAAGGGTGTGTATCTCTCAGTTGTCTCTTGTGTATTTTGAATAGCAAGTTAATGACAGTATGCAAATCACCAGTGATTATGGTTTGGTTTCTATTGTCACCCAACATAATGTCCTCCTCCAGTAGCACTTTGTGTTGTTGCTCTGTGATGCACCGAGCATTCAGTAAGAAGTGCTGTAAGTTCTGTATCAGAAATTCAGCATTTATAGTAGTTACATGGGACAATTTTATCTCCTGGAGACAGGGATTTTAAATTATGACTAATACTTTGCATTGTATCTGGGAGTCTTTCATCTCCAGCTCTCTCTCTCTGATATTTAGTCCAGATAGACTTATATTATACCCAAACCACTCAGTCTTTCTCTTCCAATTCATGCAAGACAAATGGAAAATTATCAGGCTTCAGAAAATGTATTTATTTTTTAATACTGTTTACATGCAACCAGTAAGAGGATCTGGAGCAAGGGATGTGGATCACAAAGCCTTGCAAAGAGAAAAGGGATGTGAGTAGAGAGGATTTAGGTTCTATTCTTTTATACATTAATAAATAAGAAATGTACTGTTTTGGGATGAAATTCTGACTCCATGTCCAATGATGTAAAGCCACTGAGGCCAACTATTTCAATACAGTTGGTGTGACCCTGAGCTCTGTGGTGGTTGCACCAGCTCAGTAACCATTCTGATCATTTCTGCCCCTCTGCTGACTCTCTCTGACAGTTTATTAACAGCTTTGCAATTATCTGAGCCTGTGAAAAGCTCATATAAGCATCAGTTTTCACTTAGTATTCTCCATCATGCTCTAGGTTATACTAAATGCTCATTATCTTTGTGTGTTTTGGAAGTGTGTGACTTCAAATATAATTTAGTGTGACAATTCAGAATTAGAGATTGTTGGGAATTCTTCAATGAAATAGCTTTGCATAAGAAAAATTTTCTCAAACTGGGACATTTCTACTGGGAAAGGTGGTTGTTCAGGGTGTGGGAGACATATATTTTTCACGCTGCCCTTTCCTCCCCCCAATGAACACCCTGACGCTGCTTTTGCTAATCTGTGTCTAGTTTCTCACTCAGCTGAACCCGTTATAACAATTTTCATACTGAAACAGGGATTTGAGCCTGAATCTCTCCGTCTACGTCCATGCTAATAAACCCAGCAATGTTTCCCAGCTCCTGACTCAGGGCACTCCACCTCAGCAATGTCCTTTCTCCTCCCCTCCAGGTATTGGTTTTCTTGCAAAGGCCACCCAAGACCATGAGGCAAGAGCTGTGACAGCATTTTTCTGATCTCAGTGAGTGCTGTGATGTAGCTGGTGTAATTCTAAGCCACGTCCCACAGCCTGTTGGCCTGGCCCTGCTGCTCATGAACAGGGCCCTTCCTTTCATTTCTGTATGGGAAAAAGGAAAACCATTTTTGGGGAAGTTCTTCACTTCATCCCTCTGCCAAATCAGACTTTTCTGAGTGTTTTTGATGGCCAGAAAGACTTTGGAAGAATGGGACTATTCCTTGTTTTCCTTTATAGCTTTAATCACAGTTTTCCCTGTTGTTTGTATGATGAACTCCAATAGCTTGGTTGGCAGCTCAGTGTCTCTTTAAATCACTACTGGTTTCTCCTATGCCATTAATATTTTATTTGTGTTGCATTACATTTCACACCAGTCTCCATGCCAACAGTTCATGCCAGGAGCAATGTCTGATAGAATAATTTAAATCCTCAGAGATATGAGCACTCTCTTTTTGGATAATGTCATTAAGTCAGATTCGTTTTGTCCTTTGTTTTGCAGTGTCAGAGAGTCAAGGCAGGATGTCTTCCTCCTCTGCCCCGTGCCCTTCAGCAGCATCCAACAAGGACACCTCTTCACATGGTAAGAGATGAGGATTAACACTCGTTTAAGCCAGCATCAAGTGTCATCCACACCAAATCAATAGGGAAAGGCAAAGCCTTTCACTAAACCAGATGACAACTCTGGGAAAACACAAGGTTTTGAGTAGAAAGTCCTTTCCTTGGGACATTTATAGAATCATAGAATTGTTTGGTTTGGAAGGGCCTTAAAGGTCATCTTGTTCCAACCTCCAATAAATTCTTGTTTGTGGAGTTGTGCCATCCCAGCTACACCACTCTTACTGCTCTCAGTTCCCTGTAAGTGCAATCCAGGTAATGATTTTATTGTTTCCCTGTTTGTATTGTTTCTCTGAACTGTAGTTTCCTATCTGCTTCTGCTACTGTCAAGCCAATCCAAGATGCTGGACTGAAGAAAAAGTTGTCTGTCTTCCCTTTCATCCCGCAGTGGTAATAGTCAGTTCTCAGCACATAAAGTCCTGCAGAAAACAGACAGCAAAATGATTTCTGCAAGGAATATTCTAACCCTGTGCTCATTGCACTCCTCTGATTTCCAGAGAAAGGTGTGATACTTGCTGCTGTAGAGCACGCGGCTGGGACAAGGCGAGCTGATGGCTGCCTGGCCCTTGGCAGATCTGCACTGGGACCTGCTGACTTGGCATTCCTCGGCCCATGTCTCCTACCAGTGTCACTCCTCCAGCTGGTTTTTGAATGCACGTGTCACACATCAGCATGTTTGAGGGTCTCATTTGTTATTTCAACCTTTTAGAGACGTCCAGTAAAGAGCAAGGAATGGTACTCAACCGCACAGGACCTGCAAGAGGGGACCACTCTGCTGGGACTGCATGATTTCTACCTGCCCTGTCTGGGATGCTCACACCAACACCAGAGAATTGCAAAGACCAGAAAGATATAAGTGAAAAAGAGAGTAGAAAGCCAAGTAAACTATTAAAGTTTAAATAAGAGAAGAATAAGCAGGAGGATACAGCCAAAAAAAAAGGATGGACTGTCAAGGGAAAGAGCAGCAAAAAGGCATGAGTGTGTTTCTCTGTGTTTAACAAAAAGTGGATACAAGGGACCCCTAAAGAATTGTTATTTGAATTGCAAAGTTCTGCATAAAGTAATGTATCAATGAGGATAATCTCATGCCATACAGGAGTGGTGTGGCACTCAAAATGCTTTCGACTCCCGTTGCCTGACAAATTCAAGTTTTCTCCCACATATTCTTAAAACCCTTAGTCTGCAAGACTCAGGGAATGGTATTAATCACAGGTGTAGCTAAAGGCAGAGATGGAGGAATCACAACTGCCTTCATAAGCTTCTGTACCAGAGGGGATTAAAGAAAAATTAGTTTACTGGAGGAAGTGTGGAGTTAGCACATATCACCCCAAGAAGCAATTTGTCAGTATCCAACACCTCTATATAGGTAAAGGGGAAGGAAAAGAAAGAACTAGGCAACCACCTCGGCTTATACACATGGCTGCATTGATTTTCCATGCCAATTAATGCCAGCTAAGAATACATCCCTGGAGACCACGCAGCAAGAACTACAGGCAAAATTGCCTCACTTGAGATTACAGACACCTTTGCAGACTCATGGTATCAATCCTCCTTATTCGCTTCTGTTTCTTGTATTAAAAATCCTCAGCGGGAAAGAAACTGGTGTGTCTTCCTGACGCTTGTAATGTAGTTGAGGGAATATCTGTCTGTTTCAGCAAGCCAAATCTATCCTCTATCTTGTTATTTTTTGGTTTTGTTTTGTTCTTTGTGAAATATAATGGGTGGTCTTGCTTATTTTTCCCAACTAGCAATTCCTTTACAGACCAAATTGCAAGGAGCCTTATAGCTTTCTGACACGGCAGGATTATGAAAGATCTGCAGAAGTGTCATGCAGTGTCTGCTGTGAAATCTGACAATTTAAGAGGTTCCATCCTGGTCCTGACAGTGATGATTTTTTATACCCTTTTGAAATGCACTTCTTTTTCTGCTCTGGCAGGTATTGGAGAAATAAATGAAATCTGCAATCCTTTGTGCAGATGGGAGGGCATTAGATGATTCACTGGCTTTGAGGGTGCTAACAGCCATCCTTTACACATACAAGATGTGTTGGTTTAATGGGTAGTTTGCAGCTGTGGGATCATTGCTATATTTTGTAGTTTTCTTCTATTATTAGCTATTAAAGGAATATGAGACCACAGATAGTGTTGTATTAAACTACCAGGTTCCTGTATTTATTGGCACCACCTGGGGATTAAAACAGATGCTGTCACTCTGCAGAGTTATCTTCAAAGCAGGGGAGATATAATGAATACGTGATCAAAGCATCCTCACTTCGTCCCATTGTGCAGTAATTACAGATGGAAATGTTTTCTGAACAGGCAGCGTTGGCTCAGGAGAAGCAGCTCAGAGGCTTTGGCCCAGGCGGCAGGAGCCAGAGTGGGAAAGCAAAGCCAGTCCTCAAAGACTGTCGGTGGTTCAGAGATGGGAAATGCTCCATGGTCGCGATGGACTCTTCAAAGGAGAAAGCCACTGCAGGACAGTCCATCAGTACCCTCCGGGGCATGTAAGTACCCCGTGGTTAGCAAGACAGTTGCTTATTCGCAGTGACCAGAACCGTGTTTATAATGAAAACTCTTTCGGTGGCCTTTTGTGATCATTTCAGCTCATTCTGCCGCGGCTGTTGGGCATGTTGCTACTTTTCTAGAGGTTGATTTGGGACCTTTTCAACCAAGAGGACCTCTTCACACAAGGGACAACATATTTAGCTTGAAAGTAGCACGGTAATCTGTTCTTTGGAGGAAAATTGGAAGAAATCATTGGAAGTAGGATGATGTATGACATCTGTAGCAGAGTACTAGCTCATGTACCTTGCATGTGTAGGCAACAGGGACACATTAAATAAAGCAGCAAATGCACAGTAAATCATTTAGGTACCATAAAGCTTGGCTGAGATATGTAAGAACCCCTCCTAATTTTGCAGTCTCTCTTCCTTTTTGCATTGCAGGTCTGCAGCCTCTCAGACCTATGTCGGTGGCATCCTGAGCCTGTCCCTCACCTGATCACCTTTCCTGACCAGTGTAAGGCAGCCACACGAGCCCAGCACAACCTTTCTCAGTGCTCCACCAAACAGGCTTTGAGCTCAGCTGCATCAGGGCCAGCTCGCCGTGAAATATCTGAGGTGCATCCATCAGTGGCAACATTTTCAATGTCAAGTGATGTCTTCCAACCACCTCAGGCCATGAGCTGCTAGAGCAGGGTCTCAGAAGCTGCCCTCAACTGCAATGAACACTATACCCTTTCTCCTCCTGCCATTGCCAGGCACAGCTCCAGCTGCAGCAAGCGATAGACCTAAAGGCAACGCTTCCAGAAAAGGTCTGAGTGAGTCATTTGAACAATAATTGGCATTAATGTCAAGCGTAGTTCTGTTATCTGGCTGCAGCCCAGTGCAGGTTGACATGTGCTGGTGGTGTGTAAGCAACGACTCTCAGCTGATGGGTTTATGGTGAGTCATCTCTGGAGCCAGGTGGCCTTTGTGGTGTTGCTGTCCGGAGTTTGATGATAAGAGCGTGGTGTAGTTAATGATAAATGATATCTCCCTTCTTCAAAAAATGGGGGAACTGCTAAGGGAAACCTGAAGCTGGAGGCTTGGAGGGAAAGGCAAGACTCATCAAGGAGCTGGATCCTTGCAGTCCTTGTGTTCTCATGGAGCCCTCGTAACAATTATGAATAAAGCACTGTTCTTCCAAATCACTTTCTAAAATAAACCACCCAGATGGCTTTAAGCAAAGACCTAGTCATCGAGCTGAGTAATGCTTATTTTGAGTACGTTAACTGAGAACGTGTACGATTGTGCTGAATTATGCACAATGCAACTCAAACAGATGCACACGCAGAAGCAGGAATATCACAAGTGTCAGACAGCGGTGGTTCACACTGCCATTCTGGTCCTGGTCTACGGGACAGTCCTGAGAGCTATTTAAGGGTGTTTAAGATGAAATGTGTAGAGAGAAAGAATGTATTTTCTATTCTACAGCTTTAATGGTACTGGAATCACTCAGAAATATATAGCAGGAGACACTCAGTGCTGAGCAAAGATAAACGGTCTCTGTTTTCTTGTTGAGAGGAGGTGGAGAAGACAGATTTTCTTATAGTCTGTGAGAACAAGATTATTTGGCTCTTCAGGCAATATCAGGTTTTTTTCCCCTCCTTTCCTCCAGGATGTCCAATTCAGACTTTGAAAAAATGAAATTTGTAAAGCAACACTATCAGAGGAAGGCAAGACCCAGGCACTCTGCTAGAGCTGCCTATGTCCATAGTGTAATAGAATCACAGAATCACCGTGGTTGGAAAGGACCTCTGAGATCATTGAGTCCAGCTTTAACAAACAAACAAACAAACAGCAACCAAAAAAAAACCCCACACAAAACACAACACCCCACCACATCACACCCACCCACAAACCAATTATCTCAGGCACTAGAGCATGCCCTGAAGAGCCATGTCTACACGTTTCTTAAATACCTCCAGGGATGGTGACTCTAGAGTATATAATATAAATCCACAGAGATGTTTTCCAGCCCGCTCTGCCCAAACTGACACGTTTCTTTATAGACTCATACTGAAGTGCCTGGTAAGCACAGAGAGGTGTGCTTGATTGCTTTTAATGGGCACGCTCAGTGGGATGGCTTTCAGCAGCATTTGCTGCCTGAGTGGGGAGGCAGCCTCTCAAGGTCAGTCCAGCTGCGGAAGACTGGAAGGGTCTTGCTGGCTACCACCACTCCTTTATATTTCCTGACTTCACTCCTCAAACCTCGAGCAAAAAGCTTTCTGCAAGGAACCCCCCCATAGCGTTACGGAGGCTGCTGCAAAGTGCCCCCCCCCCGTGCCAGGACAGAGGGGAGGGCTGTGCCTCCGCGCTGCCCCGCTGGGTACCTTGCGCGGGGCCCACCTGCACATCGCAGAAGCTTCAAGTGAGAAAAATATCACCTGAAACTCAGTTTGTCCACTACACGCCAATTTACATGACTAGACTTTGTGCTAAAATACAGCCTGAGTAATAGCATTGTTTGTTTATTATTATTTTTCCTGAATGCAATTTTTATTAGCTGTGAAATCAAGTCCTTTCCCTAGCTGGAAGTATGTGAGCAGCCTTCATGTACAGGAAGATCATAGTGATGTAGCAGAAAAATAAAACTATTAGAAGCTCTTGAGGAATAAATTCGAACCCTCATTAATCTCTGTGGGCTGCATCTCAAATCTGAATTTTTATAGAACGTGGGTGGTATTTTCAAAGCGAGTTGCTGGAATTGGCTGGATGAGAGGGTTGATTTAGATGATAACAATATGTTTCTGAAGTGCAGTCCTCTGCCTGAACAAGGGGCAGGCTGTGGTTTATGCTGTATACGTTGCTGATACAGGGTTGTGCCCGTGGTGTGCGAGTGGCTCCAGGTCCCTGCGGTTCCAGCGCTGGAGAGCAGAAGGGCTGTGGGGCGCACGGGGAGCAGAGGGACTGACACAGAGCTGTTGATAGACTGGTTTTGATTTTTCTGATATTCACTAACTGAGTTATGGCATGATTTTTATGTGTCTTCGCTTTATTCTGTTTTTCAAGAAACAGTTGAACTTCCTCATCTGGGACAACTCGGCTTTTTTACTGTGAAACCCCAATTAAAATTGAAGAGTGTGGTGGATGTGTCATCCCAATAATTCTGCATCGCTCCTGTCTTCCATCCAGCCCTCAGAGGGAGTCCCTTGTCACTGAGAGCGCATCTTGGTACCACCAGAGACCTAAATGTCAGGAATGAGGTTACACTGGCTTCGGCACAGGAAAGGTGCACTTGACTCTTGAGCTTTTGTCTGTCTCTTAATTGCTTCTGGGAGCATCAAGTTCATCGGTTTAAGCTGTCATAACACACAGATTTCTGACTCCCCACTGCAAGAAGAATAGCAAGAAATAAACTACTGTACTTATGGAAGTTTAGGTCAAGACTGAAGTGTTGTCTTTAATCAAGGACAGACTTTGTGCCTAGAAAGAGTAAAGGCTAAAGGCTAAATTCCGGCTCCAAGGACAGAGGCTGGAGGGATTCTCTATTGGAATTTGAGAAGTCACTCACTTAACTATCACAAGTTTCCTGGTAGCTCAGATATATTTATTTTCTACACTTTGTTAGAGATACTACTAAAATTTGAAGGATGGGTGAAGAGAACCCTGCTTATTATGTGTGATGACGGCAGAAACATGATTTTGTTTAGAAGTTTAAAGCAGTTTGGTTTTGGCTTGGAGGAGAACTTAACCTCCGTATTTTTTTAATAAGTATAAATAGCTGAATCCCCAGGTCGGGGAAGCAGCAGGTGGTCATTTGTCCACAGTAGGTCCTAAACATGTGATTCAGCTGAAGGGAGAAGTTTACTCATGGAGCTTTTTATCTTTATATTTTGTGCAAGTGTGAATAAGCGCAAGATACTGAAAGATCTGGTCCCCTAGGAGCAAGGCAGACACTTACAAAAAAATGAAAGTAAGACAGTACACAGAAGAAAACCTGAGTACATCAAAATCAGCTGAAGAAATATTGTCTTTCCTTCTAACAAGACATCAGCACTTCAACATTTCTTCAGTGTAATAATACAGTTTAATAAGAGTCTGCATGTAGGCAGGTTGCTATAATGAGCTGAAAAAAAACCCTGCAGAAAGAGGATTTTTCTTTTTTTCCCCTCTCTCCTGTAGCTTTGGTTTTACTTTAGAGCATCAGACAGACAGAGCTGTGGATTCCTTATTCATGAGCACAGCCTGCCGGCTCCGACCGCAACCAGCAGCAATGACAGGAATCCTCCTCCCTCCTCCATCACCCACACGAGTTTGGGTGTGAGTTTGGGAACGCTTCGGTTTGTGTTTTCCTCTTGGGAGTGGAAATCCCTACGAGACACCCACAGCCTTTACTCTGAAGCATATATAGCGAGAATATATAGGGAAACATCTTTCAGCTCTCTGCAGGGACAAAAGGTTTGAACTTTTTCAGATAAAAGCCAGAAAAAAACTCCTGAAACAATGGAAAATAACTAGTTTCTCTCCTCTCAGATCTCCAAGCTACTTGCGGGTTTTAGGGATTGCGGGGTTATTGCAGGCTGTGGCACCAATTGACATTACCAGGCACAATTATTCCTGTTGCCTTATGATGTTCTCTCTGGGCTATACCCAACATTTAGGTTCAGGGCTGACTTTTAGCAGACTCTATAGATATGTCTATGCCACATTTAAACCCCTGGGTTGTCTCAGGGCTGGCTAGTGTGTCTGCACAGCTAGGGGGAAAGGTGTTCAGAGACAGTAGCTTGTGCTGAGTGGCTGTAACTCCAGTTGAGGAAGGGCCATTATTTTAATTTACACCTGCTGACATCCATATGTAACGTTTTCTCCATCCATTTCATTGTACTTCAAGCTGCACCTTCCCCTCCTCCTCATTTTACCCGTAGGAAGGCTGCAGAACATGAAGTCCACAAATATTTTTTAAAAGATGAAAAACAGAAGTAAGACCCAGAGTGTATGCACTATAATTTATACAAAAGGGTGATCAGGCACAGCCAGGTGATGCACACCACAGTCTCCGTGCTGCAGCTCAGCTGTTGTGGATGTGAATCTCCTGCCCTCAGTCCCTTGGCTTTCCTGCCTGCAGACTCCTGCTCCCACCCTGTTCTGCTCTGAAAGCAAAATCTGCTGGGGGTTTGTGGTTCAGGTCCATAACATCATCTCCTCCATCCTCCCCTTTAGGAGAGCGGTGGCTGGTTTGCTCCAGGACCCCACTCCTCCCTGCAGCTCGTGTGCCTGCGATGGGCTACCTCTGCCATCATGCACCTGCACCGGATTTCCCACAACGATACCTACGGCAGCAGAAAAGGTAACAGGGGACCATCATGAAAAATGTCTTCTGGTGTTATGGCTAGATGACATCAGGGAATGAGTTAGGCGTTATTAGGCTCACAACACATGGTTAAAAGTGTTTAAGAAGCACAAAAGTCGCCCTTAAAGTTGTATCTTTTTCCTCTGTAGTGAATATTGCTTCTGCTGAGGTATCTGTTGTTTATTCACTTTCGTGCTTTACTCTCAATAACATTGCTTTGTTATTAAGAAATCAGATACTGCCATGAGCTGGAGTACTGCTCTTAGATGAGCTCAGTGACTGCCCCTCAAATGAAATTGGTGGCCTCTCTTTAGCTAAAGGCTTGCCTAAGTGTTACTTCAACACGCTTCAGGTTTGATAGCCCTCAGAGCTGTGACATGGATACGGTGTCACTGTGGACTTTGTGGAAAAAAAGGCAAAAATAGAAGTCACTAACCTGTGAGCTCACTTGGCTCTGCAAATGCAGAGTTGGGAAGATGAGTGTGGTCTTTGAGTAGCTTGCTGCATGATTGTCTGTCTTTCCTGGCTGCCTGCCTGCAGGTGTGAACAATAAAATCAGTCAGTGTTGTTTCTGAATGGATGTGCCCAACAACCTTCCTTACATCACAAATCCATTCCTCTTATTTGTGTTTGAGAATCATCATGCAAATTTGGCCCAAAGCATGTTTTTATACAGAAAACACTTTTGCATAAAATCAGCTTTTTAATTCAGTAGAAGCTCTCATTTTCAAATGAAACCTTGGAGCGAGTTATCACAATCTCTGTTGCACGGTCCTTGCAATCAGAAATGATGCTGGGTGCCAGTATAATGAGACTGAGACCTTCTCCAAAGGGAGGACACAACTGCAGTACACAACGCTGTCAGCTGCTGCAGTACAGGTGGAGTTTTCCTTTCAGGATTTGCTTGTTTTCAAAAGCAACTTGCTACAGAATTTGTGTGCCATCTATTTGGATGTACAAGACAATGACCTTCATCAGCCTGGAGAAGAGAAGGCTCTGGGGAGACCTTATAGCCCCTTCCAGTCCCTAAAGGGGCTCCAGGAAAGCTGGGGAGGGACTCTGGATCAGGGAGGGGAGCCATAGGATGAGGGGGAAGGGTTTTAAACTGAAAGAGGGGAGATTTAGAGGAGATATTGGGAAGGAATTCTTTGCTGTGAGGGCAGTGAGAGCCTGGCCCAGGTTGCCCAGAGAAGCTGTGGCTGCCCCATCCCTGGAGGGGTTCAAGGCCAGGCTGGAGGGGGCTTGGAGCAACCTGGTCTGGTGGGAGGTGTCCCTGCCCCGGGCAGGGGGGTTGGAATGAGGTGAATTTTAAGGTCTCTTCCAACCCAAACCATTCTATGATTTAATGATTCTATGATCAGCCATTGGTCTCCTGCTTCCTCAACACCTGTGCACACTGTGACACCTAAAGCTGTGCCCACTGCAGGGGTAGCGGCCAGTCCCCAACCTGGAGTTGGGGACAGCGACTGCAGTGTGGAAATTCATCTCAGCACCAGATCCCCCTGCACTCCTGCTGTGTAAGTCCTAATTAAACCCTTGCAGCAGAATAATTAATCATTAGTAAGGGAATTAAATATTAGTCTGTATTACAGTAAACATTAGTTAGATATTAAGAAGCTCATTAGCTATTCATTAACCTTTTAAGCCCTTCCAAATCCCCTTTATCACATTGCAGGTTTGTGTTAAATACCAGTCTCAAATGACCTTAAAAGAGTGCCCTTTTGCTTGCTACTAGAGGCATTACAAATTGCAGAACCAGTTTAGTCATTTTGCCCCTTTGGTTATTATCTCCCTTTCCATTGGGGTTTATTTAAATTCAACTATATCGAAGGCTTAGCTCATTATTGATATGGTGCCATTAAAGCCTCCGAGAGATCGAGGGAATCACTTCCCAAAATGATATATGATAACTGAGGCAGTGATTCATTTTTCCTATTTTTGCTCTTGTGCTGCTTGCACCAGGCATTGGCAGATCTTATCCCTCACACCGGAGTACATTCTCTACAACGATGCAAGACAGGGACCAGGAGAGAGCTAATGGGCATACAGAGCCCCAAATAAGATTCAGAGAGTCACAGATTCATTTTCGGCCCCTGCCTTCAGCTCATTAAGGCAAGACCCTGAACTTCTCTATGTTTCCCTTCCCTCACTGGAACCTAGGGCTATTTCTCCTGGGACCTCTCTATCCTTTTTTACTAAAAAGGTAAGTTCTTTAAGGCCGCTGGTGTTCAGCAGCACAATTGCTGTGGAAGATAAAACAGTGGGCATGAACCAAGTGGGTGAAGAAGGGAGCAATGGGACTTGCTGATTGTAGCATCCAACTCTATAGAGGTGAGGGATTTGTGGCTGAAGTTAGGGTAGAGCTGCTTTCAGAGGTCAGGCTGGGCTCACAAGGAAAGTATAATGGCTGGGCAGAGAAAAAACCTATCCTCCCCCTCTGAAAGCCATTTTGCAGGACAGTCCTGGTCACCTTTGTTATGAAGTTACAGCTTTCATTTCCCTGCCCGTTGGTTAGTGAGGGAGGCAAACGCCGAGCAAATTAGGAATGAAAGACCTGTTTGCCAAGTTCCTGCTTGGAGCATGAGAGGCAGCAGAGGTGCTCTGAGGGATGTAGGACTGATGCTGCCTCCTCCATCCCTACCTGCATCCCAGACCTGGCCATGGTGCAGGCAAGAGACCTTCTGTCAGCTGGAGACATGTTTGAAACCCTGTCCACGCTGCTCCTGAGTTTGTGCTGATGGACTGTGTCCTGGCTTGTCCTTGCTGAGCAATTCTTAATCTCTTACATCTTTTAATTAGGGCAATTTCTTTTGGCCTGCTGGAAATGCTTTTCTCATGTAGATTAATTAAAAAGAAAGCCTAGCTCTGACAATTTAATGTGCTGTGAGCTCTGGTCAGGACACAGGCAGTCTTCGGAGCCATTACTCATGACACCGTCCTTGCTTCTTATTTACTTTTAAACCCTGTTTTGTGGGAGCTGGGGACAGCAGTCGTTCTCTATAAAGTTAAGGGCAGAATTAGTTCAGGTGGGAGGGCAAAGCTGTGTATGAAACATCACCTCCTCCCTGTGGGCTGCAAAGCCCATCCCATGCTGCTGAAAGCGGTGGCCTGATGCCAAATGCCCTCAGGCAGCTCCTTTGTTTCAGGATTCGCACCTCTGGTCAGCAGGGTGTCCTGGCTTAAAACCTTGCAGTTCAGTTATTGAAAGGCATGTTAATGGTTTCTGCTGTTTGCCCCTTTTCTGTTAGCAGCAGCTGACTGGTTTGGTCTTTGTAAGGCGTGAAACAATTGTCTGAAGACCTGGGCAGTCAACAAATCAATACTGGCCAGTTAATGGCTTTGTTCTGATTTTCCTCAGGGTGTCTATTTAAGTTCTAGTTTGATTGGCCTGCAAGGGTTTGCAGAATCAGGATGATCTTCTGGAAAATATTCACCCTTGTGTGGCTGACTTTAGGTTAGTGTCATCTTTCTCTAACATATTTCCCACTAAAAGTCACAATTCTGTATTTATATAGAGAATGGGCAAAGTTGCATTCCTTTGCAACATGAATTTGCCCGAGGAATATTAAATCCTTTATTTCAAAGCCAAAAGTAAGAGCTGTTACATACTGGAACAACTCTAACCCAGCAAGTGGGTCGATGTGACACTGGCCTGCCGTGGGGTCCCATCAGGGATGGGACATAGGACAGGAGACCCTCATATCTGTGGTCCAATCCAATCTGGGACCCACATACTTTGATTTTTCCTCTTCAAACTCTCTAAGTTACCCCAGATGTCTTTTAGTAAGTCTTCTTGATTTTATTTTCCTATAAATAGAACCTCGTTTCTGCTGATAGCACATTAATACACAGTGTGCAGCTTCCTTCTGTGTGTTCCTGGGACCAGGTGAGAAAAGAACTCTGCTGAGGTGGGGTTTTGCTTATCATGCATATTTATATAAGACGTCTCAGTGCCTTGATAGTTCCTGGAATGTAAATGCAAAAGGGAAGGATGTAAATTTTTTTTTTCCAGCAGCTTTTTTTTTATATAGCTTTTAGTCTCCTTTTGAAGGCCTAGAAAATATTATGCTCTTCTGTAGCAAATTCCTGAATGCCCTCTGTCACTGACACAGGTGCCATAAAAGCAGCAGGCGGTAGCTGATGGAGCACAGCTCTGCCCCTTGCCTGGGCCCACGTAATTCAGCAAATCTATTCACAGTATGGTGTTATTTGTGCTGACCAGAACAATATGACTGTAATATTCAGCGGTAGGAGAATATGCCTGTTGGTGTTGCTGGACTTCAGGTCAGGCCTTTTGTTGAGTTGCATCTAGATAAACAAAATGAAAGTGTATCATAGAGTTTCCAATTAACTTTCTCATGCAACTTGACATGCAAAACCATAGGAAATGGAAATTATGGTGGATATTATATGTTCTAGCTAGAATATTTCTGCTTCAGTTCCTAGGGGATGCTAAAACACTGAATGGGAAGGGAAAGCAATGCTTTGATCAGGAGTCAGGTGCAGAGCTATAATGAAATCAATTTTTAGGACAGTGCTGTGGCAGCAGGGCTGATTTTCAAAAACGGAAAGAATTTTTATACAATGGCTATAAAGGGAAGGGGGACGCAGTATTACCATGAAACATAATCCTTCTTCTTATGGGGAAAACTGAATATTTGAAATCAACATTTTCTGATTTAGGTAGTGGCAGACAACCTAAACCGAAGAGTTATTCTTGCAAATATTACTACTTGTAGCGTCTATCTTACACTGGCATTTGATACCCTCTGCTGAATGTTGACATTTAAGTGTTTCATCGTGACACTACTTTGCAAGAGCTATTTTGCAGAAGCAACGGATTTCCCACATTTGCAAACAGCAGCTCTGGGAAATGTTACCCTGAGCTGTAAAAAACCACTTACCCAGATGGGGCTATCCAGGGGCAAATGCCTTTTCAGTTGTTTTACCAGCTAAAGTCTGTAAACTTCAGCGTTACTCATTTAACTTGCGATTGCACACTCAGTACCAGCGCTACGCTCCTCTGAAGCCAGCTGAGCTGAATTTCTGTTCTTTGAATGTAATTTTACAAACATGTTCATAAGGATACAGTAATTGCAAATTAAGCACCACAAATAAGAAGTCTTTTTTTGCAGACGTTTTGGTCACAGAACCTTTAATTTCTTTCTTGTAAATGTATTGTAGGTTAAGTTTTGCTTTTTGACTCTTTTGGGCTTCAGGATTCCTATAGCAAAATCGCTTCATATAATGATTTCATGGTTCACACATCGCAGAAAAGCAAAAACATGTCTAGGTATTGGATAGTCAAAAGATCAGGCAAATATTTCACTCAGTGTACAATAAAATATTATGAGGTAATTTTATTTTTTTTTCCCATTTTTAGGTAAAAATATTACAGTATACAAGTTAATCTTATTAAAGGTAAAAATACAGTATTTTGCTTCTTCTCTAAACAGATCTACGTACAGTACACCTTTTTTTTTTCTTTTTTCTTTATATTTTTTTTTTACAAATATAACTATTATTCTATTAGGCTATCTGTGTTCTCATCTGGCACTTAAGAACTGATCACAGGTCACCTTCTGGTTCTGCTTGTTTTTCTCAGCTGATACCTAAATGTAATGTTCCTCTTATAGGTGTCTCCTGTAAACAAACAGTACAGTTCAGTGGTTCCCAAGTAGTAAGGTGTGCTTTAAGTAGTTGAAATCACATAGCTAAATGTAAAAACTCAATCAATCCAAGCTTGCAGTTGTGTTGCGCTGACTCACCACTTTCCAGTCACAAAAGTAATCCAAGTACTTGCATTACTGCAGCCTTTAAAACAGTTTTAATCCCTTCCTTGTCCTCCATAAGAGCCAAACACATACGACTAGTATTTCTACAATTATTTTTCCTTTATATCCTTTTTTTTGGATCAGAATGTTCTCAGTGGAATTGTCGTATTGACTGAAAGGTTTGTAACTACTGGGCTATCTTCTTCGTGATTTATATCACCCTATGGCTTGCTGTTTGACCACTGGAATCTGAAAGCTGAGCTCAGTTGCATCGCTTTCGCTGGATTAATGCTGTTCCTTGAACCGAACACATTAGCACGACGTATGTTATTTCTGGGTGTTACTGGGAAACGAGTTTCACATCATTATGAATATTTCAGTACACTGTTGTTGAAGCTGGGATCATCTAAGGATAAAAGAGAGACCAGGTGTGTACAAAGAGACGATATCCATCAGTGGACTAGCTAATATAGCTGGAAAAGGTGGAGAGGAGTTTTTGGCTGGGAATCCCTTGGTCAGGTTCTGGCAGAGGAGTGAAAGGATGTTTTACCCATCAACCTTGCTCTATTTTTTCCAATGCTGTCATCCAGTCAAAAAGGTAGACGACCTCTACCTGCTGTACTTTTCCTTGGTCATTTCAGCAGATGATGTCACATTTGCGTATTAACTCATTATCCACAGTGTTGTTCAAAGTTATCTTCATGATGCCCGTGTAAACATAAAAGGACAGTACACACCCAAGGATAGAAATTTTAAAAATTTTTCAAGGAAAATGCTTGGCATATTTTTTCTTCAGACTTCACCCAATTCTGATCAGTAGAGTCTCAGTATGAGTGAGCACAGTTGTGTTGTCTTCACTCGAGTCAGATGGGTGAAGACCTGGCTTTTTTGCCTTTAATTAGAGGTGCCTTCCCTACGGTGCATCTGTTTCTAATGTCAAATAACATATATTTTTACCAGTAAGTCACTTTTGTAGCATAAAAGGTTTAACTGGTAACTCACCAAGCACAGGAGTAATGCAAAGTGGTCCTACCAATACTTGCTAGTCAGCAAAAGTTGAGTGCGCTGTACCCATCTTTTGCATGGTTTTTGCCCTTCTAAGATGCTGGTTGAGATTGAATAATGTTTAGAAAACCAGTTGCCTTTCTCTGTGTCCACCATCAAATGTCCTTATTTAAGTTCTTCCCAAACTTGTCGCTCAGCTGCTGTATTAGTCTTGCCAGCTCGCCAGTAGCTTGTGACTTTTCCTCTAAGAGTTCATAGCGGAGACTAGAAATATCTTGCTTAATCTCTTTAAGTTCTCCTAAAAGGAGGAAAATGTTCTTGTTAGTAATATTGAACTAAATAATTAATCTTGATGGTTTTAAGACCTCAGAAAGCATTGATTTCGGTGTCCTTGGTCATGAATGTGTGTGGAGCTCCATATGATGTCCCTGCATTTATGCACTTAATATTTGACTTACAAGCAATAACCTGTACTTGCTGTAGTAATACTGACAGCAATCGCAAGTATGTATGGAAATTTCAGCTTTTTTCTCAAGTCTATTCTCCCTTCACATGTGTATCTCCACATATTCAGGATATTTGCAGGAGGGTAGCAATTAAGAGGTGGTAGAAGGAGGTTCTTTTGCATCTGTGTATAAATCCTACATCACACCACAGCCGTACAAATCCTTATCCAGGTCAAAAACAGTCCTTGGGACAGGCAAGGGCTTGGACAGTCAGAAATGGCTTTACGTAGACCCCAAGACAAGCTTAAGTGTTGGCAATATCATGGATATTGTACAGCAAGGAGAGGTAGAACTATAGGGTAGAGCAGCATTATGTAAAGACAGATCCTATGATATATGTGTTCTGCTAAAGAAAATTAAGGACCCAGAGTTTCAAGAGCATACGGGTGGCTCAGCGTCACCACTGCTCACCTTAGCATGAGCAGGCTCTCTCTCTACAGAAGACGTTATTTAAGCTCAACCCTCTTACTGGCCATATCAATAGCAATAGCATTATTTGCTCTAATCTGTGTCTATTATAAAAATCCACTTGCCTTCATTGACCTCATCATTTTCTCGGTCAACCTGAGCCTTCAGCACATACCGCTTAATCAGACGCTTCATTATTTTCTGAAAAGAGAACAGAAACACTTATCTTAACACGAGGTTATCTGCGTTGCCTTAATTCTAGACTCATTTTGAGCAATTCAAACACCTGATTTCACTATGGATAAAACCTGGCTTCAGAGGATGCAAAGAGATTTTTTGATTCGTTTCCCATTTATTTTATATTTTATATTATGAACCTTGTACAATAATAGTTGATTGACAGCCATTCCATAATGAGCCCACATACGAGTCACTTTGGGGTATTTTGTGAGACGCACATGAACATAGAGTATGTCGCATAGACAGAAAGAAAACACAGATGATCCAACAGCAAGCTAAGAAATGGGATCCAGAGCTTTCTTTAGCATGTTGCTGTTTAATGTATGAATGAAAAACACTTTACAGGAAGAAATAAGTGGTTAATTATTGATGTTAGCAAACTCACTCATGATGATGAACTAAATATCTGACCCAAGGTTAGCAAAAAGACTCCATCTGCTTTGCAATTAGGTTTTTAGGAGGGAAAATAAATTTAGTGAAGGACAGAGAAAAGAGTTTGAACAGAAGCGGAGAACTTGGCTTAAGTGAGAGAAGTTTCTAAGGGACATGCACAGGGGAAAAAATAGAGCCACATAGGCTTATAAAAAGGGAGATGATTGTTAGTAAGAAATAGTGTACATGGAGACAGTAGAAGATGGTTATGGATATAAGCTTGCAATGTGATATTGTTCCAAAAATGCACGTTACATTTATCTAGAAGGAAAGTAACACTCTCAGTCTTGGGCTACACACTGGGTTACAGCTGAAGGCCTGCGCCACTGCCAGTTCCTCACTACAGAGGAGACAGTCATCAATGGGGAAAAAAATCTCAACTATGATAAAAATCTAAAAAGGATTGCTCTATCAGAGGCAATGATTTAGGTGCATCTTCTGCAAGCACGAGGAGAGCTCAGTGAGCGTCCAAGAGCAGATACACGAATGTCTTCCGTTGACCAGATGGCCGCTGTTAAGGGAAAAGCCTCTCCCAGCATGGACTCACTTATTCACAGAGCAATCACGTGTCTCTGCTTTAAACATCACTGAAAAATGCTGCACAGAGAGTGAAATATGAAGAGGTCAGTACAATTTCTCTTTTTCTTAGTAGCCAAATACAGATTATAGCAGTGCAAAAGGCATATGAAGATCAAAGAAGGATCCGGTCATTTGTATATATTCCATGAAGTCATGGAATATGGGATGTCTAAGACTGTCCTTGTATCAAAGAGGCATCTGGCTAAACAGGTGAGTCATTAAGGCAATAGAGATGAGGCACAGCGCACGTACGGTGTGTTGAAGATGGCCAAGGTAGTAGAATCCAGAGGGAGGTAGGGTTGTCACCTGAGAAAACATAAATGAAGTAATGTTTGGGGAAAGTAGGGACATTCTGGATCCAAAAAAAATTTATTCTTTTCAGAATAGACGACCGAGGAAATTTAGACTAAAACAAGGAAGAAGCACACAATGAATGCTATTACCACCTGGAAATATATGATAACATAATACCTATCTCCTCCAGTTCCCATACAGCTTGTATTTTTGATGGGCACTACTCAACTGTTGTCTATGTTAACCACTATGTGTGATAGAATTCACAAGCTTTAGGCTGCCTAGTCTATCAAACACATGTTGTAGTCAGATTGGTGTATAGACACCAAATATTAAAAATGTGACTTTTTAACAAGAGTCTACTTAGCCACTTAAAAGATATTTCTGCCAATAGCTTTAGGAAATTACTTAATTTTTGTCTCAATATTGCACTTTGGCTTCTAAGTCTCGCTTCTCCCCTTCTCCCCAGTGCTGCTCCTTTTAGCTACAATGAGTGAAACAGCCTCTTGGCAAAATAATCGTGGTTACTGCAGGGAAATGCTGAACAAAACTTACAGCCAGCCTCTTGGTAATGAATGCTAAACTTGAAACAACTCAAATACTTGTGATTTCTATGAAGTGCCTTTCCCCCATTCTCTAGAAGTCAATTGAAATCCTCCAGGTCTTAGAGATTGCTTGTACTACGTAACACTCAACTCCTGTATTAAAATATAGGAACAGGTCAGGCATTTGTAAATTATAACTCCACACTGAATTCAATCTTTTTTATGTATCTATTGGCACAACTTCAAGCTCTGCATTTGCCATCAGCTATCTGAACACCTTCTATACCTTCTACCACAGAGGGAAATGAGAAGAAAAGGAGAGATTTGTGGTCAAGGCACTGAATTGGACTCAGGAGATCTGGGGCTCAGTTTCTGGTTCAACCACAGGCTTTTTGGGTCTCCTAAGTCCTGCTGGACCTCAGTTCCTTGTCTTTAATGGGGAGGTCCCAATGTCTTCCCACTTCACTATTTATAGTGTTTTATTCTGGACTTTACTTATATGAACTGTTGAAGATAACATTGTTACAGACCTTAATACTACTATTAAATTCACAGGTTTCTTTTTGGTGCTGTGTTTGTGGGCACTCCAGGTGTCATTTGGCATGAGTACGGGGGGTCCCAGGGCAGCACTAATGGGAGGAAATACTTTGCACCTTTATGTCCCTGGTCAAAATCAGGTGCAAGCCAGCAGTGATTAGAGGGGTCAACTGCTCACTGGGGTAATCAGATCTCAAACCTGGTCATCTCAAATGCACATCTTATCAGTTAGGCAGTAGAAGAGCTCAAGGATGAAGCGAGCAAAGGAATTTCCTCATTTCTCACCTCTTTCCTACTTTGTCTCTCCAAACAGCAAAGAAAAATAGTTCTGAGCCTTTAAAAGTACAAACTATTCCTTCTAGTTTTTCCTGACAAAACCTTTCCTGAGTTTTGTACGTGAAGACATTGTTGATAGCATGACAGGCTCCAGTGCTGAAAGTGGGAAAATCGTGTGAGTTTAGCACAGCCTTTTAGCAGCACTTCATCCTAAAGTCTCAGCTCAAGAGGGTTTGATAAAGGTATTTTGCCTAGTTTATTCCCAGATCATGGCAGCTGTGTGTTGACTTGTTCTTTCTGCTTTTCAAATTATTGCATGTTTAGGTTCTGTATGTTTGTATTATCTGCCAAGAGCACTATCTATATGTACATACACTTAGTATATACATGTATGTACACTGACTGCAGATGTCACTTTATAAATAACACTAAAGCAAACAGTTCAGCAAGAAGCTACTGCTTTAAAGCTTTTCCCAGGTGTAGAAGAAAGCTTGCTGGCCAGATTATCAAACTGTTTATTCTTCTTTATATTTAGATAATCAAGACTATTACACTCTTCTTGTATTACTTGGGCCATTTCTTCCTGCAGCAACTGACTCTTTCTATCTAAGATCGTTTGAAGACAAACTTAGTAGGAACACTATTAAGGCAAAATAACATGTAGTTATCTTTTTCTATCTGTTCTTCACAGCTGCCTTTAGCTTTTTCAGCCTTGGAAATAAGGGTCTAATTTACCGCAAACATTAGGTGGTCTCATTTAGAAATAATAGCTACAGGAAGAGAACAAGTCCAGCAGAAGCTGACACATCTTTCTGTTACCTGTGAATTTGAATGAATGAGAAAATGTCAGAAATGCTGAAATGCCATTTTGAGTGGGACATGGTTATCTGTTCCCTTTGCCTTTGATGGTATCAAGCCAACTAACTCCAGATGCCAGTGAATGTATCCTGGCATTATTCCTCCTATCCTGGCAAAAAAGCCTGAACAACTTTTAAAACCAGTAGAAATTTATTACTGGTCTGCTGTATGGCCGTAGGAGCCCGCTGTGCTGAATGTACCAACAGAAGAAAAACCACTTCTAGAATTCCCATTGCACATTTCATCCAACTCAACTATTACTTTCCTCAACCGTCTTTAACACTGTTTCCTTCAGACATATCACTTGCCATCAGATTCCTTCACACTTTATGTTGAAAAATAAGGAAAAAATCCTGTAGGGCACATTTTGCTAATTGTGTTGCTCTACCACACATATTTGCACAAGAAATAATACATCGGCTGGCATGGACACTCCTGCCTCAACAGACAGTTGTGTTAGTTCCCGTGATGGCTGGGGTACCCCGTGCCACTGTGACAGCCACAGTTATTTTTGAACCATACCACATTGCAGGTTGAGCTTGGTAGGACAAGTCACTGCCAGAGGAAGCACATGCAAATGTTAATGCAAAGGCTGGAGAGATGTCGCTGTGTCGTGACAAATGAAATGCTGTCAATGCAAGACTGGAGGGTTAAAGCTTGAATAATATGTCTGGTATTAAATGAAATACCCTTGAGTGGGATTAATTAGCATGCCAAACGCTAACACCATGTGTATTTCCATGGGAGATAGGCTGCATTTGTCCCAGTGTATTGTGAAGGTGAAGTGCCCCAGCCCAGTCCGATGCCCATGCTAAGCCACAACCTGGCACATCACGGGGTGGCATCGTCTGGAAGAGGCCAACATGGCCCTTGCGGGTAAGAGCTGTTCACTGACAGATCTCTTCCCTGGCTCTTGCTTTCATGCCACGATTACCTGATATCTTGTGGGCTTGTTATAAGCGTTCTTCCCAGAAAAGTTTTCTGTATTTCGAGTGCTAGAGTGAAAACGAACTTTCTGAAATTACAAAAATCATGATACAATTAAATCAATGATAGCTTCTCATACCCAGACAGCCCCAAACTAAATAGCGCTTTATAAAACAGTAGGAAATGCTTCAGTGTATGAGTAGAATAAAAGGCAGCACATTCAGGCTAAAAACCAAACTTTCTGAAAGACAGAAAAGGGTTGAAAAACACAAATTACTGGGAAAAATTGGATTCTAAATTATTGGTGATTAGTGATGATCAACTTAGAACACAATTTAAGAAAGGAAGAAAAATAAATATTTATATTTAGAGAGAACAAATCAATGCTGTACTAGCACAAATTCTGAAACAGAATTGATTTTCACTAGTCCTTTTAAAAAAGCAGTACCATTTGCTCCTTTTTTAGCTCAACAAAAATATGTACTTTTTTAAATAGAGCAGTATTTTTTTAATCAGAGGATATTGCAGCTACTAGCTTTCTATTCTAGTGGCTTCCAAGGTGACTTTTCTAGAGACTACACATAGTATTTGTAACAGGTTTCTTTGACTTTGTTATCCACTTCTGAACTTTTCGGTCCAAATGCTATGAAAAAAAAATAAAAATCACTTATTCAAAGGCAATAACTCATATCATAGACCCAGAGAAGCCAGTAAATATCATAGACTTCTGCATGTACATGGAAGTGTATGTACAGGGAAGGCCCCGATTCAGGGCTTTTCTTTCCTGACTGGATAAGAGATCCTGAGAAATAGGTGGTATTTTTTTTTCGTTATTGTTAGTATTTAAAAATCAGGATGTTGATAATGATTGGACTAAAGTCTGAAGTAATCATGTAATTTTTTTTTTTCTATTTCTTACTCGTCAGGTGTGCCATGGTCTTACAGAAACTGTTTTGATGATGATCTGTGAACAAAATCAACAGGCAGGCAAGAAATGAGTGGTACTCTTAATTGTTTATGTTAAAGCCATGGAAACTATGAATTTTGCATGCGTTCCATGAAAAAGGGAAAGCCAGACACTTTCACTCGTGTGGCTTGGGGAACAAGGGTCTTAGAGAAAATTTTATTACTTTGGTTTATGCTTTGAATCAGAAATTAAATTCCAAACAATGTGTGCTTTGTGTGGTTAGATTCATACGGCTTTTTAAAAATATTAAATAAAATCCTTCATTTCAAGAGTCCACTGTTCTAGTGGGTCTTTCAGTAATAAACAAGAGTGTTAAATGAATTCATAAAATAGAATTCCCCCCAAAGTTTGTCTATCTTGGCAGTGTTGACCGTGTTGGGCAGTTAAACTATTTGATAACATGGATTAGACCTCACGGATATACTTTTCCATTCAATTTAGGCACTGGTAGAGACTGAAGGAACATCAGACCTGACATTTTAAATTTATGGGAGCATGATCTCCTCCAAGGCCATGGGCTTTGCCTGGAGCCTGATGGCTCACCACGAGTTGTATTGCTCAGCTGTTTGCTCCTTCAAGGACAGCCAAGAGATCCAGACAAAGCCCAAAAGCAGGATGTACATTACAAAGGCAAACTATGCAAAGCCTCCTCCAACCTTCCTTTCCTTCTCCTCGGTCTCTCATTACATCTCTTCCCTATTTCAAAGTTAAAACCGAGGGTAGGCTGCCCACACCTCGGAGAATCCCAGTGTCACCCACTTCTTTCCTCTCCTGTTACATGCCACACAGCCAGGGCTTTAAAGTCTGGATAAATGGGTAGCATTCCTGAGAGCAGGTTGAGGGAAGAGCAACATGTCCTAGAAAGGCTGGCCAGCCTTCCAAGGAGCTGCACCAGCCTCTTGCGTGCACTGACTGTAAGAAATAAGAGACAACACATTTTGGAGTGCTTTTCTTTGCCCACAGGGATGGGTTCCCACTGTTGTTCTCTTGTTTCAAAACCAGGTTGAGCTAAGAAAACTTAATAAAGGCCAGGACACTTAAGCAAAGCTATCTTCTCCCATCTTTGAATCCCATGAATTTAATGGCAGCAGCCAAGTAGCTGTGGCTGAGTTCCTGTGAATGCTTTGGACATTTTCTCCTCCAATGTAAAGCAAGTAAACTTGCCCTATGAGTGGGACTGTGTTTGTTATAAATACATATAAATATATACATATATAATGCTTCATTTTTGCACAGTGTTGCAGATAATAATTTCCATGAACAACATCATTTTCTGTAATTTCTCTGACATTTCCTCATGGAGGCACCAAGCTAATTCAGCTGGAAGGATCTGGAATCTAAGCATATTCCTTACATATCTCTTGCTCTGCCATGCAGACACTCACTAGTGCTGAGGAAACCACGCTGCTGGTAGCCAGAATTTCCGAAGCAAATTTCTGTTTCAAATGACCAAAGGGGCTGTGGCTGAGGCAGGATCTACCCATTAGTGGCTACACATCACTAGGCAGATGTAAGCAGAGACTTTGTTAATTATAGCTTTAGCTATTTAGAAGGTGTTACTAATCCCTGCTTGGAAACTTGTTCCCAAACCTGGAAAGGCAGTAAATGTTGCAATGATGCTGAAATTAATTTGGAAATCACCTAAAGGAAGGTGGATGTTTTGAAGATGCATAAAGGCCTGCTGGGTAGATGAGGAGTCAGACAAGCTGGGAGCCTAATTGTGTCCCTGCTTCTGCCCTTCATCTTTGACCTTGTTATTTGGCCTTGGGAAACTCCCTTATAAAAGTGGCTGCTTTTACGAAAGTTGATTTTTCCCTGGTGTCCAGACAGTGACTAGTACAATAAGGCCACAAGTCTGGCAGGACCCTCTGGGTGCAGCATAATACAAATAACACACAGTGACGAGGCTGAGTAAGAGGCTGTGCTGTCCCTGATCTACCTGTGCACCATGCAACCCCCTCCAGAAGGTCCTCGGCACGAACCCTTTCTACAAAGAAAGTGAGAAGTGAAGATACAACATACCCGTTGTTTGGAATTCAGCATCCCCATTTCAAGATCATTTTCACAGTTTTTGGCCTTGGATTTGCAGAGTTTTATGAGGCACATTTTTATTCTCAGTATGAGATAATAAAATGATTTAGGGCTTGGCACTAGGTTAAAAGGAGCAGGTAAAGTCCTTCCTTCATCAAAGTAGGACAGCCAGAGCTTGGCACGTGCAAACTTCCACTCCACATCTGCATCCTCCTTGGGAAGGGAAGAGAGAAAAAACAACAAACCAACACCCAGTGCATAATTAGTAAACAGGAAGGAATTTAACTACAACAACTACAAACATACAAAGATCAATACATCTTAATTCTCTTACTATTCACCTCCTGCCACTAATGAAGGTGGAGAAAAAATCCATCACTCAGTGCCTGTGAATCTCTTTTATGAGCTATTAAGGTGGGCCAGGATCACTTCCAAGTACAAGGGCAAGGTTAGCACATGCTTTATGGATCTGTTTGGCATTTGTAGAGGAGAACAGTCAGGGTCATGTATCAGGACCATTTATCAGGCAAAAGAAAGGATGAGATACAGCTGCGCTACAGCTGTTTTCATTGTGGTTTATATTGAGGCCAGCATCATTAATAGAAGTGTGGGTCTGCCAACACCCCGTACTCATGTACATCTGTGTTCTGCTGAAACTAGTAACCTCTGATTACCCTGTACCTCTGAAACCCAGTCAAAAACTGGCATAACACAACTGAGATTAATTCTGTCACAGTTACAGCAACATGACTTCACCAACGAAGCAGCATTCGCTTCTGCCATTTAGTCTTATTGTTTGGGGTTGCACCTCACAGAAGCCTTAAGCTGAATTACAGTAGAAATCACTTGTGAACAGTTTAATGCTTTTCTGTTAAACAGTTAAGAATCTCCTGATGAAAGTAGTTCTGGTTTCTGTCTGGCAGAAGGGTTTTTCCTTTCCATAAACACAATGTTGGCAGGAAGCACTACTATGTGAGGCATAAAGAGAAGAAAACCAGAGGTGGCTGAAGAGACGTGTTCAGTGGAAAGCATGGGAATATGGTCTTGTGACTGCAGCTAACAGTAAAGCATGTGCCCACTGACTGTGATGGAATTTAATTCCTAAGTAATGACCATCCTCTGTCCTTATCAACATTGCTGTCATCAGGTAAATGCATTGGCAAAAGGGACTTTCTCTGCAGTCAGCAGGAATGAGTCACCACCCCTGGATGTATTTAAAAGACATGTAGATGTGGCACTTGGGGACATGGCTTAGTGGTGGATTTGGCAGTGCTGGGTTAACAGTTGGACTCGATGATCTTAATGGTCTTTTCCAAGCTAAACAATTCTACGATTCCATGATTCTATGACTCTGTCTTTAATCTCCCTGCTGCTGATGACTGAAATGAATTAGTATGAGATTTATTAGTTTTCCGAGTCCTCAATTATGAGGATCTCGGCCAAATCGCTCACACTTGTTTTGCTTGCTGATAGTTACAAGTAGTCTTTAACAAAGTTTTGAGTATGTCCACACAATCAAAAAGGATGATAAAGCATTTTTCGAGGAAAATGGTCATCACAAAATTTAGACTAGAAAGTTAATACAGGCCACCTATTCAGGTATTCTTAGATATTTTTCTTTCAAGAACATCTCTACCTACTACAGTAAACTAGAAAATGCAGTAAGAGGCTGAGACCCCCTCAGAAGTAAGCCTTGTTTCAGTAGAAGAGGATTCAGGAAGACATTTGATCTTAAGCGATTAGAAGCCTTTGGGGAAATGACTCTGCTTTCTGCATGAAGGAAAGCTTCTAGGGCAGAGAACATATGTAAGGTCCCTCTGACATTTAGACTTAGTTACAGCATGCACAAGATAGAGTTATATTTGCACTACAGTACATGGATGAATCAGACATTACAGTGAGAAAATATTTTCAGCCCTGGCCTTTTGCAGTGTCAGGTTCTGAGGGGAGATTAGAACAAATAATTAATACAAGCCCGACTACAGAAGCTTGACATTTAACAAATCAGAAGAAAGAGGTGACTCAGCGTTAACATTATCCAAATAATATTTTTTTTCTGCCTTTATTTACGTTAGCAGGGAGTTTTTTATGTCCAAAGCATTTAGCAAATCCAGTCTGCTAATAGCCATACTACTGAAAAAGGTTGGGTAAACCCTGCAAATGCCTTTCTGCAGAAACCTATTCATATTCCTTGAGGGCTGTGTTCATATCCTTTAAAAGTTGCTTTTTATGAGTGTTCATGAAGTTATGTTTTGAAGACCTAGACACTCCGCAAAAAAAATCTGTCCCAAGGTTGTGTGCCTGGTATTTGGAAAATATTAAAATTTTTAAAATGTATGCATGAGCTTCAGACCTCCAAGGGCTGCATGTTTAAGCAAATAATGTATCTAAGGTAACACATGTGGATAAATTATCATAACCAACACAGGAAGTAAAAAATATCACTAACCACTTTCATTAAATACATGTAAAGGAAATTGGATTTACTCACAAATGGTCATTAAAAACAAGGAAGTTGAAGTTGTTCTGTAAATGATTCATTGTTAATTATTAATTTGATTGTAATTTGCAGACAGACACAGCCTTAACTCTTACACAGTGTAGTATCTCTGTTTCAACAGCACTCTGATATTGCATATGGAAAAATCTACAGCTTCCTTGTTTTTTTTTTTAAACATTTTCATTATCAGTGATAATTAAGTACATTGAGTTTGTAGTCTAATTTCTTATCTTACCTCAATTTCCTGATAGGAGTTGTTGATCATGGCTATTAACATATTGAGCAGCACCACCACCATAGTCACATTATATACTCCATAGAGTACATATCCAATATTCTCGATGAATTTATGATCATACTTCAGCACCACAGATATCACTTCAGATAAGCCAAATATTGACCAGAATAAGGTTTTAAAACTTTCTTCTACCCTAAAAATAAAGCAAACAATTTGACACCAAGTTAGCCAGGCCAAATGCTAATAATACAAGTGACAATCCACCAATATAAATAAGATGCCTTGGCACAGTCATTGTAAACCATTATCCATCACCCAGGGATGTGCCAAATCATACTTCCTGTTTGGATAAAGAGATATGATTTCTGATTAATACTATGAGTTACATTATCCCCTTATTTGCTCCATCTGTTCTTCTCAGGTGTATTATTTGTCACTTGGATTTTGTGTCCCTATTAAGGATGACTTCTCCATGGGCAACTTTCACTTTGAAACTTTCTGTTTAGGGCATTTTACTTCCACTCACTCGCCCTTTTCTCATCCAGAGAAGACAGGCAGAGATTAGCTGGGAAAAGGAAGGAGGAACCTAGTTTGATCTCCTTATATGCAGTTTCCGGGGCAGAAGTGAAGCATTACTTTTAACTCAGGGGAAGCGGCTGAAAAACCCTTATTTGTGGCATTAATATAAAGACTATTGAGTACAACTGTAGAGAGACCATAGTCCAATTTTCTTCCCATCCTGCTTTGAGATCGCAAACAAGACAGATACCCAAGCATTTGTAGCAAAAATTCGAAATTAAGGAGTGGTAGAAGATGTTGCAGAGAGGCATTTTGATTTGCTTATTACCCTTGCTTGAAAGTAGAAAGGAACCAGAGGAAAATAAAAAGGTTGAAAGACAGGAAAAAAAGAGGGGACTAAGCCAATGAGGAGTCAAAGCCATAACAGGCAGAAGGGGAGCAGCCACAGCTGAAAAGGAAGAAAGGAGGAGGAGGAAGAATGCTGGTACCTTTTGGAAGCAGTTTGCTCAATTTTTAATTTAGAAGCAATTTGGCCTTCACTGAAACACCCTTAGCACGTTAACAGTTAATTACGTCCTCTCTCCCCCCGCCAGGAGGTAAAAGCCTTCTAAGAAAGCACTACCATTGACAAATTGTTTTGATGAAATGTTTTTTTACTAGGGTGGCAGCCTAATCCTGCTAAATCTGTTTATAAAAACAGATTATAGACACAAACTACAACATATCCTAAGGGAACGATAAGCTTTACATCAAATCCAGTACCAATTAAACCATGCATAAAAGCAAGATAAATTAATTTAAACCCTTTGAAAGGCTAGTTCACAGCATTGGGTGAGCTCCTGTCTGCCAAAGTGAACTGGTATTTATCTCCCATCATAACTTATGATATTCCATATTCCATTTACAAGTAGTAGTAAGACTGAAGTAAATATTTAGGTATCATTCTCAGCTAATGTAATTGCATTGACTTGTGGGGGGTAGCCTTGAGTGGTGTTTTAAATAGATGTTGCATAACTTCATTTGAAATGTGGCTTTGTCTTCAGTCTCCATGATACTCAGAGTCACTGATACCACGTTCTCTCCGCCTTGCTGCTTTGCATGAGGCTGGGACAGCATGCAAAGACACACTTGTGGGATGAGCTGCAAACACGTGCCAACACTGTTCCACTTGCTGGACATTTCCTCCTCTGCAACCAACACTCTGCTCCTATCTCCTGCCCTCATCTGCAGCAAAGGGTAGCTGGCATTAATGTGTCACACCCTTCACTTTTGCAGTAGCAATCTGGCCAGTGCTTGTTCTAGAAATGTTGTACTTTCCAGTTAAAGAACACATATATCACCAAAAATCTCTGGCTTTCAAACCCACCACCTAGGTCACTTATCAAACTATTAAAAAACATAACCCGCAGCCTTGATCCCAGCTGCACCCTGCTATTAACCTTCCTTTTTTAATTTGGAAAGGTTCCCTTAGTTTTTCCACCCTACTGGCAGATTTTAATACAACGTGTCAACTCTGCTCCTTTTCCAGAACTTAAGCATTAACCTTTATTCTGGAGTGGTGCCAGATTCTCCTTCAAAAGTTAATTAACGACTGCGACTCTTACTCTGGTCCAAATGTCCATAGTCCTTATTCCCAGTGTCAGGTAAGGGACCAGTGCCCATGGCAGTGGCTCTGGGAAGGTAATGTGAGGTGGACCTGACCTGCAACACCCCAAAACACTGCTTAGCAATGCCCCCAGGAAAATGTAGGTCTCCCTCTTGTACAGGAAAAACTTCTAAGGAGATCTTGTACTAGTCCATCCCTACCATCCAAAGAAAGGCTGGGCGGCTCTTTCCTTCTCCCTTTTAGATTACTCCCTTTAGATACTGCCAAATTGCATGAGATTTGGCACAGTCACAGGGAACATCAGTTGGGTTTTTTTTTTTGTGAGAACATCTCACTAAAACACGAGACAAGGATGTTTGGAGCCAAGTTCTCAAATATTCCAAGATGCTGATATATCTCGTCGTTGCCAGCTAAGCAATTTACCCCCTTCCTGCAAGGTCAGCAGGTGTTCTATCCTTCTCAAAGGCAGACAAATGAAGGAATGGAGGAAGTCAGGAGTCCTGCCTGGACTGACAGCTCCTGGCAGCAGGAGGATCTGGCAGTGACAGATTGACTGATGGTCCTTGTGGAGATGGGTACATTGCAATCTCTCTCTGTACTGTGACAGAGCCAACTGTTGCAGTGGGGAGAAAGCAGAGATATTTTTTTTTGTTTCAATACACATAGTCCTGTAAAAGTTAAACAAAGATTTTGCATCAAGGAAGAAAACAGACCATAGGCAATCATCTAGTTGCAGATTTTCTTCACTTTGCTAAACAGCAATGTGTTGCTCATCAAAAAAGATCATGGCAAGGCTATGATTTCATGTCAGTCTTGTGTCCTCTTTAAGAAAACTTAAGGCATCGTTTCAGACTGAATTATTTCATTAAATTGATTGGTTGAGGTTTGACACTGCCAAAAAAGCAATGCAGTCAAAATAATCTACAAAAATATCACATTTTGATAAAACAAAATGAGAAGAAAGAAAGCCTTCAAGCCTCGAAGTAACATTGGCACTGAACAGTGAGTCATATTTCCCTTTGGGGAGAGGGAGAGAGAAAACCTCGCGTTGTAGCCTTCAGCCTGATTTGTGATGCGGAAAGCAAGATGAACGCAATCAGTCTTGCCTCCATTTCGATTTTGTTTGCATAGCATGTTCTTAATTACAGGCTGTTTCAAGAGCTGTGTTCTGTACACACATACAATAAACAGATAAACATAGCCAGGGTCGGCTGCAACTGCTGTGGAAATGGTCTACTTTTCAGCATCAAAGAACTTCAAAAATATTTTGGAATTATACCATGGGTAGCTAAATAATCTGTGTATTTAACTGTGTGAAGTAAAGACCACTGCATCTTTGTTTCCTTTGCATCCAGAATATGAAAACGGAAGAAATGACAGAAACTTTGCATAATAACTCTGTTCAGAGGCCACTAGAATGCTACGTGCTTGCTCTGTTAGATGGCAACACAAACAAAATGGAACACGATTTTGAAAGTGCAATAGGAAGGGAAGGTGAAAGCTAAGTTATACCAAACATTCATTGATTGTTATCATTAGAAATAAGCAAGCAATTCCCTCTGGGTGTTATCTGGACAAATGTATGCTCTTTCTTTTGCCTACATGCTGACCTGGGAAGCTGTGGTTTTCTTAAATGTGTAATTTAAAGTTATTTCAGTGAGTAGGTGTTTGCTAAGGTTTCTCACTGAGGCTATCCAGTGAGCTGTCAATTCAATGCCCTTTGAAACTGGCCACAGTCAATTAGCACACAAATCCAATGGATCTTTTTCTGTCATGACTAGCCAAGTAATCTCAGAGAAGCAGGTCCCATAGTCACATCCCTGAGTAAAAAAAACTGCTTCCTGTAAAATTTCACCCATCCTCATTAGAATTCACAAACATGACTACTAGGAAATGCATTCAGTGACATCTCTGAAGTCAGAGAATGCTTATGAGGACACAAAAGTAAGCATTATTCTTCTTTGCCTCAGTGACTTTTCAGTGAATGAACAGCTGAGTTCCTTATTCAGCTCTAGTACTGAAATTTTCCTTCTTTTCATGAATATGTAATTGCAGCAGGAGCCTGCCACCTTCAGCAAGGCCCACAGGCAGCTCACGAAAAATAAAGAAGGAAACATTGCTAGAATTGGTAGCTGCTCATCTGCCAATATAACCTTGTCATTAGCTTATTAAAATTGTTTGAGACTCTATACCTCAGGGTTTTAGCTTGTTGAATGAGATGGCTGAGAAGGATTTTTGGGATGAATGTTAATCTATTCTCTTTGTTTCATATGATGAAAGGGTTCATTTTCACTGATCATGATTTGACACTCCTGTGTGTTTAAATAACCAGAAGAAAGTAAGTCTTTTTAAATTCTCTTCTAAATAAAAGGAAAAATTATGCTTGTGGAAAATTTGCATCCTAACAACATGAAGTCCTGCCAGGATAAGTAGCCACCAGGCTGAAGTTAGGGAGGAAGAGCACTGCCTTTTCACAAGACTCTCCCCAATCCAGACACCCCTCGGGCATTTAAGCAGTCTTGACTCCAGTGAATAGTCATCATTTTAGTTAATGTTTGCTCATTATTGCCATCAAAAGATAGCAAATACTGGAAGATCCACTTAGGTAATGAGTGTTAATGAGAGAGTTACTGCACTGCACTGCGTAAGAGACTGGAATTTGTGCTCTAGTGATGTGCCTGGGGGATACCATAACTGAGGGTTACTGTGCCACCAGGCAATCAATGATGGTATCGACTCAACTTCTCATTAAGTCTTGTGCTTCAAGGGCATCTCCTTCTCTTCAAATGGGAAGCAAGGCACATCCCACACACTCAATTTTCTTCTACTTTACAGAGTACAGATAAATATAATTGTGTCTGGCCTTATAAATTTTTCCATTAAAATGTATCCCAAACTTAAAGGAGGGGTGTAGAAGGCATATTTGGCTGTATTAGAGAAAGTAAACGTTATGTTACAACATATATGTCACACAAGAGGGGTGTGCGGTAAATCCGGCTCCTGTGCGTTTGGAAGGAAACAGCCACTCGCAGGACAGAAACGATGCTGAAAAGGTCATTTCTCCTAGAGAAGCTACAAGCTAAGCCCCCAGCTTGCACTGTGACATGTCAGAGAAATGGCACATCAAATGCCAGCTGCTGTCTGCTCTGCATCTGGTAAACGGCATGGGCTCAGGCATGACGAGTGTGGCATGGTTGCCTGGAAGTCACATTACAGGAAGGGGAAAACATTATGCCAAGCTTTCCTTTTCCCTTACAAATGGCTATATGGGAGGGAAAGTCCCCACTGTGTCCCTAAGGCAAGTCACAGTGGTTTTGTGAGACACAAAGCTCAGTGCCACCGTGTGATGCTGGTGCCACATTGCACTACAAGGAAGGAGACTTTCCTGTGGATGCATGGGATACGTCCCTCAGACACAGCAGGGCACCCGGATGTCCCATCCTCTAAAAGCTCCTTCAAGACCTCAGCATCCCCCCTGAAAGGCTGGGGCTTGGGTTCCTGGTGTCGCAGAGAATCAAGGTTGCATTTTGTGCTACCTCTAAAGAACTGTTTCAAAAGCAGCCTCAGTCTGAACCTTATTCCAGAGCATTTTCCAACCTCTTTCTCTTCCTGACATCCCTGACAAGGTGGAGACAGGGCCTCTGGCACAGCCACCTCCGCAGGGCTGCGGCCACCCAGCAAGCACCCTGCGTGACCCAGGCAGACCCATTGCCCTGCGTGGTCAATAACCTGGCGTGATGCTCTGTGCAGCTTTCACGTGGCCTCTGGTGAAAAGTACCCAGCCAGGATTTAAGAAACACAGCCCAGGCATCCCGGTTTGTTTTGTTGTTTTGAGCATCACAACTAGCAGCTGGCTCTGCAGATGCGCACCTAATAATCACTGCTGTGCTCAGGTGGTACCCTAAAACAGACATCACATAAGCAAAATCCTCCCTTGTTTTAAAGACATTTCAGCTTGCAGTTTTAAAAACAATAATCTTAGTTCTAACCTCTTCTCCTCTGCTTCTCTTGACTCATTAAACTGAACATCTCACAAAATGTTTTTTCAGATCTGTTATTTTGATTTCCAGAAATACCCATTTCTGAACTACACATCTCCCTACGCTCAGGCCTTGAGCTGGCTGCCAGGGCTGGAGGCTGTGCTACAAGTTTCTTTGGCAAAACCTGGATGTTCCTTCCCCACATAGCTGGAGAAGAATCTGTCTGAGCAGACCTGGCAGCAGCAATGGACCAGAATGGATTGAGCCCTGCGAGAGCAGCCACTGTTCCATAGGTACTCACGTTGTAAAGGCAGGGTTGTATTTTGCACCAAGGTAGTAAGAGTAAAGGTTGAACATTCCGATCATGAAGGCCAGGAACACCATGATGAAGATGACCATGAACTTGAAGATATCCTTCACAGTCCTCCCCAAAGAGATCTGCAGGGGGCCGAAGCTTTCGTTGGCTGGAAGAATGTAAGCAATGCGGGAGAAGCTGAGTACCACAGCTATTGCATACAGTCCTTCTGAAATGATCTGAGGATCCGAGGGAAGCCACTTGTTCCTGGCTAAAACAATACACGTACATTAGGCATTAGTAACGAAAAGTGTTAGGTGGAAGTTATGATGACAAATGACCCCTTTTCAAGACTGAATCTTGGTTTTGGCCAGGAGTTAAAAGAAAAAAAGGATTGTAACAACAGGTCATTGAAGTCCTCAGTATGCTGTACACATAGGGGTGAGAAGAATGGGTTCTGTTTTTCACATGGTAAAGCTGAGACATGAGCAAGTCACTGGGATTTACCAAAGTCACACAGCAAATAAAGAGCATGGCTTTTAACAAATTTGGTATTTTCAGTTTTCTAGTTGAGCATCAGCTGTGCTGTGGCTATTCCATCTGAAGCTCTTGAGATAGAGAACCAAACCCACAACACAGTGGAGTTTCGCTATAGATTTGGATACATGGCACTGTGTCAATATTTGGAAGGGGAGCATTAGGAAGACTGAGATCTATACCCCTACCATTAGATAAGAAACTTCGTATGTGTTCAGATAAGCAGATATAACCATCAAGTGTATCATTTTCATGTTACAGTTAAATGAAACCCTATTCTTGCAGTCTAGTCACTCCAATATTTTTACTTTAAAAATCTTCATGTTGATACCAGATATACATCATTTATTTAATCTACTGAAAATTTGAAAATTTATATTAATATAGCTTATAAGTGTCCTTGCATCAAGTGAGCTTCCTGATGAAAAGATTGTGACTCAGAGCTAAAACATGTGACATCTTTAGGGACACAGCAGTAAACTTAGCATTATTTTCAGTAATCTGAACCAAAGGAAAAGTAGCAGATGGAGGAATCTGCAAGATCTGGTTGTGACATTCTGTTCCGCACCCTCTGCACTCTTGTGTCATGAACTCACTTTAAATGAGTCAAACCAGAGAGAGGAAAACCTCAACATCACTTCAGAGGCAGGGCAGGGAGAGAGAAGCCCATCTTCAAAGGGGACATACCAAGCAGGAGGCTGAGCTGGTGTGATCAGCTCACGGACCCGCCAGGGAGCCTGTGGCTGTGCACCCCGATTTGGGGCCAGGGCATGTCTCTGATGCCATATGGTAGCCATCTACAGTGGATGAAGTCTCCTGTCCCAGATCTTCCTCTGCAGCCCAAGCTTATCGCTACAATAACTACCTTACCACCCTCGGAAGGAAATGACTCTCCTTTGTGCCCAGCTGTCTAGGTCCTGAAGCCCCTCTATAAGAAAAAGTCCCCAAGGATTTTGCTCAGGGCTACATGTAAAGCTTGCAGATGCATGCAATGAATCCACTCCCCACACTGGGGTGCAAAACTCTATTCATTTGTGGATATAAAAAACCCAAACATTTTGGCCAACAAAAATCATGTCAAGGCTATACGACTGCTTGCATTTCCAACTGTTAGCACTTATAGATGGTACAGGCTGTCCAAAAATAAAGTTTTTCTCTTGTAGGAGCACCAGCTTCTGGGTATAATTGGTGGTTGCATTTCCATTATACAGGTGTTGGATGTATCAGAGGTGCAGAGTACACCAACAGTTGGAAATGCAGCTCCAGATCCTATGTTTGTTCACGCATCTCCCCCCTCCCATGTTTGGAAAACCAATCAGGTTCATTCATCTGTAATTTTAATTATATTCTGCTCGCTTGCAGTTCCTGATTATTTGTCGCTCAAGCTATTTTGTCAGGATGTGATTAACCTGAATGTAGCTTTAGCACAAGATCAGAGACTGAATGAGGCTCAGATCTCAATTCTTTTTTGACCATTTAGGGAGATGGCTGGAATGGGGAGATCTGAGAAGAATAATTTGGTATAATTCGAAAAAAACTACACAAATATCACAAAAAAAAAAAAAGAAGAGCTGCTTTCAGCACTGCTACACATTAGCTTAAAAGAACAGGAAGCATTAGATAGCAAAAAGTGTCTTACCATAAGTAAAGTAAGCAACTTCAGGGGGAAGGGTGACATTATTGAGGTCATCATCTTGAACGTACTGATCTACATACTGTTGTGCTTCAGTTGCTTTGAGAAAAGCCATGAACCTGGCGGTGAATGATGCCACAAAGATGGACAGCATCCCAAAGTCCAGCAGATTCCAGAGATGCAGCACGTATTCGCGTGGACCCTCTTCCCAGATCTCCTTGCATTCTGACCATATCATGCCTGTGGAAAGGCCAGAGAATGTTTAATTGGCAAACACAGAAGGTGCTTTTTGTATTCAGACAGAACAGTTTCCTGGCTAGCAGTGGCTTCTAAGACAAAAGCAAATAACTCTTGAATTAAACTGAATTTCTTGAGAATTTTTTGTGCCATCTTTTCTTAAAAATTATTAAAAACTTTAAGCTTATATATCCTTTTGTTCATATGAGGTAGAAATTTCAAAATTTCACTATATAAGTCAATCGTAAGGTAGATTTCTGGTGATGTCATAGAAAGCATGGTTCAGAAATACTGAAGACATTAGAAAACCCTGCTGCTAATCTATTTGGAAAAAATGTAGATTTCCCCAAAATCTCGTTGCTGAACAGTGCTGCTGCAGATGGTATTATCACTCTGCTGGTTTTCCTCCTTCCTCAAAACAGTGGATGGGTCCGTTTTGAGAACAGAAACAGATCTTTGTGAGAGAAAACCTGATCCAGGAGAAAATACAGTATGATCAGAATTCCCATACATTAAAGTCTGATCTACCACTTTGAAAACCTTGAGTTTAGCCTGAATTTATGATTCCTCTGACAACAGACTCACAAATAAGCCTAAATGTCAAACCCAGAAAAATCAAACGTTTTGACATCCATGTTCTACTGGGAGTGCTGGAGAGGACAGGTGAGCTCAATGGGGAAACTGAAGCCAAAAGCTCAGTTCAAATCCCTCAACTTGCCCAACTTTCAATCACAGCAGGGGTGCAGACCCAGAATCTTGCTTCTGAACAGTTAAACTATTGGAATATTTAAATGTTTCTTGCACTCTACCAAATTCTGTTTCCATAGGAGCAGCAAAATTCATGTCTAAGCGAGCAGGAGCCGTGCCTGCCAATTTCCATGTGGCCTCCTGCAACCTTGTCCTTTTTGTGAACTTTTCTTCATCCTCTTTGCTGGAAGCTCTCATGGTGTGGCATGTCAATGCATTTGCTCAGCTACTTCAGAGACTCCTGGAAGCACATGGTGTCCCAAGAGGCGCAGTCGAAAGCTTGGTTATAGGGAAGGAAACAAGTCAGTGTGAAATCTTGCCGGAGGCTGGAGGGTGAAGAACTGCCACAGTCAGTAAAGATTTGAGAGAAAAAGGAAAGCTAAGCTATTGATGGCAAAGGCACAGCTAGCCTGTGACCTCCATGTCTCTGGAATGTCCAGGCAGGTCCTTGGAGCTGTACCCTAATATAGGTTATGCCCCATGTAGATATGTCTTGGGAGAGAGTCTGAGGTCTGCTATGTGCTGAGCAGAGCCAGAGGAGGGCAGGAGAGGAGACTTCCAGCTCTTCTCCTCAAGTCCAAAGGTGCTTGGCTGAGTGAAAGCAGGAACTTCATGCCAAGCCGTCATTCACCATGAATAAGATTTCATAATAAATTGTCTAATGGAGAAGGTGGAAGAATTGGTTTCTCAGGAACTGTCCCAGTGCAAGGATGAAATATTAAAGAAACATTTCTAGCTAAAAAAAACCAGGTATCCCAGAAGTGATAGATAGGGAACATTAGCCCTACGCATTATGCGTGCATGTCATATAAAGGTACTAAAGCACTTCAGGAAATATCACAGGCATGGTAACATTGCCAACCAGAGTACTTGTTCACTGACACCCAGAAATGTCTTTTCTGGTTTAAATATTAACTCTCCCATCCAAATTTATTTCTAATCTTGGTTACTTAATATACCTAAGTCACAGATTAATGAAGTAAGGAATGTCTAAAACTGAGCAGACTGACTAAAATTAGAATCACTCTGTAAAAGTATCACAGTATTGGCCTATAATTTACATCATTCTTTTTGCCAGCTGAGTGGCAATCATTTTTCATCCATACATATGGAGAATTGTCCATCCAGGACAAGTAGAAAAGTTGCAGTAATTATTCGATCAGTACTGCTGGGTAACTGCATATACACTGTGAGGGAGTAATTCAAAGCTTCTCCTTAAGAGAAAATACTGAGAAGAGAAAAAGCAGCTAAAATTCTGGGGATGGGAATGTAAGAACAGAAATAAGGGAAGGCAACAAGGCAAGGCAGATTTGCCAGGCTGTGATTGCATTTTAATGTGGTGTTTCTGAGGCCCCGGAAGGCTTTGGCAGAGGTCATCTCCCTGAGTTCGATGCACAGAGAGATGGGATATGAGAAGCTTCTGCAGGTCTCTTGTACCTGTTCTCCCACAGGAGGGATGATCAGAAATGTCACCTTGAGATCATTTCTGGTTTCAGCAGGGGAAGGAGAGTCAAGCTATAGGCACAACCCATCTGGAAGAAAAATGGAAGTGTGCAAGAAGTGCTGTTCACCACCTGTGCACAAAAAGGAACAGTTTGTCAGATTTTTATATCCACTGGCCTGGTACATAAATCACGAGCAGCTGATGTTGGAGAGCTGCCTTTGAGCCTTCCTGGATCTGCCAAAGGCTGCTGGATTAAGAAACAAAGTTATGCTCAGATTGAGTCTACCCAGAGCTTAACAAATCTTTGCCTTTGCTTGGTTTAGTCCATTGTTTGCCTGCATTACAAACAGTTGGGAGCAGAAGATGGCAATGGCATCTTTTTGCATAATCCCAGTCTGAAATTCTTCTACTGGTAGTTTGCTCTTAAAATATACACACGTGGGTTCAATTTTCCTATCTCCAGCAAGATTAATTGCAGGGAGTGCTATTACAGGTTGTGCTCACTCACGGCCGCACTATGCTATGCTAATGTATCACATTATCCTCAAATAAGGCTATTCTGAACATGCGTCATAATTTTATGGTTGGCAGCCAGATAACTCAGACAGCCAATTTTCTCCCCAAAAAAGAACCAAGATCAGGGACCTGTAAACTAATTTCTCAAAAATAGTCTGCTCTGGTTGGAACAAGCAATGTGTCATCAGCATTTATCAATGCTGCCACAGTATGAAGGAGAAAAAAGAAGGAACAGAGACAGAAGGAAGGGATTTACAAGCTGAGAATAAATAAAGTTACACTTTTTGATTGTACTATGAATCGAAATGTAGGTAGCACACCTACACTGTTGAGTCTGCAGACAGCAATTGCAGGTGTTGCCAAGCAGGATTAAATACAGCTATGTATATTTAGTATACAAGAGTTAGGTTTATTACACTTCAGCGTATACTTACTGTCTACTTACGTTTGCCTCTTTGGAAAAGCATCTTGGCAACTCTACCCATGATATTTATCTATAATTTACCTGATTTAATTACATTTATACTTACATATAATACACTTATAATACCTATAAGATTTCTGTGCCAAAAGGCTGTGCAGTCATCCACCGTTAGTGCCTTTACAATCCTTAAAGTTCAGGGTCACATACGGGGCTCAGCATGTGCCCAAGTCCCCATGCCAACTGTCTGCAGGCCACGTGCACCAAACGTTCACCTTAGTATTGCTGCGTTATTATTTGAAGCTTTATGTAGGCAGACAGGTAAAATGGCCAGAGAAGACTGTCAGTGCTGATGTAGGCGGTCATTAGAAAATCTCATTATATTCAGAACTCTCTACAATGAATCACCTTTCTTCTCCCAGAAAAGTGAAAACCTTCTCTTAAAATGAAATGTTTTCTTCATCTCTCAGGAACTCACCAGGCAGACAGATACCTACTGCCTATGAGAAAAGAATACCTAGTCTAAAATCTAATCATCTTGTCCAACTGCTTTAATATCATTTTAAAAATATATCTTACAGACTCTATCCAGTCTGGCATCTATTCATTTTTTTCTATCCTAATATCCTGTATGGGATTCTGATTATTGCGGGGACAGGGAACAAAGAAATGGTGGCCAGGAAGTCATCAGATAGAGCAACCCTATCCTATTTTTCAGGGGAGTTTAAAGCCATCAGTACTTACACAACCATGGAATTATTTGCTGCAAGAAAAGAATCAAAATCATGGTGATGAGTAAAAATAGAAACAGAAGAGATAGACAAAGATTCTGCAGAGTTGATACGCTCAATTTCTAAATAAAACCTTCTGAGCTTGTTTAGATTAGTGGTTCAATGTAGCTGACCTGCCAGGAATAAATCAAGCCTACAGGAAAAGTAATACATCTGAATTTACCAAAAACTCCCTGGAAGTTTAACTTGTGCACATGGCATACTTTTGCACTTGAAGGGTTAATCCACATGAATCCCTACTTTATAATTGTTGTATAACTTAATTTCTTTTAGAAGATGGGAGCACTGTGCTGTCCTCTCACCAGCAACAATTTCATACTATGCGTTTCATAACATACAGCAAATGAAGAACATTTTGCAAATGAAGAAAGCGAGGTTCAGTGAATTCTAATAGGATCTCATGGCAGGGTAATAAAACAGGCTGGTGGTCACCCACATCCCAATGGACACACTTCTTACTGCTCACTTTAAATTAAGCAATGTCCGATAGTGAAGCTATAAGTTTCTATGACTATATTACCTTCTTTAAGACGCAATGATTAAACCAACAGAGGCAAACAGACAACATCTATAGCATTCACCATGGAAAGTGGAAAATCAGGAAAGTGAGAATTTTCTAAGCATCATTCAATACTTTCAAAAGCAGTGACCAAGATCAAAGTCTTCTTTGATCCTGTTTTAATCAAAACACTTCCGTCAACCTCTAATTTAGCCTCATGGTCGTTTGCTTTCTCTTTTGTTTATAGGTTTGGTTTTTTTTTCCTTTCTCTTGTTCACCGCCTATCATGCTATTTCTAGTCACGCTGAATTTCTCTGAGGGACTTGTAGACATTTTGGTTTTGCTTACCCAATACCCACTTCATGATCAGTAATTCTGTCCATGAGAACTGAGTTGTTTTGACTCTAAATATTTGTTTTGGATGATCCGTGATGGTCTCATTGGGGAGATTTTTCACTCCTTCAAACCGATCTGAAGCATTCACTACTAACAGTCCAAGGAAGATTGTGAAAGAAACCGCATGTGCCACAAACTTCATGAAAGGACTTCGGAGGGTCCGTCCCAACTGCAATGACACATACACAACACATAAGATTATTTTTTTTCCCTTCATCCACCTTTTTCCTGTAAAAGTTTTTTCCTGTAAAAGTTTGAACCATTTACCCAAGGTGAAAAGGATTCAGAAATTAATTCTAAATCATGAACTAAACGGGGTTTACATTTGTTCAAGATCCTCTTTGCTATTACTAGACATTATGCACTGTAGTTCCAATTATGGCCTTTGGATAATTTTCTATGCATGGAAGTATCTTACATCCTTTATACTCACATAAAATATCTAATTGTCCTGGCCATATGGCAAGTGGAAAATGAACAGACAGGACATTTATCTGAGACATGTTTGTGTGTATATGTGTTATACGAATGTACTCATGTTTGTCGATATAAATCCTAAAGATGGGGCCACGTCTCATCCTCACATTATTGTTATATATTGGAATCTTCTATTAATGCTGAATTCTTGGTTCATTAACAATTTGTAGGAAATAGCCTTCTGTTTAAAGATTCTTTAGCAATGCTTTTAATATGCTTTGATATGATAGTTTTCTCTCATAATTACTACAAAAGCCAGAGATTCACCCCCCGGAATACAAGGATTTATTTCAATACATTAAGACTCAGAGAACCAGATCACTATAGCTAATATTTGTTCCATTCTCCTTGAAATGCTTTGTTTGCTAATTAATTCAAATAACACTCTCTTCATTTTACATTTTATGTGATCTAAGAAAACATTACTCCAGAAAGATGGTAGCGTAGAAGCATTTTTAGGAGTGCAAGGACCAATGCCTGTGGTGTTGGACAAAATAGACAGGCATAGAAGTGTCGTCCTCTATATGCCCTTTCCAAAACCCGCTGAAACAAATGGGATTTTTTTGGCAGTATATTACTCACTTATTAACTTCCCTTGATGATAAGGTACCCTCAAAATTCTCTTAATATCTACTGGCTTAATAAGAATGCTGAAAAAGGACTGAATGAAATTCTCTGTTTTCTTACTTATCTCCAACAGCAGCTTTGTTCAAAGGAGCCCAGGTCTCTAATTATTGCAGGGCAGGAAATATTTTAAAAGCAGGGCTCTCTAGGTGTAGCAGAAATGTAAAGGAAGTTTTATGATTCTGGTTCTTATTTCTTTTTCTTCTCTGAATTTTTAAAATGTCAAATAAATCTTCTGTGAAGTTGACAGAAGAGTAAATCCTATTGGAAAATTTGCCCGTTTCTAAATACCAGAAAGACTTTCCAATAAAGAAAATGAAAAAAATCTGCTCTATCCCCGAGCCCTTATTAACATTGCTTATTTCTCAGGTCAGTAGGATGTGTTTAAGTGGGTAGATATTGCACTGGTTCAAAACACAAGTTTCCTTAATCTTGCCTAGGAATATTATGGCAGATGTAGGAGTAAATGAAGTGTGTTAAAACCAGTCGCAACCCTTGTGATGCCACTTCACTCCTCTGCTGTAAACCTTGGTGTAGTGTTACTTCTCAACAGCTTTTTATGGTTGGTGGTAGATTTACATTTTGTAGCAGAACTTATATTTCCAGTACAGAGCTGATGGGATGATGGGATATGTTTGAACAACGTCCCATACAGCAATAATCTCAGAATTTTTCCTCATATGATCTGTCTGAGAGAGCTCAAAGAGTGTGACTAAAACATAACAGCAACTATGGGCATATGGGGCCTTACCAACAAAGTTTTAAGAAAGTGCATTTGCAGTCTGTACAAGGCTAATTTCTATCCTGAATTCACTAAAAGAGAAAAATCACTTTCTATTGAATCATGAATTCTCTCCATTTATTTTTTTTTCTCCAAAATTTTCTGCTCTCTATAGAAACTTAAAAAAAAAATTACCAAAACAAAACAGAGACCTGAGATTAAAACAGCACAGTCTCGTTTATCAGAGAATTAATCCCATGTATCACAGAATCAAATGAATTCTCTGGGTAATTTCACTTAGTTCTCTACTGATTTAACAGAAGTCTGCATTTAGTCAGTGTTACATCAGCATTTTATCCCTTTTATTACTGTGGAAAGTTTACAATTTTTTTCTTGAGCTGCTGCTTTTCATATCTTCTCAGAAATATGATTTTTAGCTAAAAGCTACAGGAGGTGAAAGTGTTGACTCAAATATTCTGTAAAATATTAATGAAGTGTCAATTCTTCCAGTCAGCCTAATGCTTTATGACAATAAGACATATTTTTCAAGCAACATGATATAGTTAAACTCAAGGTGCGTAACTACTGGGATGTATCAATTTCTCAATTACTTTTTTAAAACTAAAATATCATCTTTCATCAAACCAGGCTTGCAGGGAAGTGCCTGACTGTCACTGTTAAGGCAGAAACAGTGTGTGAATACAAAGGTTCATTTTTAAAATGGGAATTAATCTTAGCTCCAAGAGACAGGAACAAATACAGATAGAAACATCATAAAGAAAAAGCCATTACTGTTTTCAGTACTCTGTTCATAGTAGAAGCATGAAAAATGTTGTTGCAGAAATTGTATGTAGCTTCATTATGGACGAAAATGCCCAGAGTAAAAATGTAGAGGTACAGCTTTACGTGGAGTGAACCATTAAAGCTCCAATGCTTAAATGATGCTGGCTCTGTCCCAGCGGGAGCTACGGTCCATAAATCCCCAGCGTGGGTACATGAAAGCCAGCGAACAGCCCAGGCAATGAGTGCTGCATATAAATGATCTCTGTTACTGTTGTAATATTTGAATGAGCACTTTAACCACCCAGAGAAGAAAGAAAATACTTCTTGAAGTTCTACAGACAGTCCAAACAGTCCTGTTTGCTCTTGTCATTATATTTTTGGGCAGCAGACTGTGCAATTTTTCCATTCTACCTCTTATCTTCTCTTCTGATCACCAGTGAAACAAGTTTTGGACACCAACATATAAAGTAACATTTCATTTCAGAGTCACGGCCTCTGTGAGATGGATGAGTCAACAAAGATATTCCAGGATAGGATGGGCTTGCACTCTGCTGGTCTTGTCAACAGTTTGTGAATCCAGAGGTGAATGAACGACCTACACTAAAACTGGTTTTAATAAAGACAGCTCTGTGCAACTGAACGCAACAGAAGACTTAAGAGTTCAGTTGCAAACTCCAGTTAATACTATTTACTAAATTTTCAAAGGTGGTATTTGGTATGGTGTATTCTAACTCCACAGAGCTTTATTAAAGAAAAATTTCTGATAGGGAGTAAAGGCTTGAAAACATATTCCTTGCTAAGATACATCAGTGAAGGAATTATTTTGAGACATGAATTACTCTACTACCCTCTGTGAAACCACAGAATTTGACCAATACATCTTAAGAACATGACACACAATAGTATTGATGAAGACAGTTCCTATAAGCGGTATTCCAAATTACAGAATTTTTCATTTTTCTCACTGTCTTAGCCCAGAAACAAGCCCTGAGCCATGACTGGCCATCCATGTGTTTTTTATGTCAGGCCTGATTTGATTTACGTTAAATATCTTAGATGATTGTTAATATGGAAAAATTATTTCATTACCCAGTTGTGTAACATCAAGATTGTTTCCATGACTCAAAAGCAAACAAAACACTTGTAAAATTGACCAAAACAAAATTGGGCTGCCCAGAGCATCACACGCAACTCTTCTGTTAACATCACTGTCCTTTCAGCAGAAACGCTGCCTCTGTAAAATTGTCTGCAATAACACTATGAGAGGATACAAGACTCATGCATCAACCCTCAGCCCTTGAACCAAACAATGACAATTTTGGGTGAGGTACCAATTTGTGGGGGAAAAATGCATTCATTTTTCAGTTATTTCTATCACAGGTCCCAATCAAAAATCAAGAGTACATTGTTCTGATCAATGCAAACCCATGCATTAAAAAACAATTCCTGCCTGAATGAACTTTCAATTTGACTTTATGATAGAAGGCTTAGTATGATTTTTCACAGTCTAAACTGGAGTGAAAAGAAAGGGACATTGGAAATGAGAATGCACAAAAGGTTTAGTGTAATGAAATTAAAGTTGAGGAAAAGCTGTCCCCCGTTCTCTATTTTTTTTTCAATACACCTACCTCAAGAAATTAAAACCAAGTAACTTTCTCAATCATTTCTTATTTCTGCTGTAAAACTGATTTATTTTGAAATTTTGCCTGTTTCTTTCCCTTTATTTTTTATGCTTTCCATTTAAATTCTCCACTTATTTCTAGTCCAATTGTTCTCCCCACCTACTGCTAAATTCAAATACTACCTCTGTAATTCTGAGGATACACTGCAAATGTTGCTATTGGCTGGTGTGCCAACTCCCAGCACAGATTCAGCAGAGGTGAAGGAAATCAAATAGCTTCATAAATCCTGGCTAGACTGAGTTCTGACATTATGGATTCAACATGGTAATTCCACACGTGAAGTCCCTCTACGATCTGACCAAAACCACCCGCAACACAGCCTGGCTTTCACATGCACTTCTCTGTGTGAAACTCCAGAGTCCTGTTCAATATTCGTAAAAGCTGTAAGGTTTTGTGTTGATACAAACTTTGAGAAAATGAAGTTACATTCTCAATTACTCTAAGAGAAAGTACTTTTCTTGGAAATATTTTGGAGGACACCAAGCCTCAATTGTGTTTTATTATCTCAGATGTTCTGGAAGACTGTTTCCAAAGGGTTTGTCTGAGTGCACCTACATAAATCTTTTCAAATTGGAGTCTTTCCTTATTATGCATCCATGGATCTATAATTTCTTGAGCTTGACAAATTTAGAAAAGATTCCTCACTGGCTTTCAAAGGAAATGGGAGGAGATGCTTTCAAGACTGAATAAATTACCAGAGCCAGGGGTAATTTTGATCAAATTTAAGTACCTCTGATAAGCCTCTTGCTGAAGACCTCTACCTCGTAATAGATGATGCTGCTGGCTATTGCTGAATGTGAAATGATCTTCTTCCCTGCCACTTCTTTCTTCTGTGGCAAGAGTAGTGAAATAGCTATTTATCACTCAGCCACCCACCTATTTATCTCCACTTAGTTGAGCAGACTTTCAGGATGAAAATCTCACTCCTGATTTCATAGCACAGACAGCTCAAGCTTTTACCTAAGCTAATGGTTGGCTCTGGTTCTTTGACCTCTAGGTCTTGGCAAAACTCTCCTGCTCCATCTGATGCTGTGAGACACACCACAGCCACATTTAAGTACACGGCAGTTTTCCAAGTTTCATCAGCTTTTCCCTCAAAACCATAAAGATTCTGTGATTGAGTCTAGTCTTCTCTGCAGTGCTAAGCAGTCCCCTGTGATTTGCCAGAGTTTCAGGCACATGTGCCATAAAAATGCCCCTCTAACAAAAAAATACAAGATGAAAAAGAAGAAAAGGGAAGAAAGGAGTCCTGACGAGGGGAGCAACCTGCAGCAAAAAGTACTTAAAAGGAATAAGAGTTTAAACATCAGAGTTGCTTTTCAGGGCAACAAAGCTCTTCTCCTTTAGTTGTTCCCCGTTTTGGTGGTTCTTCTTTCTTCACCCCACTCCCATGATGTTTTCTCCTATCCATTCCTTGTTTTTCCTATTCTTTTCTCATCACCCACTGTTTCACTCTCTTCCCCCACTATTATTACCTGTAAAGATGAACCTCAAACCCTGCTGAATAGCTCCATTTGTGTATACCAAGCAACACCTCAGGTTTGCTGTCCTCTGGGGCACAAAGGACGGCATGAATCACTTCCCAATGGCATTATAGAAAACCATGTGACTTCATTCCAGGCCCTGGATAGAAATGACCATAAAAAACAGGCACCTTAATGAGTTTGTACCTTGCTGCAGGGAGCAATCCAGTAGGCTATGGCGAGGAAGGGCAGGCCAATGGAGACCCCAAAAACAGCCAAGAACTTCACAGCTATAGATTGCTGCCGCAAGCCTGAGAGGTTTTCATACCACATGGTGAGCAATTGCTGCTGGCAGTTGGGGTGAGCAACAAACTGTAAGGGAAACAGAAATGGAAGAATCAGCAACACTGTCTGAAGAGGAGATTTCAGTGAGCAACCTGCTGAACTTGCCAGTGGAAAGAGACAGGGCATGTCTTTGTTGTCCAACACAGCTTATGGTGTCACAAACAGAAAACTGCAAACCAGGCACACAAAATCCCCAGGTACTGACAGAACGTGTTTCACTTCTGCTTCTTGTCTTCTCTAGAGAAAAGTTTTGTTAGACGGCAGAGTGTGTCTAGGCCAAAACCCAACATCCATCAGTAGCCACCACTGACAAAATGCCTCTGTTGGGTCAGCATTTACATCTAGGACAGTCTACAGCGAGGTTCAGAGAAGACACAGAGAGGCAGTTTGATGTCAAGCTGGAAAACACCACTGATAACTTGCTAAAGACACAGGACTAGCAGCTTAACACAGCACCAGTATCACATTGCTCTATTCACTGCATATGGACCCGAAGTGAGCCATCCGCATGGTTCTCCTTCTCCTGTAAACTATAAGAGGTCTGGCTGGTATTTTGCTACTTTAGATGTTTTGTCTCTGATTACCTTTCAAAAAATGACAGCTCATTCTTTACTGGGTGGACAAAAAGACAAATTTAAAAGCAGAAGGAAAAGCTGTGGTGCTCTGGTACAGAAAGTACAGAGCACCACATCCTGTAACTGAGACTCTTCTTCAGTTTATTGTTCAGAGGAAAAAGAAAAGGCGAGCAGCAGACAACTGAAAAGGGCAATTTCTTAATGGTAAATTACAGCACCACCAGATCCCACGGAAGAGTTTTATAATAAAAGATTAAACTTCTTTATTTCATATTGTTCTTCAGGGTGATTGAATTTAGAATGTGACTATCTTTAATCACAAAGAAAGGTAATTAAAAGGCAAAATAACTGAAAAGAAAGATGAAAAATAAACAAGTTGCTAACACAGTGATTGCATTAGCAGAACTGAGTGTTTCATTTTGGAGTTTTGTGAGTGAATAGATGTTCTTAGGAGGGAAATATAAAACCTTCCACTACTTCAAAAAGCAGAACTTTCTGGAGGTGAGGGGGAGGATGAAGGGGGTAGAGAGAGTGGAAGAGAGGAGGAAAGCAGAGGCTACTGGGGGCTTTGTGGCCGCTGTTGTCCCCTGCTTGACAGGGTGGCCATGGACCATGTCTGGCAGCTGCCCTGTTGCCCTGGTTCACCTGCGGGGTTTTATTGGTACTGGAAAGGAGAGAAAATTCTAACTGTGCTTTCATCTTCACTATCTATGAAATGATGATCAAATCAGGAATTTAATGGACTCTTTTCTAGACGTTTGCATAATAAAACCACGTTACTGTGAGTTTAAATGATCAGTTCATTGCTAGTGCAGAATGAAATACAGTTGCACAGTAATTAGGATTGCTGTGGAATAGCACATTTGCCTCTTTAACAGCACATTAGCAGCTATTTAAAAAGCGCTTCAGATGAATCAGGCTTTGGGGCCTGCATTTCTCAAAAATTAAAAAATAGAAAATAAGACTTTACCCCTTCCACTGAATAAATCAGAGTGAAGAAATTTGATAGCTTTTTAACCTCTTTTGTCTTTAGAATTTTTTCCTGGAAATATTAACATTTTAATATGCTTTCTTTTAAGCTGTGTTTAGAAGAAGAAAGCTTTCAAAAAAGATAATCTATAAATCATCAGTCCTAGTCCTGAGCATTTGAAGTTTAAGGTTGAGGTGATGACAGCAGCATTGCAAGGAGGCATTTCCCAATGCCTAGTGTTTGTGTTTGTGCTAATGCTGCAAGGGCTTATTATCTTTCTGGCAAATGGACAGAAAGATGAAGTGGAAGGAAGCTAGACATAGAATTGATTCCCTTTGTGAATTTTATTTTCAGATACAAATTCAACAGCAATTGTAGCAACTCGTGGAAAGGAAAATTGCGTTGGTAGATGTGCAGACCTTTGAGATGAAGGGCCAAAGCAACAGCCAGGCATCCTCCTGCTCTTGTAATTGTTCACCGCATTATAAGAATTGATTCAGACAAAGAAATTCAGTTGTCCTTGGCAATGAGACAGTCAAAGACTTTTGCTGGTTGGCGTTTCAGAGAATTCATCAGACATTTTAATCTGTTCATTGTTTTACTCTGTCTGGGAACAGCTACAATGAAAATAACAAATATAGGAAAATTGAGAAGGCATTGCCATAAAACCCAGTTCATTGGAACAATTTATTTTTTACAAGGCAATAAAGATTGGCAGCATGCCATAGAGCCTTGATGGTGTTCATCTTACTTTGATTATTACAAAAATGAGGGAAAAAAATAAGATCACATTAAGAAAGATAAGAGCGTGAATGAGTTTTGATCTGTTATTTGCTTACAGCAAGCAGTACAGTTTTTCATTATGTTGGCTCCATCAGATATTAATGAAATACGCAGTGACCCTTAGACACTGCCAGCCCCCTCTTTATCAAAATTTCAGAAATTGATCTTAGATCTCATCAGAGACATTACAGAGCCATTTAACTTTCTCCCCTCTCTGGGAATGGGCACTGACACCAAGTTAAAGATTACACTAATGCTTTGCTTAGTGGCATTGGCACAGAAAAGAACAGAGTTTGAGACAAAAGCTTCAAGGCAGAATACTTCAAAGTGTAATGAAAAATGGTGATGTGGTATATTGAATTTCAGAGGCCTGAATGGTGCATTGCTTTTTCAAAGATCCCATTAAATGCTTTTTCCCTTTCTTCAGTACTGGAAAATGAGGCTAGGAGGCTTTTAGGGGGAAACCGTGGCTCCACCAGAAGGAGAGGAAGGCAGAAAACGCTGCAACGAGACCAGTGCGGCCAGGGCTGTGCAAAAGGGCGAGATATCACCGATTGAAATGGAAGCACTGGCAGTGGAGGGGATCCCACGAGTCCAAAAGAGCCATTTAAAAGCATTAAGCTCTTTATCTCATGGGCAGAGCGAGTCCCCTCCAAGCTGATAAACGTCATGAAGCAGGGTCTGGGAGCTCAAGTAAAATGCTTCCCAATGTTTCTGCATTCAGACACCGCAGTGGTAGCTTTTCTGGTCCCATGGCACAGGGAACCCAGTAGATGGCGGTCGTTTTTCCTTATGGCATGTATACCCCTGTGATTTTGGGAGAAAACTATACTTTCCTCCAGCCTATCAGGTTACACTTTTTTTTAAGTAAAAAAAAACGCTAAAAAATAATTAAAATAGAGTCACACATCACATGAAGAGCCAGCTCAAATAATGAAACTGCCAAAGTGGTGGATTTGAGAGTCACTGAAGGACACAGGAAAGTATTGACAACTCTGAAAGCTGCTGTTCTGTGCTGCAGGGGATTAAATGAGTGAAATGAATATTGTCTAGAATATGGAAAAAAATCTCTCAGAGCCTTCAGCGGGAATTCAAAGAGCCCAAAGGAACTGTTTTTCACATAGAAATAAAGAGAATGTTTTAGAGACCACTACATTGAACGATAACTTTTCCACATTGCTGTCTAATTTGATGCATGACAGCTCTTCCTCTTAGCTTATCATGTATATGCATTGTGGGAAAGCACTTTATAACTCTCATGACAGAGTGAGATTTTTTTCGTTAGTGTTCTTGTTCAAAAATGCATGAGTTTCACTACACAGACAATAAAGTACCTTTATAGCTCTATAACTGTATAGGAAGTTACTTCTGATAGAAAACACTGTAGTAGAGAGAGTTTAATTTTTTATTTTCTATTTCATTGGACAGAGAAAAGGTCTGTGATGAGGAGGGCTCTGGTCACTGGTGCTGTTCAGTGTTAGCGCTGCCATTGTCTGAGCTGTCAGTGGTTAGGCACTGTTTAAACCCCCTATACAAAACATCCCTTGGTGCCTACCCAAAGGACATCTCTCTTATCCTGTGGCACATAACAGATAAGGTACAGCCAGGTGAAAAAACTCCAGGAAATTCTTGAGAGTCTCAGACAATGCTCACACATCAAGCTGGGGGGAGGGAGGGGGCGTAGCTAAAAAGAGATAGCTATCTTGGGCAGAAAAATGCTGTCAGGAGAAATAAGAGAAACTTATGGTAAGACAGGTAAAAGGCAGAGGTCAGCCTCAAATGATTGGAATTAATCGTGTGGAAAAAACCACTATCTTTTTTACTACTGAAATAATTCTAATTCCCTTATGAGTGCAGAAATCTACCATCAAGGCAAAAGAATGAATCACTCAGACAGGATCATCTTGCTTTGCTAATGTGCCCTACACTAAATAGCCAGAGGCTGAGGTAGGAAGGAAAAGCTCATCAGTGAACCAACGAAAACACGTTAAAAACCTGCATGTCAGAGGTAACAACGCAAACTTGTGACTTTAACTTTCCTGCTTTCCCAGAGATACTCCTGTCGTGTGCCCTCCAGCTCATCCCTTTGCTGTAAGCCTTATAACAAACGCTGGCAAACCTCAGCAAACAAAAGCTGCAATTCAGATGAGCAGCAGTGTGTTTAATCAGTGAGTAGAGCTAGAAAAGGAGCTACATAAATAGATTTTGAGAACATTGGTAATGTCAAGAGACACTGGCAGGGGCAGGGATGAGCCATTTTTCTTTCCATCATGTAGCTGCGCTCATGCCCTTCAAACAACCTTTTTGGGTTCATTATTAAACATTTGTCTTTTGATGTAGCTCATCGCTTCTGCAAGCCTACATTGATTAACACATTTTAAGCTGCAGCACCTGCTCACAGGAACCCCTGGTTGGGCACATAATGCTTCAGATGTCGGGGATCCTAGTGAAAAAGCCAAAACTCTTTTTCATGACTCATTTGAGTCAACTGTCGTGCTGTGCCGCTGTATTACAAGGGAAAATAAGGGGGGCATCAGGTGGAGTCTATCTGTGGCTTTTCCATTTTGTCGGGGATGTCGCCAGGCAGCACAGAAGCAGTGCTCCTGCAGGGATTCACATGGAGGGAAAACCAGGTAGGATCTGAACTATCTACATTGTGTGCTCTGAAAAGGTGGAGGTACCTAAGAATTACTAAGAAGAGCTCATGAGATACCCGACAGACAAGCACAGGCTGAGCTGGGCTCTCTGTGCTGGTGTTTCCAGCAGGACCTACGACATCTCTGATGTGGATGGTGAGTTGGCATTTGCTCAGCTGCGGTCCTGTGCTGGAGCAAAAACAGAGGTAGGAAGGGATGGAAAGCTGGGTCTGTCCCTTCTCCATTTCCATGTAGGCAACATCATGTTTTTCCCTCAAAACCCTCATCAAAGGAGATGTGAAATCATCCTTTTTTAGTGGGTTGCTGAAGATGCTCTGGGAGTACCAGCAAGCATCAACAGGGATGGAAGAAACTCAGGGAAAGGTGGAAGCAGGATATTACTGTTGTTCCCTGAAGGGTAAAGACTATCCTGCATTTCCCTAAAGAGGATTAGATGAATTAAAGAGTAAACACATGCCCACGTGTACAAAACAGATGAAAAAGGCAATGAAAATATTAAAACAAAACATAATAACTTTGCTTTTAAACCACTTCTCATTTTTTAAGATTCCTTTGATGTTTTAAGAATTTTTTAGTCTCAAAGGCTAAACAAAGAATCTGTATTTATAGTGAATAAAATAATTTTCTTGGACTGAAACATAATTTTGTTGAATTTCAAAACAAAACCAAACCTTGAAAAAATTGAAAAATACGTCAGAACACTTTTTTGATCCCATGGAAGACCCACCTGCTCGGAGAGCCATTTCACCCAAAGCAGAGCAGGAGACGAAAAAAGCTGAGTGGAAATTACTGAAGCTTGCTAGGAAATACACAGTACAGGAAAAAGGGAACATCTGCATATGCCTGTTCTTATCTTCACTTTTTACTCTGTTCTGTGAACCTCCAAGTGAACAAAGAGACCCCTGTTTTGAAGAAACTATTCTGAGAAACTTTAACAGAAGCAGATGGGATATAATACTGATTTCATAATCCAGAGTGCAGAAAAAATCTGCCTTTAGCAAGCGGTTGTGCTCTTAAACTATGACAAATGAGGCTGTCAAAGGGTAAACATGGCTGGAACTTGCTCACTGTTCACTGTTGCACCTGATAACGGGTGCAAGTAAAATTTTAGAAACATAAGAAATAAATAGAAAACTACTTGCCCTATTATTTACATATTCAAAATAATAAGTAAAGTTCCAATCCAAATACCCGTGCTGTGAGACTGTGACCTTTTCACAAAAGAGACCTACTCTAATTATAATTAAATTCTATTCATGGCCACAGGCCCAGTTTTTAAAACACTTTGCACCAAAGTAACCTTACAAAGGAGCGGAAATCAGTGGGTCCAAATTCCTTCACCCGGAAGCAAAAAGGGAATTTCATGGAACCCTGTTCAACTTGGATGAAAGAAAATTCAACTGATGAAGACAAATTCCAGTGGGATCTGACTGTAGCATAAAAATAAACACGACATGAGAAAAGGTCCTCTGAGATACTGCAGTTGCTGCAGACACATAGAGAACATGAAGCAATGGAACGTCCCTGCCCTGCGGATTTCTGCAGCTTTCCCTCTGTCCCTGGGGTTCATCTGACTGTCTAATGGCATCACACACGTATTCATGAAATTCTTGCTCATCCTGTAGATGATCTTTGTGACAATCTTAGTGAATATTCAGATCTGGTATCTGAAGTCTAACGTCAGCATTTATAAACCCAGTAGCAAAGGGAAAAGGTTTATATTTGTAGGCAGAAGCCAGATAAACTGGAATTATCAGGACAAAATAAAAACAAATTATGCAACCTCAGTCTCTGAGTTACTTCTAAGGCATAACACTAGAAGCATTTATTATGGTTTTTCATAATAAATTACACCTTTGTAAAACCTTTCACATGCACTTTTCTTAACCAAAAAAACCTCTCTTATTAGATCCACTTTTCCATGGGGAAATACTTGCATGCCTCAAATCCCAAGATAGCCGTACATTCCCCAGTTTTATGGAGATCGAATATCTGGATTCGCTTGAGGTTGACCTGAGTTATCTAATCCAAAATTCTGATTTTGAGCACTTGAAAGCTTAGCATAGCTACACCTCTTTCCTGTGCCTCAATCTGCTCTATAAAAGCAAGCATGTTGTTTGAGATAGATCTTTTGCTCTCAGCTGAATCAGTGAGTACATTAACAGGACTGGGATCTCACTGTGCAAAGGTGAGAAGACAGAACCAAGGCAGTGAAGGTCATCCCAGTATCCCAAAGCTTGTGTATAATTGCCCCAAACCACCCTTGCTGCGCAGCTCTATAAAGGAGAGGGCATGGTCCCATTAGAGTGAGCAACGTGGATGGAAACAGGATTTGACCAGGCACCGGAACGGTGAACAGGCACAAAATAAAACCCAATAAAAACAAATTAGTCTAATAGAAAACAAAAATAATGGGGTAAATGAAACTGCCAGGACCATTTCAAATGCAATTCGCCTATTGATGGAAATGCTCTCCAGTGCTGAGTGAAAACACAAAATTAATAACCCTCTTAGTAGTGAAAGGAATGGAGGGGGATTTTTTTTGTCATTCTGTTAGAATTTCAATTCATGTGATATTAAATTAAGTCCAATATATTTGAGGTATATAATTAAAAAACATAGAGTTTACAAAAATTCTTTAATTTGTTCAGTTTAATCCTTGTTCTGCCTAAAATTTATTTATAATTTCACTTCCCTGGGACAAGGATAGAGGCTCTTTTTTGTGCTAAGCACTATTCTATAGCATAGTGAATAAGGTGGTTGGCTCTTGAGCAAACTTCTGTTTCATATTCTAGTGGGCTTCATGTTCTCTGAAGAGATTTATTGCTAATGTCTCATTTCTCCTCTTTTTAAATGTATGAATAAAACTTATCACTGAATTACTTATCTGAAAACAAGCAAATGAATTGGAACTCTTAGCCTCTAACATTCCAAAGTTTTCATATCTGTGCAGAATAAAAACCACTTGGAAAACCTTATTATTTAATTATTCATCTGAAAACATCCCACAATAAAAAGCTACCAAACGACAAGTTCCCTTCGGTATCTATAAAAAAAACAACCTTCTGTGAGCACAGAAGGAGAAATGTAAAATGCTGTAGCCTCTTCCTCCCCCAGGAGAGTCAGTAAACTCTTTTCCCTTGGCTATGTGGTAAGGAAAGTCTGGGCTGAAGCTCAAACTCAGATGCCTTCAGTATAGATGGCTTCAGTCCCAGCAGAGCTGATGGAGAGAAGGACTCATAGGATGAGACTCCTGTAACCATGAGGTATAGAATCCCAAAAATGTACTGAAATGTAGGCACCTACAGGTGCGTAACAAGAGCAGTAAGAAGGAGAGCTGCACAACGGGTCAGTACCCATGCAGACACTCAAATTTGAACACCACTTAGGAAAATTCCCTCAGTAACTTAAAATACTGACTTTTATTATTATTTCAGGGGTTTTAGTCATCCCTACCTGACTTTCTATCCAAAATGCACTTTAGCAGGTCTACTGCCTACGGGGAATTAGATGAAGACAAAATTGGGGGCAACTAAGGTCGGGTTTATAGCAGACCATATTAATTGCTCTTTTCTAAGTGAATTTTATTATTAATAAAGGTAATTTTAAGTCCTTTCATCTGTGATGGGTATCCATGCAATGGTTTTGATGTGTTCCCATGCTATCTTGTCAATGTCTTGATGGATATCTAAGACTCTGTGGCACTTTGCAAATGAAAATAATTAAGTCTGCGTATTACAGTAAATTGGGAATATTGCAAACACCACTCAGGATGGAGAAATGATTCATTCAAGCCTTGAGAGGATGGATATATGGGCAGGAAATAACAAAATGAGTTTCATCTTGGAAAAGAAAATAAATTGAAACATCTGGGCAAAAGGAAATCATCAGAACCACAGATTTCAGTGGGAGGAAGGAACCTTCTTAATGTAATGCTCAGAGACATAGAAACACTTTCTGTGAGGAAGGGAAGTAACTCCTTCCCTTTCCAATCTCTGACAAAATGTCTGTAATATGCAATTAAAAATGTAAAAAGAAAAATTACATGGATATGCTTAAAAGAATGACCACTGTGTTTCTGCTATTCACATAGAAATTAAATTACATTTGTACAGTATCAACTGTCTCTCCAGGGATGAAGAGACATTTTTCATCCCACAACCACAGTCTGAGCCATCAGTGACCCCACAAGACCTCAGTTAAATATTCCTGAAACTAGAATGCAAAAAAATTAACCAGGGATTACAGAAACAAAAGCAAAAAGCCAACTTCCTGAAAGCCTTTCTTCTTGAGAAGTTCTCCTCCTTGAGGCTTCACATTTAGATGGCAAAACATAACCCTGTCCTGCCTCAAGCCATATCTGTGCACGTTACAACCATCGGGGTACAGAAAAGTCAATGTTTGTCCCTTGGGAAATTCCTAAACTTAATTTGGTTCCAAAGAAGGACAAAGAGCAGCAAGAGAGATTTTCTGTGACCTAGACAGCTCTGAAAGCCGTGGAGCTGAAACATTCCATTTGGGTTACCAAAATGTAGTTTTCCGTTTGTGTTAAGGCTCATGCACAGGCTGCATGTGAGGCGGTGGGCGGTGCGACCCAGTGTGCCCTCTCCACCTCTTCCCTGCAGCAATCCCTTCACCAGGGCATGGCATTGCAGGAATTTGCAGGATAACTGTAAATTGAGAGCTGACAGAGCCATAGCTACCCACCATTTGGCATGGCACAGATAGACTCCTTGCTCTCCAAAGGGAGGAGTTCCAGAACTTCTTGTCATCCCTGGGCTTCTCCTGTCCTCTGTTCTCCAGCTTATTTTCTTTTCTTCAGCTTCTCTTGCAAACGCCAAGCTTTTCCAGTTAATCTTCCTAAAGATGTGCTAGCTGAGGTCTGCCCCAGTCTGTATTTGGGGCACTGTCTGCTACTGCACATTTTGGGGGGCAAAACTGTCTCCTCAGCAGGAGCAAGACTGCTTTCTCTGCCCAGGCAGGGACTAACCTTCTCTAGCTCCCATGTGGGATGGAAATGCTGCAGGTGGGGCCCCATTCAATGGTGAGAAGGACCCTGAAAGGCATTTCATGCACAAGTTATTGTGCGGGGTAAACCCACGTCCTCTGAGCAAAGGAATGGGGAATGCAAGTTGTTGCAGCAGTTGACGAGAGCTGGGACGTCTCATGCCCTTGAGTGTCTGAGTCGCATGACCAACGCAATGAAAAATTACCATGAGTATTCTGTTCAGAGCATCTTCCATATGTTAATTATTAATAATACAGTTATGAGAAAAGTTCCTGTTCCAGCTCTCTATTAAATAGGATTTACACAGCCATCTGGTGTTCTGTTTAATTCTTATTAATTTTTTTTTTTCAAACCCAATTTGTATGTCTTATTGTTAATTAAATTAAAACTCGTGAAAGAGAAAGGTGCTCTGGCTTTGTGATGGCTAAGAACTGAGCTGCTGAGAAAACAGAGGTGGGCACCCAGCATTTGCAGTTAAAAGAATACAGCAATGATAATCCCGACATTGGGAAAGAAGGAAATGAATGTCACCTCCTACAGAGAAGCAACAGCTTTAGACCTAAAGGTAAATGTCGACATATAAGCCCCCTGCCAGCATTAAAGGATGACAAGAAAGGAGCATAGCTGCACAGACAAAAATGAGAACAGAAAATATGAAGGGCTCTGTGAAATTGATATACACCAGTAAAATCATTTTGTGGTGGTACATCAAAAACTGCATTTTCTCACTATTGGCTGTCAAAGGGAAAAGTCCAAAACAGAGCTGTCCCAGCCTCTGTACCTGTGCCTCTCACAAGTAGAAATCACACCCTGGCTTAATTAGAAATGAGTTCACACACAGGGAAACCCTGTGCTACCCTTATATTTCCAGCCTCTGCTTGGAATATTTTTTTTTGTTTGTTTCAAGAAAAGAAAAAAGATTATTCTGCAATTTTCAGTCAAGAACATGAAGAAAACTCTCACTTAGATGTTGTAGGCCTACATGAAGAACAGCTGAGAGTACCCCTGGCTCAATAAGCTAAGAGCAGTTTTATTTTCTTTCCTTGGGACTAGAACTGCAATTTCTCAATGGAAGCCACTTTTGGCTATAATTCACCAGCAACATCCAAGCAAAATAATTCCTGTTTCACCTTAATGCTGCTTTTACTTTTGCCGTTTCCATGAGCAGCTGGCTGGAGTCTGCCATGGTGTTTGCTCTCACACCATGATGGTTCCTCAGCCTTCTCCTATAGCACCCAAAGAAACCACATGAGCAGCCCTGCTGCAGCACCACCAGCGTTCTCTCTTGCTCTTCCTTCACCCAACCTTTCTTCTCCTTTTGCCTCAGGCCCTGCACTTCTGGAGGAGAAAGAAATCAGTTCTTGACTGGAGTATGCAAGTGCCTAAGCATAGCTAACTAACCTCAGGGGAGACAATAGTTAATTTGTTACAATCTTGTAACTTGGGGTAAAAGTCCATTTCTTGGAAAGCATCCAAGACTCAGTAAATGCTCAAATGTTCACAAATTGTTTGTTTTGTTCTTGACAAACTGTTCCCATTGTAATAATAGTCAAGGAATTATGAATCATTAAGACAGCCAACTGGAAGGGAGAAATTACTCTGGAAAACTTGAACAGAGGCTATTTGAGTGCAGTTTTCCAAGAATCCAGGGGTACAGAGCCATTATTTAGTTCTTTCAGGAAGGGTAGGGAATTAGAATCATACAGAGTTTCTAAGGACTACTTTGTAAACCACTGTAATTTTAGCTTTCTCCTTGCTGTGAAATATGTACAAGCAGAGTTTCTTAATTCTTCAATGACCCTGTATATAAAGTCCTCCAATTACATAAGAGACTTAAACTTGTTTTCTTGTCAGCGTCTCATATGTGCTAGTAGCATGCTTTGTGGAAACAGAAGAGGAAAAAGAGACAGACAAGTGAATTCTGGAACTTTTCGTGCTTTCTTGACTGACTTTCCAAGATTCAACTCAAATGTGCTCAGCCTACTGTAGGCACTTGAAGTCCTAATATGGAAATATGAATAAAGAAGCTAATGATAGCAATATTTTTAAAAAAAAAAATAAAACAAATAGTTCTTAAAATTTCAGATGTGAATGCAAGTATTTAGTTGGCATACTAACTTGGTTTTAGAAAACCCATAACAACTAACACCTCTTTTATTTTCTCAGACCATTATAGGGTTCCTAAAGTTGTCTTGTCTAAGATTCTTCTTGCTGGTCACAGGAAAGAATGAATATAAAATACTTCAGGAGCTCTATACTCATTTGAGTAGGCACATCTTTATTTCTTTAGCTCATCTAGAACTTGCTGAGCTGGATAATACAAAACCGACCTGAAGACTGATGCTAGTGGTGAAAGCAGGGAGGTTTTGGTAGCAGGGATGGAAGGCACAGCTGTAGTCCCTTTGTTAGTCCTACCCCGCCAACTAAATATCCAGGACAAAAAAAGAAAAAAGGCAAACATAACTATTTTTCCTTGTCGTTCCAGTTCTAGGGTGCAGTTCAAAAAATTGGAAAGGTCTCCACATCCCTGGGACTGTTTCTGGGTGTGTTAGAGCCACCCACGTCCCAGCGCCTGGACGTGGCCTGGGCAGGCAGCACCATCAGACCAAGTGGTGGGGCTTGGGGGGTTGGGTGCTCTGGGTGGGAAGTCACTTGGTGTGCCTGTCTTGTTCTGCCTTTCACACTTGGAGGGCCACATGCGATCTCGCTTATGCCTATGAGTCATTGCATTAGCTTTGAAAAAAAAAGCTTTGAAAAAGCTTTGACTTGAAATTTACAGAATCTTCCCAAGAATTGATTTATCAAATATGTATAATAATCCACGCTCCATCTCACCCTCCTCTGTTATAGAACGTTCTTAAAATGAAAATAGATCTCAAAGCACAGAGTTTTTATACATAAGCCTAAATATCTCTAAGCTGGATAAAAAGCTTGTACCTGAATCCATTGCCTCTTAAGGAAATCATTACTGTGTTATCGTAACACAATCTCTTTTTCCAGCAAGTGTGATAAATATCAGTCTATTATCATAAGTCACTACCAATAACCAAAGCCATTAATCTGAATGTGTCTCTGCCTCCCACAAATGAAACTATCTTATTATGAGTTAGCAATTAAATGCTTATCTTACATGTAAACATATACTGCCTGCTGAAAAGAATATCTGAAAAATGCTAACCTAAGAGTCAACATGAGGTTGACAAACGCTCATGTGTATGTTCTGTAATTAGTTTAACAGTTATTATCAGTGAGTAACAGGTTGCTGTGGTGCAAAGGATGCTCAGCTTTCCTGGGCACAGGAAGATATTTATAAGGAAAAAGACTAACTGTATATGACCCACCACAGATGCTTTAGGTCACCGTTCATGTATTAGGAAAACACGCACATATATAAAATATAAGAAATGGAGGAAAAATTCCTCTGAAACTGACTGAGCTAGGATCAATGGGCTCAAAGCAACACAATAACCAGCAGCAATTCAGCTATGGCTAATGGTCTTGGTATCTAAAGGATGACACAAATATTTTGAAGAATAAACAAGTAAAATAGTGCAGATGACTTCATGCACTGAAAAGGCTTGAGGTTCTTATCAACTTCATGATAATTCTCAGACCATAGGTCACTGGGGACTATTCCTTGATGATGTGCTATTAGTCTATTTTAGATGAGTTCCTTTTCTGAAAGGGCACCAGAGCAGGTTTGGCCTCCTGTTACCAAAGCGACAGCTTCAATAACTAAACTTGACCCAGCTTGTTGAGAGGCATCTAAGTAACAATGAGCTGAGATGCTATGCTCAGTTTTGGTGATGGAACTATGCAGAGACACAAAATCCCAGGAGGAAATATTTGGCTCCATACCATGTGCTCCTGCATGAAAGCTATTCATTTCAAGTAAGAGTTTTAAGATTCTTTTTAATTAATGGCTTTCATAACAGGAAAAGGCCTTCTCTGGCCAGCACAGCAACACAGTCAAGAGGCAAACTGGAGCAGGTGGTGAGTTTGGGAGGGGATAGAGAGAGCAGATGTTAGCTTGAAAATTTGGAACGCTCTCTGAGTCCCATAGCAGGAGCCCAGTTTCCATCAATGCATATTGTAGGAGCAATTAATTGGGACCACCCAGGCCCAGGATTTGCCAGAATCAAATTTTCCATTCACACAACATACTTCTGTAAAGCTGAATATTTGTTTAAAATACTTCTGAAAGTCCATCATTATGTTTTTCCTCAAAATATACATCTTCCTTCTGTTTCACAGATTTGGTGGAAATCTGAATGCTCAGAATATGGATCTGGAACTTTCTTTTTAGCAATGTTTATCTATATTCCCCTCCTTTCAAAAAAATAAAAATTCCGAGTTAATAAGAAATTGATTTTTGAGGTTTTGGTCTAATTCTGAATAAAATCATAAAATCACAGAAAAATTTAGGTTGGAAAAGACCTTTAAGATCATCAAGTCCAACTGTTACATTTACAAATTACAAAATTACAAAACTTCTTTTTAAAAAATTTAAATACCACTTTCTATCACTGCAGTAAAGGATCTTGACTATGACAAAATTGCTACCTTGTGTATATGTTCTTTCTGTAACATTACAGAAAAGGTAACATTTTTGATATTTACAAGTGGATTTGGAGGCTAAAATGAGATGTGAGTCAGAGCTGAGTGGTCAGGGAGCATTCGAGAGCAGTCAGGTGAGACTGGAGACTTGGTCTACTGACTTCAGTCAAACTGCAGAGTCCAGCTATTTCCCTGGTCTAAGCAGAAGATTTAGTTTGAAGGAAAGACAGATGGTTTGGGAATCATGAGGACCTGGACTAAATTCTCTACTTATGTAATTTGCGGCCAAAGATGCCATAGCATCTGCCAGGTTCATCCCTTACCTTCATGTAAATCACAGTACAAGAAGGAAGACCCTCAGTTTGGGATGGTAACAACTTTTTCTTGCTACTGAAGTCTTCAGAGGTTCATAGTCATGACCTGCACAAGAAGCACTGTGCACTAGGGCGGTCCCTTAGGTCATCTATACATTCATGTCTATCACTTTAAAATAAATGCCATACCTGCTGTAACATATCCTTTGCAAATACCCTTCTCCACAATAAAGTATGTGAGAAAATGCAAATCGGGGCATAAAACATTAAAAATCTAGGCATAGTCCTGGTCCCACTGAAATCTATTTTTCATTTATTATTTTCCAGGTGAGATCAAGGAAGTGTAATTTAGATGTGAAGATGTACCCACCAGGGACCAAAAAAATATCTTACCTTTTTGACCTCATATTTAATAGCAAGTTTAATCCTGCTCAGACTTGGCCGGTGGTGGTCAGGGCACAGATGTATGTTCACATCTCCGTTGAGAATCGCCTCTACTTCTTCGGTGTCTCTGCACAGGTCCAGCACCCCCACGACAAAGTCCTTGCATTGCATAGATAGCTTCCTATAGTCGTTCTAAGGAAAAATAGAGAAACACTAGTTATTTAATTCTGCACTTGAAAGCACACCTCAAAAAAACAAACAAAACCAAGAGAGCACAACTGTGAGTAAGGTTACTTCTGCAAAACTACTGGCTGGAGCAATAAGAAAGCACTTGATTTCACCCAGGTCATAGCAAAAATACATGAACTCCTCCAGATTTAATCAGAAATGTTTTTATCAGCAACATAGTTTACATTACATTAGAGTGTGTCTTACAGATCGACAAGTAAATAATTGGTAGAGAAATTTTGATTTTAAGCATTGCTTGACCTCTCCTCTCTGCATGGCATATCTTCTGGGAATGTGAAAAGAGGGCAAAACCAAGGTCCTTCTGTTAGGTTAGAAATTACAACAGATTTTTCAATTTAGAGTCTTTACTAGTAATTTTTTCTTTAGTAACTTTCAAGGAGTTTCAGGCTGGTACAACAATTGGCAGACATTTTTAAAATGAAATATATAGCTGTAACACAAATTTCAGTTTCAAATTTATTACCAAACAATTTGGTTAAACAGCCCGAAAAGAGCATCCAGAGAAAAATTTTTATCATAACACTTCTCCTGGAAATGGGACCTCAGACACTCAACACGATTTCCTCTGAAATAATTCCACCTTGCAAACCCAAATTACACTTACGGGAAAAGAGATAGCATGTAGCTGGCTTGACAGAGGATCAGAAGAGCAATTTCACTGCCTTAAATTAAATTGTGATGAGTTTCACATTCTGACACTTAAAAAATGAGGAAACTGCCACCACCTGAGTAAATGCAGTAAATTAGAACACAATTAAGGCTACCATTAATATCCAAACAAAATGGTGATATTAAAGACTCAATGCAACAAATAGAAATAATAAGCATAAGACAAGCTCTTACTGACTTGAGAGATCTTTTTAAATTAGGTTTGATGAGTTAATTAAATTCAGCAACTTATCTAATTAAGCCAGCAGCCAAAAAAAGAAGATAGTTGAACCTGGCTTTGATGAAATGATAAGAGTAACCTGGCTTTGTACTGCTATATTTTCTAAATTATTTATTCTAACATTTACACATAGCAACATAGTAGCCTTCCTCGTTAGGCAAAGATCTCAAAGAACTGTGCAAACATTCATTAATTAGGTAGAGCAGCACTGTCTAAATGTGTTACTAGAGGTGACTACATTTCTTTGGACAGTTCCTCCCCTTCAGAACTGAGATGCTCCTGATAATGAATATTTTTTAAATACTTTAGTGACTTTAGTGACTATAAATATTTTTTAGTGACTTAGTCATATGTCTAAGGTTGCTTCTAATGTGTCTGTGTGTCCCAGCTTTGCTTACTGTGCTCTCCTGCAAACTGAAGGCTATTAAGAGCTTCTTCACTCAGCGCAGAAAAAGTCAACAGTCCCAGAAAACCAGAAAGCTCTTCAGGGCTGGGATTAGAGCATTCTCCCAGAAGCGAGATAATGCCATTTCTGATAGGAGTTTAGGAGAATGCGCTGAAGAAGAGAGCTGGGGTATAGTCTGTATTTTAGTAGTGAGACCTTCTGCAAGGTGGAGGTTGTGTTTACATCCTCTTATCTATCACTATTATCTATTATGGAGATCAGCAAGAACTCCAAATCTTCATTAAACAGAGATATCATATAACGATAAGCAGGTGTTTATCTCTAGTAGAGCAGGTGCATGCCCCAGTGCAGAAACAGGGGCACCGAGGTTTCTATAAATGTGCCACTTAGTGCACTAAGATTCAAGATGTCCTCAAGGTTCAGCAGAAAATGATTGTACATTTGCATCTAAATCTACTACCTAAGTATTTTGTGGAGATAGGACTTGTAGAGTGAATGTTATCAAATATGGGGTGAAGTAAGGTCTGAAATGTAAATGAAAGATGGGTTGTACTTTACAGATTCAAAGCGCTCCTCTCTAATCAATTCCGTGTTTTAATCTTCACCATACCGAGATGAATTTCAATAAATAGAAAGATTTTCTATTCACTAAGAGAGTAGATGCCCAAACACAAATATCAGTCTTGAAATAGTGGCAGGTCTTGTGAAGGACAGCAAATAGAGACAGATCTGAAAATAACCATAGTCTGAGAATGAAATGCCTGCCTGCCACAGGTGATGGAGACACATAGTTGGCCCAGCAGGTTAAAAAAACCTAAGAGTCAGAACTCTGCTAAGCTTTAATACCATTCTATACATACTGTGTGCAAAGTTCACAAGCTTATCTCTTAGCCAGCACATTTTAGGTAAATCCCATCACCATTTCCACATCACCTAAACACCTAGTACGTATTAACTCAGATTATTTTTCCTCTTCTGCTTTCTTTAAGGAAAACAGTTTAGTTAACATCCAGAAAAGTTCTAAAGCAGTAAATGGCAGGCCCCCAGCTGGCAAACACCATCAAGACCCAACTTTATTCACATCTCCAAGCCTGGTGTTTTAACTTGTTCTGTACATTTGCAGAGATTATGAATGATTTTTCTGTTCAAAATTATTTACTCCATTATTTACACAAGCAGCAAGACAATCTACCCAAGATACAGGCTGTAAAAATAAAATAAAATAAAATATAATAAAATAAAATAAAATAAAATAAAATATCTTTCCAGCCAATCTGCAGCCAGGTAGGAAAGCAGTTAACTGCTCTCAGGAGACACTGCTCACATGTCAAGACAAGCTTCAATGATCACTGAACCTGCTGTGGCTTCCGACGATCCCTTTTACAAAAGCATTTGTCATCTTTGTTCTGGCGTCCTTAATGCTCACAGTCAGCACAGAAAATCCAGTTCATTCTGACAGTGAGAACACAGCCACTCAGTGACTCTCCTAATGTCAGTGTTTTTCCCTTTGCAAGCACAGGTTATTGAAGGTATCTTTACTAAAAACTGAGATTAGCAGTAGACTGACAGCCAAGCTTCTCCTGACCCTGGCTGGCATAGTGTAGCTTTGATGACGCAAGCAGAAATGACCTACCTGCATATAAAATACTGAGTTGCAAGTCACAACGCACAGTAAAAAACTCAAGGAAGCCAAGAAGATTTACAAGCAGCACGTGAGCTATACTGGTGTATGTACCAGTGCTGTATAAATTGCCTGCATTTCACACAGTTGGAAGCATCTGAGATCCTGCATACCCTACACAAAGGAGATCTGTGACAGTGAGGGGGCTCGCTTTTACGTAAGACAAGGGTTAGCCAGGGGTGGAAGAGTCAGGAGGAAGAGGTGAAGGAGAACCAGAATGCATTTCAATTATATTTTGTTACACCAAGGTTTTTGAAGATCGGAGCCCTAAAGACTCTTGGTGACTCTGCCAGGAGATAGAGGAGTAGACTGCCACTGTGTTTCAGGGTGCAAAGAGCCAGTCCCCACTCTACCACTGCCTCCACCAGTTGGGTTTAAGCCCCAGACTAGGCACTGCCTGGTAATCCTGGTCTAAATATGTTTCTGGGGGGAAGCAGGCAGTGGTCTGCAAGCCGGGGTCTTCCCTCCCACCGCAACAAGAAACTCACGGCTGGAAACACGAAATCCATCTCAGTCCTCTCATTAGCTTTGCAAAAACAGACACAGGCAATGACAGCAACCCAAACCTTCCTGAGTACTCTGATTAGCTACCACATTATAGAAGCTCGAGGAATATGAGTTTCATAAAACAGATGGATCTTTGCAGTAATGAAAACCACAGATCATACATGAGGGATTTTGGGGCCTCATCCTGATAAGATGAGCGCTCTCAAGGCTCAGGAAGGAAGGTGAAAGATACAACTAAGTACACAAGAGAGCCAGTATGCTTCAAATAACACATGGAACAGTATTTTATTTGCTATCGAGACAGCAAGCAGAGAAGGATCAGGGTAATGCTTGAGAATGTTACAATATAATTTTTTAAAAACTAGAACATAATAAAAGGATTCCAAATTAGTCATTTCCTGCTTTTTCTAACACTGTTGTGCATGTGGAGTTAAAAATGTCTGATTTTGCTCTTTTAAAAAGGCTGATGGTACTTGTCATTCACTGCAATATCTCTGAGTACCCTATTATTATCCGTTGATTATGTTCTAAATGAACTCTGTCATGTCTCCACATCTGTTCAAAACCACCCAGATTTCTTCGGAAAAGAGCTGTTTCATGTCATAGGGATACAGGCTGAGTAAAAAGTTAAATGAAATGAGAAAAAGTAAGACCTGCAAGCTATCTTGGCTAGTTAATGAAAAAAAAAAAAAAAAAAAAAAAAGACTATTTCAAAAGCAATCACAGTCAAGGATTGAAAATGAAGTTCTTCATCCATGGGAGCCTACCTCTGAAATGCCAGCATTGCAGTGCACCTCAGCCGGCACATAGAGAAGACTGGCCTCGATGCTGCAATGTACAGTGAGCAGGTCTGAGATTTGCTGAACCCCTCAGCGCAGATGGACTTTCACCAGCAACTGAAGTGGGGCCAATAGTTCAGAAAATAAGAGGATCAAGCCATTTTATATGCAATTACAAACACCCTCCAGCTCAAAATCACTTCTGAGACTTTGCCTTTCCAGTCCCAGATACAGGAACACACTTGGGTTTACGTTTAAGTCCTGTTGATGCCAGTGAAATACTTGCAACAACACGTTTCAGTGAAGCACTGAAGCAATCTTCCTTCTAGGTATGTGCAGTTTTTTTGGTTGTAATCACTGTAGATTATTCACTGCACAGTTGTTGCTGGAAATGGGGTCACAGACCCACAGGACAGTGCATGACACACAAATGCAGAACAACCTGTGGAAGTGCACTACTCATGAAAATCACACCATATGTCACTATTGAGGACATATAATTAAATCCACTCTAATAATTGCTTCCAAATAACATCCATAAAGAGCAGGGCAGGAATCACAATTCATCACTCATTCCAAACAGAGATAATTCCAAGATTAACGATTTTTACTGGTATCCTGTATACAAATAATTGGTCTGTTAGCATATGCTAAAGATTCAGGGGCAGAGTTGTGATCAGAAAAGCTAGTGTGACAGAGGAGTTTTCTTTTGAACATAGAACCACATATCTGTCTCAGAATGATTTAATCTACAGACCTTTTTCTAGAAAAAAAAATAAAGGAACCCAATGCTACTTATCAATACTCTTTTTTTTTTTTTTTTTCCAAATAAAAGAAGGAAAAGGGGCACAGTCAGAGGACGATGGCTGTATATTAAAGCCACCATTTCTCAAGGGCTCTTTCTATGGTATATTGTCTGTCTTATAAATCTGCTCCACTGGAATTTGAGGGCTTCAACACAAATCCAAGATTTCTGGAACCAACGGACATGAACATCCAGCATCTGTGACTGAGGCTCTCATAGCACCAGAAAGCCTCTGAGTGCTCTCAGTGTGTTCACAGATCGACTGCAAGGCACAAATCTGTTGAATCCCACCTCCTGTCTGTGATCAACGCAGGAGCTGTGTGCTTGGCAGTAAATCTGGCATTTCTGGGTAACATCAAATTTGCAGTGCAAATGAAAGCTGTAGGTACGCTGCACAGAGCCTCTCTTTAGGTTTCCTTGAAACTCTTCACTCTTTGTATTTAATCTACATCACACATATACATATATAATGGAGAGAAATTGCTTCATTGCTTAGATTATCATTTCGAGGAGAAGCAGTAGAGAAGAAATAAAATGGAGAAGTAATCCTATAAAACTGAAAAGAAAACTTCCCCAAATGAAAGTGGTTGTAGAAAGAAAATAAAGGTAAGAGAAAGGAAAGGAGGAAGGGAGCAGAAAGCCAGTAATACCGGCCAGATTTGAAATGAAAATTTTAAATAAACCCTCATGTCAAATATTCAAAGTGCTTATAAATATTTACCAATTAGATATCACATGAAATATGCACAAGCCAGTTAAGAAGGACAAATTTCCTTCTAGGTATTTACACTGTCTCTGACCGGCCACATGTCTAGGAATGCAAAAAACCATGAGGCCTGTGGGAGGGAAGGCGATGAGAAGAGACACTAGGAAAAGGTCCTGCACTGATCCTGCTCACGTAACAACGTTATCATTTGAAGTGCATTGAGCACCCCTTCCAAAGAGCTCTGATGACTGTGCACATAACTGCTGACACATTTGAATACAGCTGAGTGCAGTTCTATTATTTCCAGACTAAATGCCTACATGCATAGACTATGCCAAGGCTGTACAGTTAATTTTCCAGAAAGCACAACATCCCGTTGGTTTATGTTCTCTTGCTTCTTAAGTGGCAGCACATCAGTGATTTTTTTTTTTTGAGCTTTGGGTGTACTGTGTCATATTCAGTGGGCACGTCTGAAAATACAGCCAAGTGCTCATTTAAAACATTTCCCTACTCAGGTGGATGTTGCTAAGTATGTCTGGACGCAGCAACAGATGCCGCTGGTTCATTTTTTCATTGATCCAGACCTTGACTTCTTCACCCCCATCGAGCATAATAGAATAAGCAATCTGTTCAAATACAAGAGTTTGATATTTCAAAAGTGTGTCTCTATTGCTTTCCAAGCAATTTGGACCTTTCTAAATGGAGCCAAGATAAATATGGCAACTGTTTGTTCTCTGAAGAATGCCAGGCTGCAGCACAGTGGAGCAGAGGGGCAGCGCCTCCAGGCAAAGGGTGTTTTTAAATCCTATGAGCAGTGTCAGGAGACACCAAGGGATGTGTCCAATGAAAGAACCCAAGGACAAAGCAGACAGTGCTGTTGACATTAATTTTTGGCCACAGAAGTCCAGAAAACAACAGTAAGATTTGGCTGAGAACCAAAAATTATATGGCTTCCAATGAGCCACGAAAATAACATCTCTTGCATCATTACAAGGATTCCAATGGCAGTTGCATTGACTGATTTACCTTAACAATGTTTTTTGTGTGGCTCTTTTCTCCTCAATAGGTTAGACTTTCTAGCTGCAATTCATCTCTTCATATGCACTGCAGAAGCTGATCTCTAAGACAGCGTATCCCTTTAACAAGGGGATAAAGTAGTAAAAAAAAAAAAAATCAATCAAAACACTGACTTTGGATTTCACCTTATACCTATTTTCTGATAGATACATCAAATCATTAAAGAAGATGGTGTTAATTATTTCTGTGACAGAGTTAGCAAATCTCTTAAAATTTGCTACTGTGCTTTTACAGCATCCTTCGCAGGTCCAGGCATATGTGTAACCTTCAACAATAACTTTTCCACTGTCAAAAGCAGCAGAAAGGATAGGCTTCCACCTCCCTGTTTTGTTTCTATTCTTTAGCGTTCTAGCTACTGTGTATCTACCAACTCCACCAATAATTGCTTCTGGGAAATTGTTCATTTTTGTGACAAACATGGCTTCTGTGGGACCAAAACCAATGCATAAATTTTTCAGGCCCTTTCCATCAATAAAAGCATTGGAAAATACAAAGTACTTCACTTTGATATCCCCCTGAAACATTTTAAAGAAATAAAATATCAAAACATCAAAATTCTTTCAAATGTATTTTTTTTTCTTTTTTAATCTAAAATTAATAGATGGATTATTTGGGGAAGTACAGGCAGGAATCCATTCACATAATCCTAGGAGAAAGCTAAGGACTGAGACTGAACACAATTCCTGACTCTAGCCAGAGTTTTAGATTCCTTAGCATAAGAAATTTCAGAATCAGTCCACTCCTAACTTTTCTTATTACTTATGTTGAATTCTCTGTAGATTTTCAAGACCTGCCTGGATGCAGTCCTGACTAATGTGCTCTAGGCAATCTTGCTTTAGCAGGGCGGTTGGACTAGATGATTTCTAGAGGTCCCTTCCAACTCTGACAATTCTGTGAATTTTTTCTATTTGAAACTTAAGTTTCCTGTACATGTGAACTCTCTCTACACTGAAATTAGTGGATTACTTCACCTATTTAAATTCTCATCCTGAACAGAGTACAATCTTTTTTTTCAATACGTGCCTAACAAGTTGCCTAAGAACACCTCCATCTCCTCCACTCCTAAGAACACCTCCATCTCCTCCACTCCTTTCCCACAATGTCACCTTCTTCCTGACAAGTACCATTACTGAGCATCTCCGTAGCACGCATGCACGTGGAAACATCAGTGCTATTTAGCATAGAACTAATACCCTATTTTAAGTCGCTGAAGATACTTAAATATACTTAGAACAGAAATCAGGTTGGTTGACAATTTTTTTTTAAAATTAGGGTATTTAAAATCTCAAGGTTGGTGTAGCAGCTTTTCAGCATAAGATGGCATTTGATGCTTGATGTACTTCTCTTTCATGTCGTCTCAGCTGGTTTTCAAACCCACGTCAAAAATAAGCCACATAATTTTGATTCCTCAATTACTTAAAAGTAGTTTTTTACCTTCTTGCAGATTTTCCCAGCTCATTTGAATGTTTATGCTGAAGCACCTGTTTTCAGAAGATAAACTATTGCATCCCTGAATGTCACATAAACAGGACAGGCTATACAGAGGTATTAACTGAATGCTTTGGCACAGAAAATGCAAGGAATGCACACATTCATTGAAGGAGTGGGTTTGTCTCCCTGTGCCCTGTCATCTTCTTTTCTTTATTAAATACAAATACATTTCAAAATAATACTCTGCTAATTTTCTTGGTGAAGAAGAGTTTAGGATCTCTCAATGTCAGCTACAAAAGCAAGCTCAGGATAATGCGGTGCAAAACTCCCAATCCCTGTCCATTATTTTCAAATATTTGATTGCTCCTTGCATGGGAGTGTGACACTGAGAAATGGCTTTTCTTATTTTTAAAAAAGGCCATTGTATTAGAGGACACTGTATCTCAACCTTACTTTTATCGTCATGCAGAAAGAATTTCTCTTTTACCCCCAGAGGCATTTCGTAAGGGGAGGAGTCCAATGCCACGTTGGGGTTAACTTCTTTTGTTTGCCACCTATTCTGTTTTCAACAGAGCACTTGCACACAAGACAATGGGCAGCAAATCTGCAGCTCTGATGTGCCAGATGCATCAAAGCACAAAATTTACCTCTGGGTCAGGCTTCTCATTACACATGCCATCCGTACTTTTTCTCTCTGGCATTTTTGCATTTTTATTACATTCCTGATCTGTCTGTTACAAGCTCCACTGGGGAAGATTCGCATTTCCTACCCGGTTTGAGACTGAGCAGATAGCTTCCTTGTGCTAAATGCATTAGCCACTCTCCTTCAAGCTCTCTTCAGCTCAGCTGCTTGAAGCCCCTATGTTTCCTGAAAACCAGGTGGGAAAATCAGGGACAAAATAATGGATTTAAATTCAAAGCAATTGTTTGCTTAACACAGCTACATTTATCCCCTAAACAGAGCTAAATTTGGCACTTTCAGCTTGCTTAAGGAACACGTTTATATGTTCAAATGCAATATGAGTCCCATCTCTCATGGGTATTTTGGCTACAAACTGCATCTGTATATTAGGAGAAAGACTCCTAAATCCAGCCTGCAAGTGAATGGTGGCTTAACTGAGAGCCATGATACAACTACATCGATAACTAAAATAACCATACGTCTTCCAGATCTTAGACTGCCAACTACCAGAGTCTCCAGTGTCCAGCAACAGCAACTCCTTGGAAAACTAGTCACCAGCATCAGAGTGGGTGAAATTCTGGTCCCCACAGCACCCAAATAACAACTGAGCTCTTTAGAAAAATGTGATCCCAGCTGTGTCCTGGCACTGTGTACTCTTGACCGTATGGACATCATCCTCTCTCTAAGAAGAGCAGACTTAGAAGTGATGCTGAAGCACTCTCTTAAGCAGAAATATGAACATTAAAAGTCTATAATTACTTTTTTCTGTTCTGAAACGAGTCCAAATCCTGGAGCTTGGATAGTGACAACGAAACCACACACTTGGCAACGAGCAATTTCCACGGGCACCGGTGTGAAGTTCCCTGCAATAAACTATAATTCAGGAAACTGCAATTTTTGATCATGTAAATGCTAAAAAAGCATAGACACTAAAGTACCTAGGACCACTTTGTGCTAATGTAAAATTGTTTGTATACCATTCCTGTTTATCCACAATCCAGTGGGTAGTCTGCCTAGAGGCACTGAGGATGAGTTCATTATAATTATCTACAATAACAACAATTAACAACACAATGAGGGATAAACTAAATCACTTCCCATCTGCATCCTCTTTAATGTTGGATTTGAGATCCTGAGAATGTGTTACTTCGTTTATATTCATTAATATGATATTAATTCCCTACAGTGCCTTGGATAAACGTACCTGACTCCATTCTCCCATCTGCTGATCAAGTAGTATTATTCTATTCAGAGCAATAGTCCTAATTATGCTCGTTTGTAGTTCCAGTGGATATCCTTGCCCAATATGAATAATGAGCAGCAGTCTTTGGAAACCCGTCATCTTGCTTGCAATAAACTGCCCGGTTCCTAACTATTCCCTGAAAGACAATGCTGGTATTAGCTGAATGCTTGAGCATTTGGTGTTACTAATTAAACACAAAGCTTACCAATATTGTATTGGACTGATATTGCAATAGTGATAGTATCATTTTCTGTCTGTTTTCCTCACCAATAATTTGATTTCGTCTTTCTGAAAAATGTCTTTTTCTTTGGTGCTCCAGAGTACGCTCCCTCTTGGTACCAAGGGGAGGAGGAAGGGTAATTGTATTCCTATGTAATTTTATACCAGTTAAATGCTCTGAGAAAACTCTCTAAGAGGACCCATGAGTGTGCTGTTAAGGGCAAGCTCAAAGTCATACAAGTTCTGTACTCATTGCAGAGGACCCAGTGACTAGGATGGACAGGGCCAACACGTCTTTCCTTTCAAAACAGCCAGCTGCAGGTGGCAGGAGCCCTCTCTGCATAACCATCGAGTAGGTGCACCAGTTTGAATACCAGGACTCATTTTGTCTTGCATGCTCAGTGGGTAAGAAAGGAAAACACTGTCACTGTTAACTAAACACAGGCAACTGGCCAAATCGTTCCCCCTATTTATCACAGTGCTACGAGCAGCTGGCAGCAAACCTGGCAGAGAAACGCAAGCTGCTCCTCTCTGGAGCTGCAGCGAGGGCCATGGCTGAGCACGGTCCCGGGCGGTTCAGCTCTGTTGCAGCAGCTTCCATCTGCTTGCACGAACAGAAAGTCCCCTGGCACCTGGGCCGGGCAGCTGGCAGAGCAGACAGAGGCGGCACAGAGGAGTTTTTCACCCCTTTGCTGCTTAGAGACTGGAGAGACAAAGGTAAATTTCTGTGGGATAACCCAGATTGTTGGGAAAGGTTCAAAGGGTGAGGATGAAAACATGGTTTCAAGAAATCCGAAGGTGATATGATGGTCAAATGAGCCATGATTTTGCCAGCTACTGGGGTTTTTCTCCAATGTTAAAGCTGTTATAAAATACAAAATGTGAAATGAATAACATTGTGGTAAGGTGAAGATTTTATGTTTAATTACATTTTGAAAGTATTTCTAAACCATTTGTTGCCTGTCAGCTGGGTTTGTGACAATCATTATAGCTGTTATGTTCATCCTCCTAAGCATCTGTACTGAAAAAGCTGCTGTAGAGGAGTAGTGCTTGCACACAAAAGACTAACACAACGCAGGCAGATCATCTTCATTCCGCAAATCAAAATAATCTCTAAAACCAAACAATTTTCTTAACACCTTGTCTCTGAGAAGCAGAAATGGGGCAAGAAACAGGTATCACAGCATCAGTGTTGCTAAAAGGGCTCCAAAAAGCCAGTTAAATGCCATTTATATCTTCACACCAGATAACTACTGACCTTTACTCAGCCGTATGTGGTGTATATGACTCTACAACACACATGGGCACTGTATTAATTTAATTTAATCTTATTTCACTTGCTTTTATATTACAGTAACTTTAACTTAATATAACCCAGTATTTAACCTTGCCCTCATACATATCCCTTCCACATACAACAAATTATCTCAAAATGTCAGGGTTTTTTTCCTTCTCCTAGTCAAAACATTTTATATTCCTTATTAACATGTTACAAGCTTTATTATGCTTCACTGACTACAAGAGATTGTCTGTATCAAAGGTAAATGACTATCCCCTTGTATTCACTATGAAAAGTTCAGTTTCAAGGATGAAAACTAAACTCCTTTCTTCTAAATAAATTCAATATGCTCCAAGTTACTCTACATAAGATGTCACACACACAAATGTATTTCCTGAAAATCACAGCTCAGTAAAATTAGTTGCCACTAAGTCTTGGTAGTTCAGAATGAATTACAAAAGTCACCTTACATAACAATAAATAATTCCTAAATTCCTCCAACATTCCCAGGGTTTAAGAACTATATGGAAAATCTGGACTTAATACAATCATCACAGCAGACAACAAGACAAAGAAAAATAAAAGTCACCAGCCATTTATGCAGACAGAAAGCATACTGACAGCCCGGTGCAACCCAGTTACTGGAGTGTTGAAGTTTCAGATTCAGAAATATAATAACAGATCGTTTTGGTAAGGGGGGAAAAAATGCGTTAATATTGCTGAGTTTTCCCCTCTTTTGCTACAGATTCCTCCCAAGGTTATTTATACATAAGGGATTTAACTCTGCTCACCAGACTTACCAAGTCCTCCCTTCACATCCCTTAAAAACATGCTCATTAATAGGGATTTTTCACCTTGACAGAAATGCACTCCTGATGCAGGATGAGCTGCTTATTGGTAAGGAAACACTGAAAATCCAGGAGCAGAATGACCTTAAAGCAACTGAGACATGCTCAATTCCAACGAGTTCCAGATTTTGCACTTATATCTCTACCTGGCTAAGACGTTGCAATTGCTCAGCTTAAAATGTATCTACATGAAAACGCTGCTGAAACGATGACGGTGGCGAGGCAGCTGCTGGGCTGCTTCGTTATGTGAACCATTTCCATTGCTCTCCCCTTCCCACCCAGCTTGTAAATGTACCTGTTTTCTCCCATTAATGATTACTAAAGGTTTCTATGTTATTGTATATTTTCACCATCATGGCTGTTGCTCGCCAAAACTGGAATCCTGGTCTAGTATTAGGGCCGTTCTGTGCAATCAAACTGGAAACAGTAAGCTGTAAGTGCCGCAGTTGCAGTGTTGCTCATCCCTGACTGAGCAGGACTAGAAATGACTTCCCAAGAAGCCATAAAGGGTAATAAACATTGCACTGATGGTATGCAAACTGGCATTGCCAAAAGTCTCACTTGCAGTAACACAGTAACATCAAGCGAAGCAAAAACATCCCAGCTGTACTCTCTGGGAGATTCAAATATTTCCAGGATTGCTTCTGCTTTGCCACCTCCAAATGCCAAAAGTTTCCTCCAAGTCATTTTTTTAAGGGAACAAAACCCTCTAGGCATCAATTAAAACATTAAATTTTCTCGCACTGATGCATTGTCTCTGATTTGCTGTGTTGAAAGAACCTTTTATCCCTCCACTCTTTCAAAAGAGAGACATGGGCTTGTTCCTCTGGGAAAGTAAAGAGAACATTTTCCTGCAGAATGTATTTTGTCAACTTTTAAAGAGGCTTTCTTTTTCGACCAAAGTTAGCTGGGAGATTTTAACAAAAATATCACTCAATCATCCATACAGTAGGTTAAATGACCTTGTAGGCAGTGGCCAGGATCCAATTTTATGCGACTGCTCAGTGGCTAGTGCTGTAGCTAGAGTTACAACTCTCATGAATAATGGTCTTATTTTTTCCAGGTGCAGATGTGGGCTGTAGACGGCTGAGTTATACCCTTCACTATGAATCACAGCATCTACTACTCTGTTTTACTGGGAATAGACATAGACAGATGTTAACATACCTTCACATTCACAGATACAAATACATTTTTTTCAAGATAGCTCCAGGCATCACAGCTTTGGCATTGGTTCTAAACCACTCTGAAAAGCTTTGGAGATTTTTCGTCTCATGCAACATTTCAAAACCATTTTGCTTGGGCAATGTGCCAGATAGAAAATGATTTAATCACAGAACAGACGTAGAAAGAGCACTTGCAATAACAGCTCTCCAAATACAGAGGATATTTCTTAATTTATAAATATGTAAAGAGAACAATAGAAGAGTCACAAATTTGGTTGTTTTTTTTTTAAGGTCAGGAGGGTTCTCAACATCCATTTGTCACAGACTCTGCTACACATCCATGCAAAACACATCTGCAATTAATTAATTTAGTTCTCGAGACAAACCCAATGTAGCATCTATTATTGGTGGATTTGTCTCCAAAAAAGAACAGCGCGGGGAATGAGCCTTCATGTACAGAGTAAGTCTCACCCAGTGAGCCAAATACAAATTTCACTACAAGGATTAAATGCATTGTCCTTCTCCTAGGCTGTTTCCATGATCATATTTAATTTCCTCTCTTATTTTATTGCCAGATTTGTTCCAACAAGAAGTTAAAATTTTAATAATAGGAAATTTGTTTTCCTGGTTTACTGGGATTTGATTCTGTCCTTGATTATGAGTTGGGTAATTGGTTGTACCTGCTTATGTATTTGCTTTGCACGAGTGAAAATTGCAAAAAGAATCATAGCTTTCAAATGCACATGTTTTTGAGGCAGTAGAGAAAAGTAACTTTTAGGTGAGAAGGGAAAAAAAAGAAGAAAAATTCCTTTCCTTTAAAGTTAAAGAACACTAAACCACATGCCTGGCCCCATCTTTAAGAAAAAAATAACTTTCTCAATAAAAACTGACCTGGAAAAGTTCATATCCAAAGAACTTGAAATAGATTATAGATTACTAACCTATCTTTAGAAACAGGAGTTTTCACGATTTCTACATAATTGCACAACTCTTGGCTATGTACTAGCAGTGCAAATGCATTTAACAAAGTATACATTTTTGTTCTTTCTCAGGTTGCATACATATTTAGATTAAAAAAAAATCAAAAAGTGAGTCATCCTCTTGACTTTGAGTACCAAGATGACTTCAAAGGCAGCAGGGATCTCCCTTAGAAAAGCCAAAGGTACTGAAGTAGCATAGAGCCAACGGGAGAAGCAGAGAACAAGCTAATTAGAACATAAATTGCAACACAAAAAGGGTCTGAAAAGCATCTTCTGGCCCAGCCACATCAAAGCCCACTGTCATCAGGCATTAATTTGGGATAAAGCTGAATAACCCAGTGGCCTGCGTTCTCAATTAGAAATTTAGCAATGAGAATCAGAAAAGGTAGCAGAGGAAAGGGATACAATGGGAGGAGGTGGTTTTCACTCCCAAGCAACTGCTTTTTAGTTGTCAGAAAACACATAGGAGGAGAAATAGCAGTTGCTTCACTTCTCCACACAAGGACCTGGTGCACGAAACAATCACTTCGGAATAGCAACCATTCATATACTCAAAACTATATATAATGGTGATGCTTAACTTTCAAAAGAGGAATTTGGTAAGATTGATGATACTTGTGCAGGAGAAAATATAAACAGTAATAAAAAGGAGTGAGTGCATTCTGCCTACCAGGCCAGATTTCTGAAGTTCCCTTTGGTCTTCCTAAAACCCAGCAAAGTGTAACAGCAGAATAAAAGGAAGTTGCACAAATAAAAAGACATCTATCTACAAAACACATGTCCTGTGTGGAAGAAATAAATAGAAAAGAACAGAAATTTGGAAAAATAAATGAAAACCTAAAGTAAGGCCAGATAAAAACACTAAAGTCTCAAAGAGTACCTTGCTGAAATAATAAATATGACTCAAAAAGGTGTTTCCAAACATATCAGAAGCGAGATATCTGCCAGAGTGTATGTTGAGGTGAGAGACTATGAAGGGATAAAAGGATCACTCAAGGAAGAATGGGTCAGAATGGAAAAATTAAGTGATTGATTTACAAAAGTGTTCATGTGGCTAATTAGGGAGGTCCCCACAGCAATCTCTTTTTTTAATAGGAGATGAGTTTCAGGTGTTATCTCCAATCTGTCAGCCCTGAGAGCAAACAAGTCTCAGTTTGTTCCATTTGAGAAGGAAGCAGAGTTTCTAAGTGCAGTCTGCCAGTTTACAGCCTGATGGTTTTCAAGAATTTTTCTCTTTTCAAGCTCACTGCTGTCGTCCATTCTCACAAAATATTTCCCCTACCTGATATTTTGCTTCCCAATGTTTTCTGCTCTTTCCTGTTTTTTTATCATTCATTTCCAAAAACAATAGTCTAATAATGATTTTTTTAACTCCATAGAGCTTGTATTTTTCATGCCAAAATATTTCCCGGTAAAGACCACAGAGTTCAACTTTTGCAGTCATCTTGTCAAGTTTTCTTAGGCCTTTACATAATTTTTATATCTTATGTTCCTTATATTTATTACCATCTCTTCTTATTTTCTTACAAATTTAGAAAGAAAACAAAACTATTTATTTTGTTTTTGAGTAGTTAGATTTCTTGCATTAAATAAAATTTCACCAAATTTAGCAATCAACATGGGGAAAGTTTACAATCTCTGATGTATTTATCCTCAGCAATGCCTGTGATTTCCAGATGAGAAATGAAGAGGTTAGGAGGTTTTCTTGAATGCTGCAGAGCCACAAACCCTAAAAAGCTGCAGCTTCTCGGCAAGATATAACCAGATATACCAGTGCCCATTACTTTGCAACAGCAGTATGGTGTCATCGTCAAAGTGGTGGATCTAGTCCCCATTTCTCATTTGCAGAGATAAAACCAGAAATACTGAGAAAATTTACAAGGTCATTTCTCTTAAAAAAGTGTAGGCCAAGCACATCCTGTGAAGTTAACAATTTATATTTAGGTATAAAAAAGGTAGGGCTGACTTACTGGAGCAAGAGCTGTGCTGCAGGAATGCAGATCATCCTTAACAGATAGAAGTCATTAAGTCTCCAGGGCTCTTTTGCCACTTTCAGCATCGAGAGAATCTGGGGAATTGAGCCTCAGCTGTTTTACATTACTGCAGCCCCAGTGAAACAACAAGCAGCTCCTAGCAGGCATATCTCTGTAGGCATCTACACACTTGACTTGCTGTCACACAAGCCATCACTCCCCACAAATAGCATCGCAGCCAGTTGCAGTCCATCTGCCAGCATGATCCTGGACATGATGCTCACCTGCACACAAGAGCAGGCCCACAGCTAGAGTCTGCTTTTAATTCCCAACATTTTTTAGAGAAAGGGCAACAGTTAAAAGAAAAGTGACAGCAAGAGGCATATAATTTAGAAGCAAAATATGTTAAGCTGTAGTAAATGAACTGACAATGTTGGTAGGATTGATAAACAAAGACCATGCACCATATGTCTTCCAGATGTTGGTTTTGATCATGCCTTCAGTAACATTTTAATCAACAGGAGCTGAGATCTTTTTTACCGCTTACGGTTGGTGAGATCTTTCCGTAGTCTCCTTTGTGATTCTATAATTTAATTCATCTGGATTGCTAAATGGAATGAATTGGTGATTGTCTTCATCACAAGGACATTTCCTGACATAGACAAACATGTAGTCTAATTTGAGAGCGCGCAAAGCTGTAGAACAGACCTGGGTATAGAGTGGGGTCTCAGCAGAAAGAGGAGTGCACAGTCACATCTTTTATAAAAAAAGTAACCACAGCTATTGATCTGCGTTTCACTCACTGTTTCCAGGAGAAGGATAGTAATATTGAGCCTAGTATTGCTGTTAAAGACACTTGCAAGGGCATTTCCTGCAGACTGTTTGCGAGAAATATAATCTCTTAAGGGGTTTGATGGACATATGAAAATGATTCTGTCGACTCTGCTTTTAATATTCCAGTCTTAGAAATCAGACATATGGCTGTGGACAGCTGGTAACTGTGAAGACATCTGCATATGGTTTCACAGCAAGGTGACACAGGGAAGATTGATTTCTCGGGACCAAAGAGGTGAGCAATTCTCATCAGGCTGGCTCATGGGTGATGACTTGTTCATATGGACAAATCCTGGCTCTTTTATTCACATTAGAAGTGACATCAAGCTTTCTTGCATGAGCAAAAAAACCCCAGAACACACTGGTAGATGAGAGAAGGACTATTTGCTTTATGGTTCAGGCCCAAGGTCTGCCAACTTTGAAAGAAATGGGAATATACACAGATTTTTTTCAATTTGAGTAAAAACGAAGCATGGTCCAGTAGCCTCAGATGTGTAACATCTCCTTTTAAAGTCAGCTGTGTTTAGCACTCAGCTCTACTTAGAAGCTGTAAAATATCTTAACACAGTATGAAACATAGATAAACTGATTGGGAGGTATGAAGCTATAATTTGCCTAGAATCCAAGATGGCATTTCATTAGTGAGCATGCTTCTGCAGACTGTAGGCACAACTGGGTGGGAAACTGAGGGTTTCATTTCAATTAAAAATCAAAAGTAAAATTAAAACAGAAATATAGGACAAATTTAATGTGATTTGTAGTTTTCCCTGAAGGGTGGAAAACAGCCATTAGTCCACTGATTAAAAGACGAAACTGTTTTGAGGGAGAAAACAAATAACTTCAGCCTAGCGGAGCTGGGATCCCTCAAATCCCCAAAGAGGGGAAGGTTCCCTGCTCTTCCTCTCTCTTTCCAAGGGCAATACAGACCAAGGGTGTAACCCAGTGGACTAAATCAGGACTCTGATGTGTATTTCCCTTGCTTCAGTGGATGTCAAATTTTAATTTTTATTTTTTAACACAGAATGAAAACTGGAAAGATTGAGAAAGTCATGAATTAGTTCTTAATTTTGAGCTTTCAAATGGTATATACAAAAATGGTAAAACACTGAATTAAGGTTGTTTTTTTCAACTTTTACTGCCTCCACTATGGAAGGATATTATTGCATAAAAGCCTACAGACATGCGTGATGACTCTGACATTTACTTCTCTCTTTTTTGAAATTTCAAGAATCCACCTCTGAAGGATTTTCTATCCACCTTGTTTCTAGGCTAATTGCCAGGACATCTAATGCAATCACATTGCCATTATTTTCAGTAGAAACGACCAATTCGATATTTTTCCTCTTATTCTGGAGAAGGGGGATTATTTATTTCTAGACTTGCAGACAACATCTTTCAAAACAATTTGTTTTCTCCTATTAATAAGAAGATTTTTTTGCAAGACTTTGGCACTATAGAATTTAAGGGAAAAAACAACATTACTTCTATGTGAATGTAACATTATTCCACTTTTTTAAAACCTTCTCTTCAATGAGCATTGGGAAAGCTGACATTTATTTGAAATAATGGCACAGGAACATTGATCCAAACTATACCTTTGTTCTAAATAATAAGACAGCTCCTCATCTTCTATGGTGTCAACTAAGCTTCAGTGAAAAGGCACTGCTTTACCCAGTAGAGTACCTGCTCCAGTAAAACTATCAGCATTGATCAGCTTTGACACCTTCCCTCTTTCTTCCAGCTCCAACCCTTCACTCTTATTATTCTGTTCAGCTTGTAGGAAGCCACATAGTAGCTGACTGTCTTGACCTTGCTTTTGAGCCAAAATCAACACATCAAGAAAAGATTTCAATAGGGCAGTATATCCACTCCAGACCGATAGCCAGAACATCTACTCTTGCTATTAAAGACCTATTAATTGGTCAACAGAAAAGCTTAAGGCCAGCAGCATGTTCTAGCATATGTTCAGACTCCCATTTTCACCACCTTCATAACATTCCCATACCTGCTTTGTGATGTGCGATGCTTATGCAAAGACATTTCATAAGAACTGCAGTGTATGGCTGAATCTTAGCAATTTAGGGTGAGAATATTCTACTCAGCTTCTGCCACTGTAAAAAAGAATTGATAAAATTATTTTTGCCTAGTAATCCTCATGGGAGTCTCTCTTAAACTGTGGCCAACCACAGCTAATGCAACTTTTCTCCTTTAAAGTGGTTCAAGTGGCTGCTTTGTTTCACTTTTCATATCTGTACAAAGATGCAACTCACCTAAAAAGTTTCATGTTCTCTAAAAACATAGTGTATGTACTGGCTCCTCAGTCTGATGTGCTGAATGGTGCTGTTGCATAAGAGATTTAGGGCAGCAAGCAGCAGGTGAGAGGTATTGCATTTATCTTTTAATTAGTTCATGCTAGGAGTTTCTTCAGAGGTAGGTTATCTAACCCCTAATTACTATTTGTCCACCTACATTATTAAAATCTTACTTGAGTCCTTCCGTATCAAGGACTTTTTGTACCTCCTGAGAACTGTATTGTTAAAATTGCATATAAATAACTACTCTGAAATAATCCCAAGTGATAATTTTATAAATCTGTTGAGCACCAATTGTAATTACAGAACTTTAGCAATAAAAATTAAAAAGTCTAGTAAAGTATTATTTTAAGTCACAAAAAAGTGTCCTCTGGAGCTTGTCTGACTCCATAAATTTTCATCATTTGTGGGCTTCTTAAATACATTTTCAACAATCACATCCATCTCTAGAAACAGATTCTCAAAATGTCGCGTTCTGTGAAAAAATCCTACTGTTTTATTAATACCCTGTTCCACATCAGACTGATTATGTTAATAAGAATAAATATTTTTGCATAAATACATACATCAGATTCTTTTCTACAGAGAGAATACATTATAATCTTGAGACATTTCTTATTTCTGGAAGCATTAATACACTAAACGAATATGACAACTTTGAAGTTGGGTGCTTCTGAGGTACTTCCCTAACGTACATAGATGTGTGTTGCACAAAACCTTCCAATAAGGCAATGAAATTGGAAAGCCTTCCTGGAAATATAGTAATTTGGCAAAGGGTTTCTAATGATTTTCCAGTATTGATTTACTGGCATGCATTTGCCAATGCTGGGGAGGTATAACCACCATGAGAGTATTTAACATTTGATTGCTTGTTTGCTCCTGGAGGATTCATGTAACTGCCAGTGCCAGTCTAGACCGTGCTGGCAGCTCTGTGAAGAAAAGAAGGGATTCTGGTAGGAATAGGTTTGCTTTTCTGCAGCAAGACACTTATCAGAAGCGACAGGAATGCAATTCTGATGTGGCTCATGCTCCAAACAATATACATTTTTCTACTCAAAGGAAGCTGCAGCATTTATGAGATATTAATGTTGTTAACTGTGGGTGTGACCCTGCAGTGCTTTCACACTTGAGTAATCTCACTCAACGCAATGAGGTGGTTTTACCAGGACTGAACGACATGCAAGTAAAAACTCCCTTTCAAATTGTTATGTACTTCCAATTCTGATTGCCGTGGGTAAAATGAGTTTGCAAGTTTTTGGCCTAATTTTATTGCCAAAAGAGCTCCGTGGCTTGGGTATTTTTTCCTGCTAGAGACTTACTACAGAGTTTCAAAGGCAACAGTGTGAGAATGTGATTTCTTGCCACTTTTAAATTAGAGAGTAGAGCTACAAATCCTGAAATGGATGCTTTAACACTTGAATAGTTTTCTAAATTAAAAATAATGGATTCCTGGCAGGCATCCTACCCCAGTTTACTCAAAAAATAGATTTTATTACCCCAGTGTCACTATAGCTGCACAATAGTCATAAGTCAGAAAACAGTCTTATGTTGACCACCGAGCCACTGAAAATTATTTTTTTCATGACTAATTTATTTTAGAAACTGAGACAATGCTATTTATGTCATGTAAATTACTTAGAAAAATAATGCAAATGATATTGGACGTTTACAAACTCATTATGGTATGGGAATCTTGAATAACTTGTAAGAGAGTTCTGCAAGTTCCACTGTTGTTTGGCATGATGATAAACTTTATAGCAATCTCTTGATCATTCCCCCCTCCTTTTTCATGAAATTAATCGTATACAGATGCAGTACTAAACCGTTAGGATGCAAAGAAATTTCAGTTATTTTACAGAGAACCAAAACTGCTTAATTTATACCTTTTATCATTGTAACAGAACTAGATGTGCTGGATTGTTAATCTGTTAAACCAAAATCTAGATCTCTGCCTCTAAAACAGATTGCTCAATTAAAAAGACTTACCTTTCTTACAAAAAATGAGTCTCCATTTTGGTAATAATCTAGTATTTATTCCTGCTGCAAACTAGAGATTCTAAGCAATCACATTGTGCAACATAAAGACTCTGAGTAAGGATGGCTCTGCTATAATATGCAATATCCAGTTCCAAATATTTATTAACTGGAGAATGCACAGTGATTTGAATCTATGGATAGTTAACACATCTGCCGGTTTCTGTATCTTCTCTTTCCTCCCCCAACCCCTCAAATGGCAAACCAAGACTTGATCAAACATGTAAAATATACAGTAACCTGAACGTATTCAGCCCAAGGAGAAAGGCACAGTGGCAAATTACCTTAAATTCAGTTTCAATGTTGGCTAGTCTGGCCAATTCATTGCTTAGCTCTAAAGCAGTAAGGACAGGGTCTTCACTGGAAAGAGACAAATAAGCGGCACTGGCTAATCCTTTGTAGGCATTCATTCTCGATCGAGAGTGACTAAAGGAATCTTTCCTCTGCTTCTCAATACATTCATTGCACTTGCAAAAATAGTCATGTGGCCTTTCAATCCGCGCGCCTTTTAGAAGTAAGATGTGAACAATTTCATACTCCTGGCAGTGGGCAGCAAGTATGATAGGGGTAATGTCATGGGAGAAACGAGTTCCGTCTTCATCGTAGGCATAAAAATCATCATCTCTCAGTTCCTGCTCAAGGGGACTGAGTGTGAGACGTTGTCCTTGTGCAAAGGCTGGATGGTTCAATATTGCTTCTACAATGCGCACGTATCCTTTACTGATCGCTAACAAAAGTGCATCTCCAACTCGAGCAAGATTCTCCTTTTTGAGGAGAAGCTCTGTCACTTCCAGATGCTCATTCCCCACAGCTAACTGTAGAGCATTTTGTCCCATATAATCGACACAATTAAAGTTCAAGGTTTTGGATTCCTCCAGCATTTTTCGCACAACGGGAATGTTGCCATATTCTGCAGAATCGAGAAAGCGTTCCTCTTCTGCAGTCAGGCTGGTGCCTTTCTCATTGAACATGTAGGCTGGGCCCCGGATGGCCTGCCTCCGGCCCTTCTCCCGAAGGGTTGTGTGCCTTCGATGCATGTTTTTATAATTGCTGTTTCTCAACCTGCAGAAAACCAGAAAGGAACGTTGGTTATATTCTTGGAGATTCATAATCTCACATAACCTGAAATAAGGTTATAAATGTCTCATTACGATCAGGTCTTGCCAACTTTTTATCCAGTTGTTTAAAATCGCTTGGGATACATGTGGAATAAAGAAAATTATTTTTCTGAGCAACAGAGAAATTCTCTTCTGACTTGTACCCCCTTCTGGATATTGACAAGGATACACAGTACTTTTCTTGACTTGAGAAATAGCAAAAAACCCCTAAAGTATTAGCACATTGTTTTCCATTTTTATTGTTTAGATGTTCAGTACACAGTATTTAGGGGTGATATCCAAAACTTAATCGTTCTCCTAATTACTCTTGAGTTTTATCTTTGAGGGCACAAGGCAAGCTAAAGAAAGTTAGCAGGACTCCCCACATCAATAGACCTTGGATGAGGCCAATTAACTCTTTTCCATAAAGTTAAAAAGCATGCTTTTCATTTTAAACACAGAGTAACAAGGATAAATATATTGCATATTCTGTTGTATGAAAATAACTGAAAACCAATATCTATCTGTCTTATTGAGACATTCACCCTTTGCATTCCATGGCATCTCAATGTTATTTTTCTTTTTTCATTTTATTGCAGCAGCATCTCAACAAAATCAGTCTCTCTTTTGTAGTCTAAGCACGTGGAGTTAATTGCCATCCTGAGCTCACAGAATGTGCAGCCTGAGTAAAAAGGTATAAACAACACCTCTTTCACAAAAAGCATTTGCACTCAGTCCAATAGCAAGTCCTAAATCACTTGGGTAAAATTTTCAGGAGCCTCTAAGTTGCACTGGGCAGATGTAACAAATAAGCAGGTGTTAATGCACAGTGGGTGGCACAGGTTCATCTTTCCATGCTCCATCTGTTCACCAAGTCGGTTTTGACCTTCAGTCAATGAAAAGTTCATGTGTTGCTCTGAAAAAATACTACTGGAGTTTGAAAGAGTTGTTAGGAATGACGAGAAGGAAAGGTGCCAGGAGACAAAGTGGAGCAGAAACATTGCCTTCAGTAATATGTTTTTTGGGAGAAGAAAAGCGTAAGCCAATCAACCAAAATTGTGGGAAAAAATGAGGGTATCAGAAATACCCAAAATACTTAAAGTACCAGGACACAGAAATTCTCAGTGTAGCTGTTCTTAGGAAATTAACATATACATATGTATCTATTACTTTAATTTATCACTTTCTACTGATCTAGAACAGAAAGCTAGTATTGCAGAGTTTCAAACAAATTTTACAGCAAATTTTTAGCAGCTACATTAAAATTTAAATAAATCCTAAGAAAGCAATTTTGTGACTATACAAAGTTGAAAGCGAGGTTCATAGTTACGAACCCCTCCCCCTCATCTTCAATGCATCAGTGTAACAACTTCATAAAAACTGGAAGAAATCGAACATATCATCCCATGCTCCACTGAGAGATAAACTGTTATATGAATCCTAAAACTAATCCTTTCCAGCGTGGTTGAAAGTTGAAGAAGTACACAGAAATGAGGGACATAAGAATAATGAAGGAGGTACAGTTAAGTAAATTAATTCCCAAGATTGCATGACTTTTCCTTTAAGAGTAAACAATAACAGCTAAAAAAATATACTGTCAACATATCTAACGCTAACAGGGACACAGAAGTTTCTAAAGCAGGGAGTAAAATTGGGGGCCCTTTGAAGTCTACAAGGACAAAAAATTGGGGCCCCTTTGTCCTGCTACGAGGACAAGACAATTCTATGATTCTATGATTCTATGAAGTCAACAGGACAAGTTCTGTTGATTTCAGTGGAGTCCAAATTTTACAAACACATATGCACATGCATATGCACACACACACAATGTCCCCAGCAATTACCTTTCATCTCAGAAACAGTCCCAGTGAGGCCAATAGGACTAACATGTGCTTAAAATGAAGTATTTAACTATATCCAAAAATGCTTATGTAAACTGGAGTCCATGTCCTTAGCTATTCAGGACGGACTTTTACACCTGCACTGAAGTCTTGCTGAGTTCAAGAGCTATACATACAAATAAACACTTCGGAACTCTGACTTTGTTAAATGGGGACTTATAGTGCCAGAAAGCCCTTCACACATTTGCAGTCTTGGGATTTCCTGGATGTTAAATTAAACCTCTTATAATGTTAAGCAACTCAAAAGGATGAGCTGATGATGGCTTAAGCAATTGTTGCTGGGATCAAGTGGAAACTGATCCACCTCCAGTAGCTGATCACTGATGACCCATGAGTATGGCAGGATTGCACATGGCTAAATATTATAGGGCAGGTAATTGTAGTAGTTCAGCTACTTGAAGCTTCTTCAATCTGGAGGAATTTCACTGGGCACTTCTGATGTTCAGAAACCGTATATTTTCATGTTCTAAAAACATTGTGTGGTAAGATATTTGGCAGCCTTATATTTGTTGTTATATTCAATGGAAGAAGCTCAGAAATATGGAACACTTCCAGCAGTGAGGAATCTATTAGACATTTTCTTGATGTCCAAATATAATTCTTGATAAATTGTTCTTTTTCTCTTAGAAAGCTTTTCTCTCCTGGTATGTTATTATTACCTCTAAACGAGAATCCACACGTGGGACAGATAACCCTACCATTATACCCAAATTTAATATAAAACTACATAAAATATTACCATTGGCCCAGTTCTAGGATTTTTGCACAGAAAAGGAGGTTAGTGTTTGGCCTAGAGCTAATTGCCACCAGTTTGTTGTATATACAATAACATGCCAGAAAAAGGACCTTCATTTCACTTTCTTCAATTCAGAGAGAAAAGTGGTTTCACACACTGTTTCTAGAACAGAAATTGCATCAGAAACTGAGGAAACAGAAAAGCATACCAGCCCTCTGAAAAGATAATTACTATACAACATTTACCTTACAATAACTGTTCTGCAGGGATGTCCCTACAGCACAGAGTTGATCACTGCCTGCAGGTAAGGGTGAGAGCACCATAATTCAGAGGGTTTCACCTCAAATGAATTATCACCTCCAGTCTTGCTCCTGAGCAGGGAAGATCAATATCTCAGCTATTGCACTTTATCATCTTTATAGAGAACAGGAGATGAATAAAAAATTATACTTTTAACTTTGAATAATTTCATGAGAAATGCTCAGCTATAAACTCCTGTTCTGAAAAGAAAGTTATAATTATGTTTGACCTGAACACTGAATCGTGATAGAGAAGTGGTAGTGTAAAGAGTAATATCTGCAGTACCTGAAGATCTTGGAGTCTGAACCCTACTGTAATGTCATGACTGTACTTAGCACCTTTTTCTGTTCTGCTTTTCAGTTATGTGCAGGCAGTTTTAGAACTAATCATATTTACTGAGTGCGTGTAATCTGCTCTCTTTAAAAAAAAGTAATTGTGACTTGATTGCATTTATCTCACCATTTTTGTTTAAAGGTGCTTTGCATCGAAATGACTCTGCATTTGCATATTTTATTGAGACAGCTAGTGATCAAACTCATCAGGCACTGCAATTAAATATTGTGTTTTTCTAGGAAAGAATGCCAATGTATGCAGTGTTGTTGGAGAGAAAATGTTCTGCGAAAAGTAAAGCAAAAATTTCAGGGCCTAAGCGCTGCTTGCAGCAAAGCACGTTCAGCTTTACAGGGCTGAGGAAGCCATAAGATGTCTGGACTCCTGTGGTGAGTGGAGAAGAATAGCAATTTCTGAAAGGTGATTTAGCTCCTAACAAATCATCCTCTGGGAGCTTCTCAGCTTCTAATTAAAGTGGCTTAGAGTAGGTCCTTGCAGCTTGCACTGACGGCACTAGGCACTGAGACACTCAACATCTGAAAAGGGAACATGGAGTAACATGAGATTTGTTCTTAATGTGGTGTCACTGAAAACACTGTTGAAGCTGAAACTTTCTGGCTTTGCAACCGCACTTTCTTAGCTAGTCTGAGCACCAGACATGTAGGACTAGGTAGACATAGGAAAGAAACTGTCCTGCTTCCTATTAAGCTCACCCCAGCAAACAGCCTTTCTCCTTGATTCCCCTTTCCACAGTGCTCCAGACTATGCCATGAAGGACCTTCTGCTGCCTCTCTCATCCCACACAAGAACCTATGGAGGGGCAGGGCTATCACCTAGAGCTAAGGCTTGGAGAAAATGTTCAAAGTCCTAAATGCCTTAAGAGGCTAAACTTGAGTTTTTACACATGGCTTTGAACCAGAAATTTAAAAGCATGTAGGACGGGCTGAATAGAATCTGCTTGGGTTTTTAAAACATCTGAAGTCTGAATAGGTATTGAAATCAGTGGGTATTAGGTACTGCAACAGTTCTTGAATTCTAAGGTGATGTCAACCTTTACTTGTCTTGAAGCCTAAAAATTGAGCAGGGCATTTACAAAGGCAGCTTTAAGAACCTATGGTCTCTGGCAACCCTTTGGGTTTGCTTTCACTCAGTTCAGGGAGGTTGGCAGGAGTCTCTCTCTGTGCCCTTTCAATGGCCCCCTTTGTCCAGAAACTACAGAAGAAACCTAGGATAAGTAACCATTACCATGTCCCACATTGGCTAAAGCAACCATCAGAGTAGACTTTGATGAGACATTGACTCTCTCTCTTTCTCAAAAGAAAATTTAAGTTTCTGAAAGCCCTTTTGAAAGCATTACTCTTGGTTCCTGCAGAGCCTCAGAAACTGTCAGATTGACACTTTACTTATTATTTTTCTTTCTACTTACACCAATATTTCTGAAAAGAATCAGGGCACACAAAGGCTGCAGACTCCCTGAGGCCTCTTTGGAATTGCCACAGCTTTTATATGTCAAATGGACTGTTTTCCTCTATTAAACCTTGCTTCCAACACAGAAAACCTCAAGACATGCTGTAAACACTAATTAAAATTAAAGAAGCTAAGTTCTACAAGTAGACACAAACTAATATAGAAAATAATCCTTTCAGAAGAGTAGGTCAAATTGTTCATAGCAAAAATAGCAGGATGTTGCATCTTTTAGTTAAACAAATTGCAACATATTTTGTAGCAGACTCCAGACTTCAGGTCAGGAGCACAGACTGAACACAAACTGCACACGTTTATTATCCTATATGCAATAAGTTACTCTGATGTTCCAAAGGTTGCATGGGCATATATTATTAAAGGTCTCTGATACCCTCTTTTTCTCTGATATCTTAAATATCCTTCTAAATCTTACTTTAAATCAAGATATTATCCCTAACGGTAAAAGCTTTAAGTATTGTTTTTCACATATTGCTGACTGACTATGTATACAAACTCAGTAGCATTTTGCTTGGTGCCTTTTGATTAACAGCAACTTATTCCAAACCTTTCTATGCATTCAAGTGCTTTAAGTACAATTTTATTTAATCATAGAATCATTTAGGTTGGAAAAGACCCTTGGGATCATCGAGTCCAACCATCTACCCTACTCTACAAAGTTCTCCCCTACACCAATCCCCTAATCTTGGGATGTCCAGCACACTAACTCAGTACTGTTAGCAACATGGTCCTTCTCCTACATGAAAAGTTGCCTATGTACCTAGGGACAATTGCTAGACTTTTTTAGCTCTATTCAGGCCAATATTCATTCACCTGCAAAATAGTTCTACAAAGTAATTACAGGAAGTCATATCCCCTCCCCACCATCCCCACTGCTTATATAGAGAAAAGAAAATGATATTTCAAGGTCAAAATTTGCAAACAGGCCTCTCTCCTTGTGGAAGTACAGGTGCAGTCAGCACAACCACACCTTTTCAAAACCCTTTAAGAAATGACAGGGTGAGATACATTCAGGAAGACAAAACAGGCATCTCATGTCATTAAAGGATGCTGATGAATGATACACACTAACACTCCCATTATCTTGTCATGAAGCATAAGGTCTGAGGCCAATAGCCTAGAAACATTAAGGACAGAGAACCAAATCTTTAGCGGCATCTAAATTTTCATGTCCTTCCTGATCTCTGTTAGAAAGGAGGCAGCTCTGCCCTGTGTTTTGAAAAAAGGAAATGGCATTTGGCTTTCTACCAGGTATTTTTCACAAAAAACCATCCACTGCTTCTCAGTTGTCTCACCCTCCCCCTTCTTATAAACTAAGCATCAGCATTTTCTTTCCCATTCCAAGCAATACAAGACTTTTACAGCAAGAGAGAGACTGTAAATCACCTTGGTTCTTGTATTCAATTCTTCTTGTTTTAGAATACATGTACTGGGTTTTTTTTCCTTCCTTCCTTCCTTGCTTCCCCTTAATATGGTTGTGAGGATGATTTATTATCACAACGGTATCATAGAACTCATGTGAGATACATATACCAAAATCAAGACTATTTTTACATTCTCTCCAGTTGTCCATTCATTAGCATGTTTGACCACCAAATGAACTGCCATGACAAGAATAAATCCTTCTTTTTTTTTTTTTTTAATCTGGTTTAGGGATCTAGGAATAATTCACCCTCCATGTTGAAGCACTTCAAAACTCAGGCTCAAATCATACCGAGAACACAACAGAGGAACACCTGTTCATTCATAAATTTTTACTACTGACGAGAGCAACGAAAAATATTTCTAAATGTGCAAGCAGGGGGCAGTGTAACGCTGATTTTCAACAAACAGATCTATTAAAAAGAGAAAGAAAAAGCTCTGAAAAGAACCGGTAATCTCGGTTCTGGCTGTATTTCATTTTTCCCTAGTGCTGCACCCTTTTTATTGCTCACTTCTTAGTTATTTCAAGACAAGAAACATCGTGGAGAGAAGGACTCCTGACAACCGTCAGACCAAATAAGCTGCAACAGGCGCGATACAGTGCCCTGTATTTACACCTCTCATTTTTCCTCATTTCACCTGTCACCACACCGTTTGCAGGAAAAACAAACCTTTAAAGAAGTCAACAACAACAACGAAAAAGACAACAGCGTGGCTCCAAACCGTGCGGCCGGTAATGAAGAAGCCCTTCAAGGTACACCGAGACCAAGCACGTTGACACAAATTCCAAGGGCGGAAAGCCAAACCAATTAACACGCGCAGCCACCCACCTCGCTCAGGCCAGCCCCTACTCAGGCTTGGAGGAGACCGAGTCGCACCGAGACACCTCTGACCCGAGCAAAACTTCCCCGTGCATAACTAGGGACGGGCATTAGAGCCGGGGCACTTCTCAGAGGAGCGGAAAGGCTCTGGAACAGGCAGAACCGCTCCCCGCAGGGGCAGCAGCTCCCATGTGCGCGTCGGGGCCGGGGCCGCTTCACTCCAGAGGCGCGGGGCGGGCGCGGCCCCTCATGGCGCCGCCGCGGGCGCTGTCCCCGGTGCTGAAGCGCCGCTGTCCCCGGTGCTGAAGCCTCGCTCAGCGCGGCCGGACGGGGCGGGCGCTGTCCTCGGTGCTGCAGCCGGCGCGGTCGAGGCGGCGTCTCATCCTTATCCCCTCCGCGTCGCTGGGGCAGAGCCGCCCGGGAGCGCCGGGGATTCGCTTCCCGCAAGGAAGAGCGTGCTGCGAGGTTGGCATGTGAGTTGCGTTGTCCTCCCCGCGTTCCCTCCCCCTCTTCCCACGCCGTCGTCCTCCTGGAGGTGTGGATTTGATGGGGTTTTTTTCGGCGCGCCCCCTTCCTGGCCGGAGGTGGGGGAGTGCCCCTGCGCCCTCCTAAGGGCTGCCCCAGAGCAGGCGTGGCCAGAGAGAGCCTTCCTGGAGACGGCAGGGCTGTCTGCAGGCAGCGCGGCGGGGCGGGGGGCTCCGTCGGGGGCTCACCCCCTCACAAACCTCATCCGGCTGTGCCGCCCCTGCGCCGGGAGTGGTTAGCGCCGCTTCTCCCCGTCTGCTCTGCCCAGGTTGAGATCGTTTTCTGCCTTCCCTGGAAGATCTTGTCTCTTAGGGGGTGGCCAAGGAGGGAGGTGTATAGTGGAGGGGGGAGAAATGAAGCCAACATGCAAAATAATCAGTCAATACAATCAATCCCCTCTCTTGCTTGGCAGGGAAGTGCCACCAGAATACCAGCTTCAAACTGCACCCTACAGCGTCAGGGCACCCTTCTGCGCTCTCTCCCAAGCAGTAAAAGTAGTTCGTGCTTCCTGGGACACCACACAACCCCTCACACTCTCCTGCCTCTCACATAGCTCCAACCACAAATGGTTCTGCAAACCCGTGACCTTCCCCGTCCTTCACCATCTTTGCCACTCCTCTCCCCACCCATTCTTCCTTACCTGGATGTGGGGATCCCAGCCACATTATGAAGCCCACTGCAATTACCAAATAACACCAGTCCACCTCACCTGGTGTGTCTTCAGGAGTTTAAGCCTGGAGGAAACCCTCTGCTTGGAGTGGTGACAGTGGGAGACAGGGCAGGGCTCTCTGAGGAACACAAACAAGAGGCAGGATGTTGATTTGCCCCCAAGTTCTTCCTCTCCCACTCCCTCACATCACTGAGTGAAGTGAGGACATTGATTAAGAGGAGATTTTTCACCAACTTTCAGTCTCAAGTCTGTGCAATCAACTTGGCTGAAGATGTTATTTCATGGAAACACCTGCGTGAAACAATGGGTGCAGACACTGACCATTTTAGCAGGGATAACTGAGAGCTTGGTGTGGCTTCTGTAGTGGCACTATAAGAGCATCCAAGACCATGCCTTTTGGAAACCCTTAAAGACAGCTGGTGCAGGGCTTTCATCCCACATCCCCAGGCAGCTAAGTTACCTTCACCAGCCTGAGCTGCACTCACAATTGTGAGTCCAGTGAGCCTTGTCCTACTAAGAGGTTTTATGCCCTGAATAAGAGGGAAAATGTATTAACCTCTACGAATTGTGGGAGGCACCCATACCTGTAGGATTCGCTCCACTCTGTTTTTACACTGTCTTCTTGTGTTCATGCTTCCTGGCCACTAAAATGCACTGATTGCTTTGTTCTTGCCCCCATTTATGGATTCTTAGGATTCACTGAGGAACTCAGGAAGGCCCATATGGGTAAACAGATGAGAAAGGTGTGGATGTTACTAGGCTCAGGGAAGAACAGCATTCTGTGGGGAAAGATATCCTGTGGGGAAAAAAAAAAAAAAAAAAAAAAAGAGAGAGAGACTTCACAGCTATATGTTCACTTCTGCTGTGGAAATGAACTTGAAATGATATATCACTTCACAGACACAAATATCTGTTTTAGGTAGGACAACGAACGACCCCTCCCTTTTGTTTTTGGAAAACTTTTCCTCTAAGCAAAAAAATAACCCTCCAAGTGTCTTGGTATTTGTCTGGACCTTACCCCTTCAGGTTTTTATTTTCTGCCATTCAATATTTGTCTGTCAACATAACAAACTAATTAAGAATCATATATGTTTACAGGCTCTTTCATTAGAAGCATGTGTTTACATTTCCTTGCTAAGGCTTGGGAATACTTGCAAAAGGTCAATTTATTCCCTTGGGTTTTTAATTGGGTTGATGGGAAGTGGAGATTAGACAAAGCCAGCATTTTTCATTTATTTTATTCATAGATAGTATTGCCAGGAAATAGATTCATTTTATGGTTGAACATGTGATTGGTTTGACTAAACATAGGTAATCTTTCTCTCATATATATTTTGAAAAAAATTCAGATACGGAATCAATATACTGAGTTACTGCTCCATGTGTCTGTTCAGCTGCAACTGTGTCTCCTGATCCTTCTTAGTTCTAACCCCACTGGACAATTTCACCACTTATATTGTCATGCACATCTTTTTTTTTTTTTTCCTAAAAAAATTAATACTCAAGCCCCAGCAATATCTAGCACTCAGAGTTTCCTTATAACCTTAATGATCAACAACTTACTCCATAAATCTGCAGCTGATAAAATACTGACAGTACTCCCAATTGCAATTAATTATGTCAGATTAACACATGTGAAGCAAAAAAGTGGGAAGGAAAAAGGGGACTGAGGATATCTATAGTCTTTTATTATCAATGCATACTAAAAATATTCAAACTACTGTTGTAGGTTTCTGGTAAGGTACATTTCAGAATCAGTGGAAACCCACAGCTACAGAACCAAGAAGTCTTGCACCTGGCTCTCTTAAAAGGCATTTATCACAAGGTTTTGAACTTGTACAAGTTGCTTTTCATCTTGATTAGCTTTGCATTTTGCTATTGCTACAGTTTCACATGAAAAGACTATGCTGAGAAATCTATTTCTAATATTATACAAAACCCTTCTGACTAAAGTCTTATTGACTAAAGAATTACAGAAACCTTTTTCTTTCCCCTGCACATCATCAACTGTTTGCATTGTTGTACACTGAACCAAAAATGTCCTTACCTCACTGGGGGCGAGAACAACTCTTGTATGAAAGAATGGAGTTGTTATTTGTTTCATCTCACCTGTATCTTTAAAACAAAACACATAGTAAATGTTGCATCTCACCAAAACCAGGCAAGCACACACGTTTCTCTGTGGGAACAAAAATGTGGAAATAATTAAGCAATTTTAGAAGTCATGGAATTACTTAGTTATGTCATGACATTGAATGAATGCATGAAATAAGGAGACTTCAGATTCCTCTCAAGGTTTTTAATTTTGAAAGCTTTCGAGTTCATATTGAGCTCAGTATTTTTTATTGGCAAATATTATTGTATTCCCAGACATATTGCAGAAAGCAAATTGGATGAGAAAGCCTTAAAATGAATGTAAAGTTCTACTTTTGTTTGCTCACATCTGATGTTTCAGACAGTTATCCATATGCCACCAAAAAGGCTGAAGAAATATTTTTAGGGGGAAGAACTCAAATGAAATGGAACAAAAAGATTTGGAAATCATGGTAATAAACTTGTGATTCATTTTCAGAGTAGTTAATTCTCCAGTTACTCAAAAGAGTCATCTCTGCTGTCTCTTAACTGTTTCCACTGTTCAACCCCTTTACTGCTGCCACAACCAGAACAAACCGGGCCAAGTGCAAGGTCCTGCATGTGGGTCAGGGCAATCCCAAGTACAGACTGGGTAGAGAATGGAGTGATAGCAGCCCTGAGTAGGAGGACTTGGGGGTACCGGTGGATGAGAAGCAATGTGCACTCGCAGCCCAGAAAGCCAAACACATGCTGGGCTGCATCGAAAGAAGCATGGCCAGCAGGGCAAGGGAGGGGATTCTGCCTCTCCACTCTGCTCTCGTGACACCTCACCTGAAGTACTGCATCCAGCTCTCGGGTCTCCAACATGGACCTGTTGGGTCAAGTCCAGAGGAGGGCCATGAAGATGATCAGAAGCCAGAGCACCTCTCCTATGAAGACAGACTGAGAGAGTTGGGGTTGTTCAGCTGGAGGAGAGAAGGCTCCAGGGAGACCTTATAGCCCCTTCCAGTACCTAAAGGGAGCCAGCAGGAAAGACGGGGAAGGGACTGTGTATCAGGGAGTGTAGTGATACATTATTTCCCACCAAGCCACAAAGAACTCGATGTACCAACGTCCTACTACTCATAACTAGATATTAGCACATAGGCCTATCTTGCATAATCTTAAAAAAACCAAGAGGATAATTATAACATATATGGCATGTATTTGTAATTATTTCTGGAATCGCACCAACCTGAACCAGCTTTGTCCCAGGTACAGAAGGCAAAATATCGCTTTACATCTTTATATTAGTTTTACTATCTCATGAATTTTCCATCCTCCAGAACTATTGGTTGTGATGATTGGCAGCTTACAAGGGTATCTATGAATAGTAACCCCGTTGGCTGTACAATATCATCTAATATCCTTCCCTATGAAAAAAGGGAAATAAATGCCAAAGTGTCCTCATGTTAGAAAACATAAGTGGAATACATTTTGATTACTCACTCTCAGTCTAGCTGTGAACAGTTATATTTAAGATGGTGTTATTCACTTCAGTGACATTTTTTGGTCTTTTAACTACTTCTCTTACTGACCTGACTACTTCAAGATAACTTTACTAAGACCAGCAGCAATCTACCCCCAACAAAGATAAATTTGATCATAAGTAATTGATATCCCTCAGGTAAGAAAAGCAGCAGGGGAACAAAAGTGATGGGCTGATTTAAGATACTACCAGCAGTAGGATTGGTGTGACAAGTGCCTAGCTCTTTTAACCCATTTTATTTCAAGAACAATTTATATGATAATCAGATCTGGTGCAAATTTTTCCCCATTAAAAGTAAATGATCCTTACATGTCAAAAAAGAAGCCTTCTGTTAATAAATTGGACAGCTAACATTTGAATCAGAAGAAACTCTGAAATAGAAATAAATGTGTTAAATTTCTTATTGAACCTCATTCCCATTATAGATTAAAGTTATAAATATGGAAAAAAATATATTTATTTACAAGTTCAAAAGCTAGGGAAATGTAAGTTGGAAAGGGGAATTCTACTCCTTTGTTTTAATAAGCATAACCTATGCCCTTCCTTATGTTACAGACTGATTTCCTTCTAAAAGTCATGTCTAGGTTTTGTCAAGGTCATATTATAGACAGTGATATTTCTATACATATCTGGGTAGAGATGGCTGCAGAGAGCATNTATTTCAAGAACAATTTATATGATAATCAGATCTGGTGCAAATTTTTCCCCATTAAAAGTAAATGATCCTTACATGTCAAAAAAGAAGCCTTCTGTTAATAAATTGGACAGCTAACATTTGAATCAGAAGAAACTCTGAAATAGAAATAAATGTGTTAAATTTCTTATTGAACCTCATTCCCATTATAGATTAAAGTTATAAATATGGAAAAAAATATATTTATTTACAAGTTCAAAAGCTAGGGAAATGTAAGTTGGAAAGGGGAATTCTACTCCTTTGTTTTAATAAGCATAACCTATGCCCTTCCTTATGTTACAGACTGATTTCCTTCTAAAAGTCATGTCTAGGTTTTGTCAAGGTCATATTATAGACAGTGATATTTCTATACATATCTGGGTAAAGATGGCTGCAGAGAGCATTGTACCTATTTTTTTTTTTTATGCCTGTTTTAACAGCAGTGACTGTTTTTCATTCTTTCTGTGAAACACTGCCTGCTGTATATTCTTTGCTGCTTAAAGAAGTGCATATTCACATATTGGAGTTTTTGCTGCTGTTTCCCACCAAACGGCATGATGCTGAACCTCTGCAAACCTCAGACTTCACCAAAAAATAAAAGTTTCAATTTCTCCATGTTTGCTTAGACTCTCATCCAACACAACTGCTGAATGAATGTTTAAGTGCCTGCTCAAACCCATACTCATCCACTATACCACTTTGAGCTCATGTTGAAATCATCACAGATACACACATGTGGCTACCACAAATATGAAAAACAGAGCTTTCCTCTGTACTGACACCAGTTCTTTACACTCTGCATTCCTGGTCACTCTGCAGAGAAGGATCGCATCAGGGTCTGCGAGCAATGCTGCACAGCACCCTTTACTTTATTATTTTTTTTCATATGACAGCAGCTGGACAGATTTCCCTGCAGCTTTGTCGAAGATTTCTGGACAGAAGTCTGTGAAAGATCACATACCACAAATACCTTATCAACCCTTACCTTGTTCAATAGCCTTTCTGTTCTCCTCTTGTTTTATTGCTTCTCCCCAAACTTTACCAAAGATTTCTATAGAGCTTTTCCAATTTTCTTTATCTTATTTCTATTTTTTAAGTGTTTGATTATTTTTGCTTATCTTTTCTGCACCTAAACCATTGCTTCCTTTCTCCTGAGGGTGCAGGTTAAGGATGAGTTGCCAGATGGCCACTCTTACACTTAGGCATATATTAATTTAGTTTTGAACTCTTACTATTTCCCTTCTGAATCCTTTCCCTCTGCTGTCTTTTTTAATCAGGTTTTATGCAACACTCCCTGCACACTTCCCAAATATGTTTGGTTACAAGCTCCATGGCCATTTTCCCCCATGATACCTTCTCTTTTTGGATCCCATTCGAATTGCATGAGGAAGTCAGAATGTATGTCTTCCTCTCACAATGACTTCCCATCTTAGCATTTCTACTGATGTGTTCTGAATTGCTCCTATCCCAATTAAATATTACTCCCTCCAGAACTATCATGTAATACAACAAATCTGGAAGGATTTAGTCAAGCAATTTTTTTCTTGAGGAAGATACAGAATCTGAGGAACAATTGGAGAATATCTGTCTCCAGTACAAAAAAAATGAATATTTCTTTTGTGTCCAGGTGCAGTTAATTATCTGTTTCATTAGTTTATTTCTCTCTTAGACCTTCTCAGGTTTTTTTTTATAGCATCCTATTCATTTTTTTGTGCCTCTGTTCACAGTATTGTAAATTGGCATAATTTCAAGAAAAAAAGGATTTTATTCTAATTGCATAGTCAAGAAATTTTACATTTGTTAATGTCAAATCCTCCTTTACTCTGTGAAATGAAATAACTACCTATGGGAAATGAACTTCACAAGGTACAAAATTGCATACAATTGTGCGATTATTACAGAGAGAATTCACAGTAATCATGTGATTTTCCCTTATTTTTAATTCCTTACAAGTATTCCCACGGACGAGATTATTCATAAGACCCTTCCTTAATACGTTTTACACACAGAAAAATAAACAAGAACTATTGCTATATCATTTTTGTGATAATACACACAATGAACAGCTGAAATAATAGCCCTGAAGAAGAAGAATGTGGTTTTTGTTGTTTGGATTCAAAAAATCTCTCTATATAGAATATTTAAGAGGGGAAAAAAAATACATAAAATAAAAACAGATATTCCATGTTAGAATCAGAACATAATGGGAAATTATCTTTTTAGAAAACGTTTTCTTGCAAAACAAAAATAGAAAATCACAAAAATCACAACTGATTTTTTTATATGCCATTAATTATAGGTCAAAGAGACATTTTTGCTTTTATGAAGCTAAGATACTTTATACCTACTGTCACTATCTGATTCTAGAGTGCAATCTGTAAATATGATGTCATTTTGAAGTGGAAAAATGCAAAATATCAATGTTATAGTATGTTTTTAGAACAAATACTCATATTTTAAAGAAATGGCCAGCTCATGGAAAATATTCTGTCAACACTAAGTTTTCAGTACTGGTTCAAATGTTGGACACAAACATGTTCTTTGACTTTTCAACCCCTCAGAAAATGTTTTTGTACTGGAAACCATACACAATTAGGACAGATGATCTGCTTCATTCGACCTTACCCTAATTCAGAAAAGCCTTAGGTAACACCCCAAGCTACAAAATGAAAAAGCTTAGCCCTTGAAATCAGGGTTTCCATTAAATTTTCACTTTAGTACTTGAAAACTCAGAGGGCACAGATTGTATTGGTGACAGCTAAGTTAGTACACTTTAGCACCAATTCCATGAACTTTTGTAGTTGGAAGTCCGTGTGTCCTAAAGCATCCTTCTGTGTGTCCTGGGCCTGAAAGATAACATCTAAAAATACTGCTCTGAATCTGCCTTGGTTTTGGCCTTTCTTCCTCTCTGGAGCATTATTGTAAACAGTGTTATCACCGGACCAAGCTTGTCTAAAGCACATCCGCTTATGGATGCTGATGTGATGCCAGTGCTTTTGGAGTTATCAGCTAAAGCAAGCTAGCTGAAGGTGAACTTTCCAGCAGTACTTAAAAAAACTTTTAATCTCAAAAAAAAAAA